>CAVLJG010000009.1:13368862-13965500 GCA_963669975.1 Acanthoscelides obtectus
GTGTCAATGTTCTTGTTTGTTTTACTGTGTTTCGCTTTTGCTCTTTATCTGTATATCTGTATGTGTGACATGTATTTTGACGTGTGTAAAGACATTTGTGTAGTAACACCAACAAATTGTTATTAGTACTATGTTGAATTTGAGGTCTTCAAAGCTGTCATATGCTATATTATTTGGTTGGTTTTTGGGTCGTAAAACATTGTCCTGCAGCTCACAGGACTCCAAACTGTGAACATCTTCTGAAGATGCCCACCACTTGTGTTGGCGAAAGGTCAAGTAAAAATGTTTTACGACCACAACCCAAAAACTAACCAGACAATATTGGATGATGGCCGCAAAAGCCTTTCACATTTCACTGCCATATGCGCCTTGTGCATTAATTGAACATATCTTTAAACTAAGGAAATAGACAACTGAACCGAGGACTGAATATTCATTTCTAATTAACCAACTTGTAGAAATGGCAATATTAATGAGCAATGTGTTTTAAAATCCAACTACAAATAAAGTCAGAACCAAATAAAAACGACTTTGGGAAAATTCGGTGTTTCGTTTCTCTCCGGAAGCAATTTTAATTTCGGATATTTCTAAAGCGGCACTTTGTTAGTTTCAACCGACTTCGTATCTCTTACCGGCTCCCAGATCTGAGTGACAATAAAATTTTAAAAACCCGGTATAAATATACTCGAAAGAATAAAAGTGGAACCGTTCAAGTTTTATGACAAAAAAATAGCCATTTCAACAAACTCCGTTAAACCTCGTGGGGTGCAGGAGATATCTCGATTACCATACGGCTTCCTCCTCTTCAACTGCGCACACCAATAACAATAACATCTTTAAAATATAAACGAGATACTTGTGGAATCGCTATCTTTTAATGAAAAGAGTTGTTTCGATTCGGTTTTCACGGGACGAGAAAGAGATAAGGACGAACGGAACGTGCGTGACTCGCACGGTGGAATGCCAATGTTCATTAAGCGGCCCAGTGGGCGTTCAATTCGGCAATTCCCTCTCTTCAGCTCTTCTGACTGATCAGTAGCCGAACGTCACCTCATCATCACGACGCGACACCGCTCGTAACACACCATCTTATCCGGCCACAGAAACATCTAATCGACTAGATGGAATGCTGTATGAAGACGAATATTCTCAAAAACGAATTTTGGCGAAACTACTTACGGATCGTTATACGTACGTTATCGTCCGCAAAGTTGGGGTTTTCCTTTTCAGAAACAACTATCCTTGAAATAACAAAGGTAATGTGTAGTGAAACGAGGGCGACCAAGTAAAAAAAAAATAAAGGAAAAAGTACTCACTCTCCAGTTGACGAGAAGGGCTAAGTACGTCTCTGCCCGAAATCATACCGCTCCAACAGAAAATGAAATCAGCTGATGCGCTACCGAGCAGACGCAGGCAAACAAGGAAGGCAAAATGTTGCGTAAAAAGTCTAGGTCTAGGTTCACCATGCCAGCCCAAACATTCACCGAAATGTTTGTTGAAAATGTGCCCGACGGACAGCGTGCGGATGTTCTACTGACCAAGCATAAGTGTTGCGAAAGTTATTCACCCCATTACGCGTGAACGTAGATTCGTCTGTCACCAATATGCACTTCAAAAAGTCCGGATTATTGTCATGTTGATGCAACAACCACTCACAAAACCGCACTCATGCTAGAAAATCGACAGGTTGAAGGGCTTTTACACGTTGGACGTGAAACGGATACAGCCCCTCTTCACGCAACGTTTGCCACAATTTAGTTTCTGATACTTGCACTTCTCTAGCCACGTGTCTAGTGCTTGTTGTTTTTTGAAACGCAATCGGTTATACGAGTTCGTTTACCTCTACACGCGTGACCGTAACCGTCGGTTGAAGGTTGCATACTGACCTGACACACTGACCCCGACCCCCGACCCAGTTCTGACATCGGGTTGAGCTAGTAGCCGGTACCAGTTGGGGATATCGCGAGTCGCGGCTACAGGACGGTATTCAGATATTTTTGATGTTGCAGAGCCCTTTATCTCGGTTCCCTTAAGACATTGGTGTATATGGTACTAAGAAAAGTTGCTTATGTTTTCAAGATCTACACGTCGTGTAAAGGAAAACCCCAACTTTGCGCACACCCTGTTTACAGGGTGGCCCATCAATGTGTGGACGGAATATTATTCATAACGAAGACATTTTGGGAAAATCTATTATGGGATGGTATAAATGACATTCGAGGGCAACATTTCTAAAATATTGGCCATTATACAGGATGCCAGAATCTCTAGATATCAAAGTTGTGATTTTCAAATGGAATAGCTCAAATTTTATTGCATATTTTGATAACCAATTCAAAAGAAGAAAATTGATATAACATACTATGGGTTTTGGTAATTAGTTCCTGAGATATAAGGTGTTTTGTCTAGAAGAACCCCCCACTTCGGTAACCCCTCAGTCCGCCATTTTGAAATTTGGAGTCCTGAATTTTGTATCAAAAAAACTTACACACTTCAGCTTTTATCTTATTTGCTACTTTTTCGAATTTTAATTTTTGCTCATACAAGGTGATCAAACACGCAACTTGTAGTTTTCTCAAAAATTTTAAATGCATCACCCTGTATATTTGTGCACCTTTGGATTCAATTTTTTATAGGCTTTTTCTGTTTTCGCGACATCCTATAGCTACTTTTACACGAAAAAAAAAATCATACAAACGCTGCATTTAATTGCTATGAGAAAATTAACCATTTCTATCGGAATGTCGAAAATATCGATCTAGCGGTCACATGTGAAGCTAATAAAACTGCAGATATTATAACATTCGTAGCCCAAGAACAGCTCTTTTCAACAAGCCCAAGTTTGTTAAAATCGGCTTAGCCGTTGCAAAGATACAGGGTGATTTTTACGGAAACCTTTTAATACCGCCACCACTTTATTTTCAGAGATACAGCAAATATTTTTTTGTTAGGTTAATATAGAGGAATTCACAGAAACATCACTTGTTCTGATTCAAGATTCAACTTGAAAATCTTTTCCAGGTTTTCCTCTTGGCCGTTTTTTTTTTGGCCGCAAACCTCTACGATGTAGTAGGTTCCCTGATACAGTATCTATCTAGCATTCTTATCAACATATTTTGTATTTTAATGCAAATAATCACGAATGTGGAAAATGCATGAAAATATAATCCCAAATCTAGTTTTAATGGCAACATATTTTTACCGACACCTGCAACATCAGCGTCCATAAAAAGGGAATTTTCTAAGGCTGCACTAACCCAACAGTGAGTCACGTGCCAAAATGACGTAACCTTTTTTTTTACTATTTTGATCACTTACCAGTAATTTGAATTTCTCTTTATTGATAGTAAAGTACCGATTCCAAGGAGGACAAACTCTTTTCAATGATTTTCGTTTGGCAAATTCCATAGTTTATTGATTGTAAATTTTTCACATATTATATATTTGGCATTCTCAGCAACTCGGTATTGTATTGAAATCTTTTTGGACACCAATGTTATAGTATTATTAACGACTATCTCCTCATAAAATATCGTTGGACCCTAGTAAACAGAGTTGACCAGCACGCCACCTTGTGATTTCTACATGTACTAGCCGTATAAGAATGTTTACCTTTCTATCAAGATACGTTCTATTAAAATTGCTTTACTATCAAGATACCTTCTTTACCGGCTTTTCTCTGTTCCTTTTGATTTTCTGTCAAATATACTTCTTCAAGGCCACTTCTTTTGACGTTTGATTTCCGAAGTTGCCTTGTTTTGAAAACTTGGCATATAGACGAGGCCAGCGCCATTGTGTTTCTACTTTCCTGCTGAGATTGTGGTGGGGGTGTCGTTTTCTTAGTTTCCAGATTCTGGAATAATCAGACTCCCAGACACCAATTATGGAGTAGTACCCTATTTTGTACCTTACGTTTAATTGTGTTGGTTAGGGTACTACCCGTCCATTTTCTAATGGGATTTTAACCTCCAGGCGCTAAGTTCTTTTTTGTATACCATCAAGCCACTTCTATTAATGCTTGTCCTGAAGAAGCTTCTTCAATATCTGCCTCCTTTTAGTGGAAAGCCATTGCGAAGAACCAGCTTTGTTTTGTAGCTGCCTTGTAGCTGTTCGCAGCCGAGTTTGTTGGAAGCCATCCCTTCCCTTCGACAAAAACCGGTAAAACACATCATTTAATTGGATATTTTATAGATATTGCTATATTGGTTGTTGCTGACTGAATTCTTAGAGTGTTCTTGATTTTGTCTGGCATTTTACGTATTCAAATATAGGGTCACTGTCTTTTGGGCTTATTACATTAATCATAATTTTGAATTTTGAGCTGCCATAACTTATTTTAGAACATCGGCAATCTTTCTGAGGGTATATCATTTTTATCTGTCTTGCCCTGCAGAAAGAAAAGTAATTTCTGTGAAATAGAACGTATATGGATGATTCTTCAAGTTTTGAGTCTTTTAAATGTGTGTTTGTCTCAGATAGAGAGTAGAGAGTAGATTTTTGAACAGTATTTCTCTCTCTAGGGTTCTTTTATACCGTCAATTTTGGAAACGAGGCAAGCAGCCCCTACCTTGTGACGTCACTTATCACTATTGGCCATGGTTTTTGACCTGAGCGCTTGTGAGCTGAGGAAATCTCAGTCGCTCCTAGAGCTGTAACTGGAAGAAGATCGTTCCAAATAAGACCACTATCCAGATAAGTTTAGGTTTAGGCATTAAATTATTTGTACGGCCTATATTTGTAAAGCTTTTCGTACGTGTACCATGGTCTAATAACTTTATTGTCAGGAAGTTTTGAATATAATCCTTTCTCCTTTCTTTAACTTGAACTTCAGTGGTGGAGCATATGTGCTTGTTTTGATAATATATTGTGATTCTTTTTTTAATATCTCGTTTCATTTGGGTCTCTGTGTACAATTAATTAGGTTTCATCATTACTGTTAGATTCTTTTCTTTGTGCGGTGGTCAAGCAAAACAAGTTCCAACTAACATCTCGGGGATTTGTGACTTAATCCGTCTTGAGTCACTGGCTAGGGCCACTTGACAGCTGTTTTGCATTGACTGATCCTTGGATTTCATTTATAGTGATTTATTAATTTGTTAATTAATTAAAAAAAAGGAAAGAGGTATCACACCACCATTTCCTCTTATTTATGGAAAAAGGCATGTCAAGTTTAAGCGATAAATAAAATGAAAAACTTGTAAATTATTCATTTTTGTATCTGAATTTACAGTTTTATTGCCCTTTTATCCTTTATACGAGGATCAACATATTTTGTTGTTATGTTTTGATGTATCTGTAAGTTGTTACAGAATCTTTCCGTTGTGTACTTATAATCTAGTATTTATATTACAAAAAAATATCAATTAATTAAATTTTGAGGTACTTGACGTAAGAACTACTTGACTAGATCTTCATTGCTAATGCCTAATACTGACATAAAGTTAATCTCAACTCCAGTAGCTTGAAAATCAATTCAAGCAGTGAATAACTACTGACACTATTCCTATGGCCACACAGTCCATCCTGGAGACGATTAAGATGAGAGCAGCTATTCTTAATAGTGAGACTTTGCTGCTTCCTTAGCAGCCGATATATACTAAGTGACATATAAATCCGAACACCCAGTTTAATGGTTTTATTTAATAAAAGTTGGTGAATGTATTTATCTTACTGTAAATAACAAGTGAAAAATTTTCAGCCTTATCAGTTGGACATTCCGGTTTTTATACTGCTTTTTTTAATTCACTAACGCTCTAAAAATGAATCTTTCAGCCGCAGTAAAGAATCAACGTTGGCGGATTTTGGTTCTTGACATCCTTTACGATCGGTTACGATGCCTAGAGTACGGAGACCTGTACGATTTCGTCAACTTAGTGAGTTTGATAAGGGGCCGTATAGTGGGACTTCGGGAAGCTGGACTTTCTTTTCGGGCAATTGCAGTTAGAGTGCAAAGAAGTGTAGACACTGTGGTTAGGTTTTGTCAGGCAAGGCTTCGAGAAGGCCGTACGCAAAGAGCAAGGGGCACTGGACGTCGCCGTAGAACAACATACCGTGAAGATCGCCGCCTAAGATTATTGGCCTTAAGGGACCGTTTCTCCACTACCAGGTCCATTGCAAATGAATGGTTTGCAGAACACGGAAGACCTATTGGCATGCGAAGTGTTTACCGACGAATGGGAAGTTTTGGCTTGTTTTCATACCGGCCACACTGGGTCCTCCCTTTAACTCGAGACACCGACGTAATCGCCTTGAGTGGTGCAGACAACGGTCACTCTGGGATCAGGAATGGAACAGTATTGTCTTTAGTGACGAGTCTTGATTTTGTTTAGGCATGCACGATGGTCGTGCCATGGTTAGAAGGCGACGTGGTGAAAGGAGGAATCCACAGTTTTTTGTTGAAAGACATGTTCATCACACTGTTGGAGTTATGGTTTGGGGTGCTATAGCTTATGGTTCCAGGTCACCTTTAATCTTCATCAGAGGTAACATGAACGCGCAGCGTTATATCCACGGAGTTCTAGAACCCCATCTTTTACCCTATCTTGACACCCTGGCAGATCCAACTTTCCAACAAGATAATGCCCGACCACATGTTGCAAGAGTCACAATAGACTTCTTTCAACATAATGATGTCACATTGTTACCATGGCCACCAAGATCTCCCGACTTATCCCCAATTGAGCACGTGTCGGATATGATGGGTAGGAGATTGCTCAATTTGCAACGTCCTCCTCAGACTCTAGAAGCACTTCGAGAGGAGTTGGTGGTTGCCTGGAATGAGATACCACAGAAGGACATTGACCACCTGATCAGAAGCATGCCTAGGCGCGTTGGAGAATGCGTAGCACATCAGGGTGCATCCACACATTATTAAAGGTCAAAGGGCTTTAAAGCAGTGCAATCATTTTGAAATTTTTATCATTTACTTATTATGCTTCATTCATTAAGTACTTATACAAATTTTTATTAAAATAAACCATTTAAACTGGATGTTCGGATTTATATGTCACTTAGTATAGTAGGTAACACGGCGCCTTTCATAGCAATGGGAGTACCTCAAGGCTCTATTCTTAGTCCTTTATTATTCTCTGTTTATATTTCTAACAAGTAGTGCAATGTTCATCACTACGCAGTGCGACACACAATTATATTATGGCTTTCATATTAATGATGCGTATTTTTCCTTTGATTTGATCAACAATGATCTGAATACCATGCATCACATTTCGGCTGCTCATAATTTAACATCGAATTCTTCTAAATCAAAAGTTATGATTTTTGGACCAAAACAGAAACGAATCATAATAGAAAGTGAAAATCTATATCGGCTCCACATCAACATTCCTTTACCAGTTTTAACTGTAAGCAACAATCTGGATTTATGGTTGGATAATGAACGAAAATTTGACCATCATATAAAGGAGTTATGTTCAAAATCTTATGGTATCCTCAAACAATTATATCCTGAAAGACGTTTACTAAATATTAAATTAAAATTACGGCCGTGTGACTCTCCAATCATTTCAAGGATATCTTATTGTGACGTAGTATACGGACCCGCTTTATTGCAAGCTGCAGCGACTCCAAAGTTCTTGTTTCCGTTATTGTCTTGGTGTTAGAAAATACGACCATGTCAGTCATGTTTGTGAGGAAAACGGAAAATTGAATTTAGAAAATCTTAAAATCCATCACTCACTATCTTTAGTCCATAGGACGTTAATGAATAAGAAACCAGAGTACCTTCTAAATAAGCTAAAAAAATTTGAAGCCGTTAACAACTTAGCAACAAGAAATAGTCCATCTCTAGTTATACCCCACCACTCTACATCGATATACAAGAAAAGTTTTTCATACATTGCGGCCAAAGACTACAACAATCTACCAATTGAGTAAAGCAAAAAATTAAAAGCAATGCTTCTATCCGCCTCCTCTACCTGATAATAATGAGATAACAATTTTCAAAAATTCAACAAGAATAATACTGACTGTATGATGTCATATCATATGGACATAATGATTTTATATTAAATGACTTAAAATTTAAACATGTATACTTGTATAGATTTAAACATTATTAGGCAATTATCACAATCACATGTATTCATTATTTTACTCTATTCTTACTCATGTTTGTAACTTTATTTTATGGCTGAGTCGAAAAATACCTTAAGGTAACACTGCGCTATTTCGACTCTTTAATTTCAAATTTTTAGTACTTCACCGTACCCAAAATATGTATTTGTAAAGGAATCGAATAAAGGCATATTATTATTATTATTTTTCTGAGATCTATCGACGTGATTTTCAGCCATTAGAAGAATTTGTTATATTTTCACTCATAATTTGGAAAGATTAATAAAAAATTTGAATTCTGTGAACGTTTGTTTCTGTCCAAAGCAAAGTAGACAAAAGATTCGTTCGGCTCAGGATCCGGGATTCAGAATTGTCTAGCTAACTGTTTAAATAAGTTATATGATAATCTCCAATTACCTAAGGAATAAAGCAATAAAAACATGGATTTTAGAGAAAACGTCTAGGTGTACAGGTCTATGGTATACGTCGTTGGCAGAAGAGAGAAAAGATAAAATCAGCGTGAGTTCGGTGTCGTATGGCGATGCGATGTCTTCGATAACACGTTTATTTAATTTAAAAAGTTGTTTGGCGCGACCCGGACTTCTCTCGCCTTCCTCCTTCCTAGCACGTTCAATTTCGACGAAAACATTCGAAAAGAATATAATTATTGCTTGGATTGCACGCAAAAGGAAACGCCATCCTAATGCAGTATATCAGATAGCGGCCCAACAAAGTATTTTTATAGAATAATATAGAACTGTCAGTGACTTCTGATCTGAGGTCACTATAGCAACAGGACAAAATGATATGAGGCTATAACTGCCAGAATAGAGAAGTATAACGAGACTTCTACAGTATATTCAGATAAGAGATAGACCGGACATAAACAAGACCACGTGATCATCGAACGCTGTAACATTCGGCAGGGACGTATTAAGAGTCACGCAGTACATATTTTAGATAGTAGATGCTGCTTTGCGTAACTTTGTAGTAAATTAGCACAATTCGATGTGTATACGATTGGTGATGGATATAGGATCATGTGGGGGTGGGGTAAGAAATATATAATGATGTAAATATACATAAGGGTTTCAAAATTTTCGCTTCGATTTCCAGCTTCGGATGCCGTCTGATGTTTGGTGAAATACAGTCGAATATAATCTCAAAATGGCGTTTAAATTAGCCTAAATTAAAAATAATCGTATATCTCTTAAAATTGCTTTTAGAATATTGATTAGTATATTTTTTGATTTCTAGGTAAATATGTAACCAAATTAAAACGTTCAAAACATAAAAAAATGTGCATGGTTGAACATTGTCAGAAAGTAGATTCTTGAATAGGTTTTGCCAAAATGGGTTCAAAAATGTCAATAATTAATTAAAAAATACAGTAGCTTTATAATTACTTATAACTTACCGAATTTGATGAACAACATCTTTTATTGGAAAAATGAGCTTGATGAGCTTTCATCATCGCTACTGCCTGAAGCACCAACGTCAATAATGAATGGCTCGACTTGTTCCTCTAAAATATTGTCCAGTTCCCACATTCTCTTTTCAACTTTGTCTTTCACGTGCTTAATACAGTTTTCCCATTTTTGCGCTGTTATTAATTCTAGTGCTTCTTTGAAAAGTCCTTTGAGGTCACAAAATTTAAAAGTTGTATTGTGCTTAGCTATATAATTTTTAACCTCTGCCCATATGAGCTCAATGGGATTGAGCTCGCAATGGTATGGAGGTAAACGGAGCACAGTTTTATTTTGACTTGCTGCCATTTCGTCAATGGCGTATTTTTGATATTCCGCCTTGTGATCCTTGACAATTCTTAATAATTGTACTTTCAGCATTGCTTCTTCAAAGTTGATATTTTTCGAGCGGAGCCAATTTTAAACATCAACTTTCCTTGAAGCCGTTGTTGGGACCTTCTCCATTCTTCGAGAATGATAAGGCGCATTATCCAACACAATTACTGCGTTTTCCTCGAAGTTCGGTAAAATTTTTGAAAACCACTGTTCAAACGATTCGCCATTCATTTCCTCGTGGTAATCTCTAGTTTTCTTAGACTCAAAGCACCACAGACCGTCAACAACAAATCCATCCTCACTGCCAATATGGCAGATAATGAGCCTTTTCCCTTTACCTGGAAATCGAAGTACTAACTGGTGTAGATTTATTTCAATAAGCGAACCTTTTTCAAATGTTTTCATCACATTCAGCGAAAAAACATTGAGACATAAGTATCAGATTGCTATAATTGGGATTATTTAGTCATATTGAAAGAAAGAATATTGAACGTCGTATGATTACTCAGCGCTTCACAATTTAATTTAAAGTTATAAACCTCCAAAAAATGAATGATCAAGAACCTGAAATACGCGCAAATATTAATATTAACAAATTATAACTTTATAAAGCTTAAAGTATGAATTAAAATGATTATAAATATTAGGAACGGTACACAATATAAAACTTAGTAACTTTTTTTAAGTTTATAATATTCGACATATTTTAAGATTATATTAAAAGATTATTGAAATATCGAAAACACATAAAAACATGGCTTAAAAAAGTTCTAACAAATGAAAATGACAATAAAACATCCACGCATTTTATCGAAAGTTATAAAAGTTTTGTTACTTGTAATATGTTTTATCTGCCCCCTGGAATTAATGTTTAGAACCTTGTTCCCAAGGTTTGAAAAACATCCGATTGTTGTCTATTACTCGTAGTTACCTGCTGGATTTTTTAATCCGGTGGACAGTCCATCTAGAAAGGCCCTCCTGGATGAACCCATACTTTACTTGTAGTGTGTCCTGCGTTTACCCATGTTTCATCAAGGTAACAAATCTTCCTGTTTTGATTTCTATATTTCCCAATTTTTGTTAAATAATCCCTCCTCCATAGCACAATTTCTTCTCTATCCAGTAGTAAACTATTACGACCCCGTTTTTTCCATTTGAAATTTAAATGCTTCAGTAACGCATGGAAAGTTGATCGTTTGAAATTTGGCAACGTTGTATCTCCATTTACCTCCTGCAGTACTTTATCTATATACTTTCCTCCTAATCGCATGCTTATCAGCTTCATCCAATGATTTAACAATACTTTTGCGATGTTTACTGGTCATTGGCTCAGAAAAGGTGTGATTTTTTTTGTATTGTCTTAAAACATTAAACACTGATGCGCGACACACCCCAACTTTGTGAGAAACCTTCACAACAATTTCTTTGATGGTTGATGCCTCGTTCTCCTCGCGCTCGATCTTATATATATTCAAAATGACCTCTTTCATTTCTGCACTCAGGTGTCTTTTTTTAGAGCGTTTCCTAGGTGGACTACAGGAGTTTACAACTTCATCGGCAGTATCTGTACTACTGGGCATTTTGCGCAAGCAGTTGATAACAATAACAATCAATAACAAGGTATAACAATAACAACGACAAACTCAACAACTTAATAAGATAAAAAACGAAAACGTCCAAAGAAATATCAAATTGCAATGATGCACACGACATACGCAACACGTCTGAACCTGAATGTGACTCTGCCTTGATACGACTGCTCTGCCGCTCGGCATAGGCTTTTAATTGCGAATTGACCAATGAGGGCTCCTGTTTTACGTCGAGACGGCGGCGTTAGCGTGAAAATCAACCGAACCTTTTGTTTACATCCGGTCTATCTCTTTATCTGAATATACTGTAGTTCCGTTTCTTCTTCGGTTTGTTGTTGTTTGTGATTCGATTACCCAATAGTTTCGTCCAAATGAAGTAAATCTTTTTATTAGTCAGTGGCGAACATACAAAACTGCTAACTTTCTCGTTCCATAAAAGACTATTCAAAGGATTATCCAACTAGGTATACTAAAAGCCCAGGCTGCCCGTTTTACTTTTCTTTTTCCTTTATAATAATAATAGGAAGTATTTATTGGAATATAAATGTACATCACATCTTATTCTTTATAGGCGGAGTCTAGATAAATTTCCTCTCAACCTACCCCAATAACAATAGCAGTTACTGAGGAGAATAGAATATTTCAACATATGACCATTGTTAAACGTACAAAAAATACACTTTCAAAGGTTATATCGTATCAAAGAGAAAGAAGACATGAAATTAGATCACAAGGAATTGATAAAAGGCAAAGTGCAATGAGATAAAAGAACAAACGGAATCGAATCAATCTGCCAGCTAACGCTAACATGTAGAAGAAGCTGCACTGCTTGTGTTTTCATGCTATTTACCGATAGAGTTTTCAAATGTTCACTTACATCATTGTATATTTTGATAGAGTTTTAAATAAATGACCGACGAAAAAAAGTAGTACTATAAATGGTGATTTCTAGGTGATTTTTGAGACAAGTTAGAATCCATTCTACTACGGCGAGCTACAAACTTTGTATAAAGATAAGAAGGGGATTACGTAGTCAATATTTTATGAGTAAGAGTGAGCATTTGAAGTAATATAAGTAATATAAGTATGATATTTCTTTGTACTGAAAACTAACCCTAAGTATGATATTTCTTTAAACTGAAAACAAATTTACAGCAACTGTTTCCCTATTCTTAAGTAATAATAATAAATTACAATTTTTTTGTCCGAATATACACAGGGTGTTTCAGTTTATTGTTGCACAACTTTAAGATTCGATAGAACTTTTAAAATTAATGCAAAAAGTCTATATAAACATGGATCGAAAAATGCGTGGCTTCCGAAATACAGGGTGTTTAAATTTACTTTCTAAAATAGTTTTTTTTTAATATTTCGAAAAATATTTGATGTATAATAGTGAAAATTGGTGTACAAGGGTTTTTTGGTACGACAAAACGAAGCATGGGCATAGTTTTACTGTAGCCGCTAGAGGGCGCTCTCTACTGTACCTGCAGTGTATTAAAATGACCGAAAGTGCAATTTTTTGCTTTTTGAATAAAAAAACTGATACTTCGCACTTTTCAACATAAAAAAGCTCTCCTGTGAGTTTTCGTTATAGTTAGCCGTTTTTGAGATATTTCGATTTTTAAGGTTCGATGCATTTTTAATTATTTATAGGAAAATAATATTTTTTTTTACATTTTCGATTTGGGCATTACAAGTAATCAAGATGATCGTTTAGATTCTGTTTTTAAAGCCAGCAATAATTCCTAACTCCAAATAAACACAAAAAAACATAATATTAATTTTTTATTATTTTTAACAAATTAAATTAATTATTTACAACTAAAATGCTGTTGGATAGTTAGGACAAACATATAAAATCTAAAGTAGTTGCTCCAAATATAAACCCAATTGTTCAATACACAATTCACATCTACGAATGATCGAACGTGGTATAGCATTATTCAAATAAGGCCTTATTTCATCACATGCATTCCTGATTCTGTCTATTAGCATATCTCTTATGGTTACGGGAGCCTGGTACACTTTTTCTTTTAGAAATCCTCACACAAAGAAATCTGATGGATTTAGGTCAGGGGATCGTGGAGGCCAGGCGAATGGTCCTCCACGGCCGATCCATCTTTCTGGATAATTATCGTCCAGCCAGTTTCTAACTATTCTCGAATAATGAGCTGGACAACCATCAAGCTGGAACCAGGCCAACCTTCTTAAATCTGACATAACATCATCCCACATATTTGCATGTTCAGCCTTTATAGTCGATTACGGTTGATATCAATCCACACGTTCACACTAAATTCATGCTGAAAATTTCTTTCCCGAAGTGCATGCGGATTTTCATGCGACCAAATATGTTGATTATGAAAATTTACTACTCCACGTCTAGTGAAGCATGACTCATCGGTCCATAAAACGTTACTTAAAAACTCCCTATTATTATCAGTTCTATCAAGAATCCACTGACAAAATGTGATTCTTCGTTCTCCGTCCCCTGGCTGTAGTCGTTGCACAGGTTGCAAATGGTAAGGACGTCTATTGGTCATTTCTAAGAACACGGTGAACATGGCTTGCTGAAATTCTCAAGGCACCAGAAACTCTCCTAACACTTGTGGTCGAATCTCTATCAAACTCACGCAGAATCATACGGGTAAATCTGCGCTGACGAACATTTATGTTTTGATCCCTTTGGAGATTTCCAAAACCATTTTCAATTATTTGGCGATGCACTCTTACAAATACTGAGCGAGTTCCATTTACAAAGCCATACACAAAATGAATATCCGCTAACTCTTGATTGGAGAATAAAAATGGCATTTTTATAAAACTTACAAAAAAAAAACAGGTAAAGGAAACTAAATTTCGTGCATTCACAATTGCAAAAAAACGTTTCAGGTTTCAACAGACAACAAAACTAACTGTCAACTAATTGACGTTTAACCTTATTCTGCTTTCAATTTTAAAAATATTAGGCACAGCCTACTTCTGAAAATTTTCGAGATACTGACTTTTTAACGTTATTTTATCATAAATAATTAAAAATGCATCGAACCTTAAAAATCGAAATATCTCAAAAACGGCTAACTATAACGAAAATTCACAAAAGAGCTTTTTTATGTTGAAAAGTGTGGAGAATCAGTTTTTTTATTCAAAAAGCAAAAAATTGCACTAAGAAAAAATTTTCGGTAATTTTAATACACTACAGGTACAGTAGAGAGCGCCCTCTAGCGGCTACAGTAAAACTATGCCCATGATTCGTTTTGTCGTACCAAGAAACCCTTGTATACCAATGTTCACTGTTATACATCAAATATTGTTCGAAATATTTAAAAAAAACTATTTTAGAAAGTAAATTTAAACACCCTGTATTTCGGAAGCCACGCATTTTTCGACCCATGTTTATATAGACTTTATCCATTAATTTTAAAAGTTCTATCGAATCTTAAAGTTATGCAACAATAAACTGAAACACCCTGTATACTATATATATATTTTATAGGTTTCTTGCATAATCCCCGTGCCGAAGAGTATTTTGAGATTATTTTATTATAGAGCGATTTTTAATCTTGTCCGTTAGGCCAAATTTTGAGACTTGTTGGTTTTCGCAAGCATTCAAAAAAAATCAATATCCAAGAATACTCAAAATGAGACATATACCAATGCCAAGAAAAGCGGAAAAATCGCTTAGACGTTTTAATTCTTCTATTCCGTATCATATCTAAGAAAGTATCCATCTAGAATCTAGAGGATAGATACAAAAACACTAACAAGAAACCTAGCATTGAAAAATAAGATGATGTACGGGAATGCATCAATGAAAAACATAACTTAAGATCACTCGAACTTGATTCCTGAAAAAATATATTAAACTCTTGCCTAAACTTGTTTGTATATTGTCACTGCAAATTTTATGCAAAAACTTGGCAAGTATCTTCTCAAAATAAACTAAGAAGTGTCGTATTTTATTACAGACAAAGTCTTCAATTTTAGTTCTTTGCGTGGAGCTATGGTAATCGAAAATGAGATACTCTCAACCTACTAAACTGATTTCATACATGAAAAGGAAAATATTCTCATCAGACGGACGGCATGACTACCGGCCGCGTCTGCTTCTGCAAGCGTCTAACGTGTGCTGAATGTAATCATTCATTGCGTTGCATGAGAAGGGCAGAGTCAACCTACTCGACGCCATTTTCTATTTTTATATTTACGTTTTACGTCCGGTCCTAGGGTGGTGCATAAAGATATATCCTTGTTGCTGTCGATATCTAAAGTGGTTCCAATAAATATTCCCGTTATCTAAGAAAACATCAACGATAAACCGTGGACTGCCTGGTCATCGCATTGCGGCTAGAATTAGATAACCTGTCACACCTTGTAATATAACATTGACCTCCATTCTCTCTCACAAATAAGCACTCATTTTTATTTATGCCTCCTATAAAATCACTATCGACTATATCCATTATTTTGAAATCGGCTTTGATTACCCATAAAAATCATCAACCATTAGTGCGTCAGCACCGAAGGAATACCAAACTTTCAAAATGACTTCCGTATAGCTCATCACATTCTCGGAAAGGTATCGTGAAAAAGTATTGCATGCAATCGTTACTTCCTTCTGAAAAAATTTGGGGTCATTAAGATATAGTAAGACATCTTTTAATACAGGAAGTAAGGTTTGAATAGGATGATTCAGGTTAAGAGATCGTTTAATGAAAGTGGATATTGGTGTTAAAAGAAAAAAACACACACAAAGATGCTTGAATGTATAGTGTATTTCTTTTGTAGAATACTGATTGCTTCCCTGAATGCGCAAAAAGCAATGAATGGTGAAAGGCAAAAGTGATCGAAATGCACAAAAAGATGTATTCTCAGTGATATGGGAAATTTATTTAATTTGACTTTCAACGATTCAGTGCACACAATGTATTTAATCTACTCTTAATACTACATATACATATACATAAAGCTGTGGAACGCATTGATCATGCGGAAAATGAAATCGTTGATATGTACGAAAAACCCAGATCGACCATCTAGTAGACGGTGCGACAACTATACTACAACTATTTAAAACTGTAATGACTCATACGGGTGATCAACACGTGATCAGAGCTCGATCCCGGCTTCCTTCCAGTACAGCCGTATAGCATACGACATATGTCGTTTCTGTGGCTTTGCGGTGGTCAACAGCACAGACAGAGATGGAAATAATGGCTGATTGTTCTCCGCCGGTAGAACCAATGAAATCAAAGACGCGCCTCGACCGGCAGACTCATAGGCGTCGGCAACGCATTGGAACGTGTTTCGTTGAGCAATCGCATATTGTGTGTTTTTATAAGAATTGTTGTGTGATTGTTATTGTTGTGGTTTCTGTGGTTACTGTTTTGGTTATACTTAACCATGGAGAGTACAAATGGCACGAGTGGAAGTACTGAAAGCCAGGGAACAAGTAGACGGCTTCGTAAAGCACTGAAGAGGGACGCGAAAGAAATCGTGCTCAACGTGTTCAATTATCTGAACAGAACTATGTCGCAGGGAGATGCACTCGCGCGTTGTGAAAGTATGACAGGCGTTCCAGAGTGGACCATTCGCAGGGTGGTGCATGAAAAGAAGAAAACTGGAGCTACTACTGATCCAAAGTTTAATTTGAAGAGACGAAAGGCCGTTAAATTGGATGACGATAGCAAAATGGCGTTAAGGCGAACCGTACATTCATTCTTCTTTAGGACTGAGATACCAACCCTCAAGGCTGTACATGCAGCGATCAAGGAAAATGAAATCCCTGCACGAAATTAATTTTCATTACCAAACGCGTAATCGGAAGTCAGTATTGATAGAGAGCCCTGAAAAAGTCGCCTGGCGTCGAAAATACCTACGCGAAATGATTGAATATAGGCGACAAAGCAGAAAAATCTATTATTTGGACGAGACATGAGTAAATGCAGGTCACACAGTTAAAAAACCTGGATAGACAAAAACGTAGTGAGTAACCGACAAGCAAGCATTGAAGGTTTGTCAACAGGTCTTCGTGGACCGTCAGGGAAAGGTCAAAGATTGATCGTAACTCATATTGGTAGCGATAGTGGCTTTTTAGAAGAGTGTGACTTGATTTTCGTCTCTAAGAAAGGAGGTGATTACCATGACGAAATGAATGCCAGCTGCTTCGAGAGCTGGTTTCAAGGGGTGCTTCAGCGAGTTGAGCCCAACTCTGTGATCGCCATGGATAATGCTTCCTACCATAGTCGTCGAGCCGAACGTGTACCGACTGTGGGATCTCGAAAAAGTGACATGCAGCAATGGTTGCGCGAAAAAGGAATCCCGTTTGACGATTCATGTGTGAAAGCGGAATTGTATGAAAAAATTAAACAGCACAAACCTGCGAACATTATTTACGTGACTGATGAGATGGCCCGTCAATGTGGTGTCACAGTGCTGCGGTTACCGCCCTACCACTGTGAACTGAACCCAATAGAGCTCATCTGGGCTCAAGTGAAGGGTTATATTGCGCGCCATAACACAACCTTCAAATTACCAGACATTAAGGTTTTACTTGAGACTTCCATACAGATAGTAACGCCCGAAGCTTGCCAGAATGCCATCCGTCATGTTGTGAAGGAAGAAACAAAAATGTGGCAGCTTGACCACCACATCGACACCATCATAGAGCCAGTTATAGTCAATTTCAACGAGGAAAGCGATAGCGACAGTTTATTACTGTCAGATATAAGTGGAAGCGACGATGAGTAAAGGTAATTCCCAAATTTTTGACTTACAATATGTTTCAAACCACTCTTTATTAAGCATGTGACAAATCTATTTCACCCATGTTAAACATTCATACCCCGCCTATGAACAGCCGACTACTGGTAGTTAAGTGATGTTCACGTGAACATCGATGAGTCATTACAGTTTTAGATAGTTATAGTATAGTCTGTTGGCATTTGGCCGAACGTTGCCAAGTTTAACATACAGCTTAAGATTTAGGGAAAATGTTCAAGCTAATGTGACTTCCTGCTCTATCTTCCCTCTTTTCTAGTGAATGCGTTGTGTCATCAAACATTTGTACATATTTACCTCATCTCCCCCATTTTCCAAAACATCGGTGTTTCTGGTTCCATGTATCGTGGGGCGCCATTGCGCAATATGTTGCTGGGATCCGGAAAGTGACTGTTTGGGCCGGCGTTTGCGCCAAAACCATCATTGGGCCATTTTTCTTCAACAAAAACGAAACAGTCGATGGAAATCGATATCGGTGAATGTTGGCTCATTATGTCTGCCCGCAAATGCGTGAAAAAGGTCTTGATGGTTATTGGTTTCAACAAGACGTTGCGCCATGCCGCACTGCAAATGACACAATCCAGTTTCTGCAACGAAACTTCCGTAGACGTCTGATGTCAAAAAGAGGTGACATTGACCGGCCACCCAGGTCTCCAGATTTGTCCCCACCGGACTTCTTCTTGTGGGGTTATTTGAAAAGTCAAGTATACCACCAGAGATGCTCGAAAAAGTCGTGGACAACGCAACAAAACGGGCACATTTTGTTTAGGCCAATAAAGGTGGCCACTTGGTAGATGTTGTGTTCAAAAACTAGTCCCAATAAATTGTAAAGGACCATATGTAATAAAAATACCCGACATATAGAAATCAGTTTTTCGTTTTCAAAGTTATCTCATGTTTACATACCGACATAAAAGATGGCGCACCCTGTATATAAAAAGAATCAAAGTTTAACAACCTACATGCTATGTTGACAAGAGTCGTAGATTGTGTCAATTTTTTTTAACTCAATTTTGGCCTAATTTATTCAAATATTTTGAATAATTAAAATGTACTAACTATTTCGCCAAAAACTTAAATGGTACATCCTGTATATTTTTTTCGCAATCAATCCCTATTTTCATAACCTTTTTTTTTTTTCGAAATATAAGATTGTTACCAGTCCGTTCACATGATTACTGCGTTATAGCCATTTATTTCAAAAGAGTGGATATTTCTTTATTGAAACAAGTCATATACGGTAACAGAAGCTAGTAAATTATTATTGACAGGTTTCCTTTAAGAAATCATCGGCACAAGTATTATGTAAAAAACCTATAGAACGTCAAAAAAACAATAAAATGTTATCTTGCAGAGTAGGTAGTTTATGGGGTGCAATCATTCATTCCATGTATGCTCACTGGGATCGTTGTGAGCGTCTATCTATGGAGGCATGATTCAACTACATGCATTGTTGGTTGCATACGTTTTGTGAAGCCGCGTAGTCTGTAGTAGAAAAACCTACATAATGTCACAAAAAAAGCAATACAATGTCAAAAAAGATCGTCATAGTGTCACTTTTCAAGATACGTGCCGGGTCCACGTATTCTTGTCAATTAGTTATTAGACTTTGTGACACAAGATAATTAAAAGAACAACGAGGAGGTTACGCTGGAAGATCTGCTCAACCTGAAATGTTAGAAATTGAGGAAGACATTTTAGAAACTGTTGAAGTCGGCCCAACAATGAGTACTAGAGCAATAACCAGCTCAAGTTCAGGTTTCTCATAGTAAAGTGTGAAAGACAATACGACAAGAACAGTCTTTACTATTATCAGCGGGTACAAGCGTTAACCTAGATGAATTGCATTTTGCCAGTAGCTTTTAGAACAGTTCGGCAGAGATGAAGATTTTACGAAATTGAGTGCACAATTTCCACAACAATCACATTTCTTGGCCTGCTCGCGCTTCGGATTTAACGCCTTGCGAGTTTCTTCTGCGAGGCTACTTGAAAGAGTTGGTGTATCATGATGGAGCAGTAAATACTCTGGAAGAACTTTGCGCACTGAAAATGCTTGTGTTTCAATTCGTGGACACGAGGATTTTATTTCAGAAGCTTTTAAGGAGCAGTGGATTCGCCGAGCATTAACCGAACAAACGGGGACAATTTTGAACAGTTTTGTAAAATCCGGTATCCATTTTACTTGATGTTTTTTTTTTAATAATTTTTAATAATGTAAGCTAACTCTCTTATTATGCTACTTTTATATAGGTGACTCAATAACTCAACTTTGAAAACACCCTTATATACATATCACTGATACAGAGTATTTAAAAACGCTAGTATCTGCAAAAAATTACAGAAAACCTTGAAAAGTTTTCTTGAAGAAATTCTATATTTTTCTATAACTACAAACATGCCACGTATGCGCCGTAGCAGGAGCTCAAATCCTTAAAGAGCCCTGTATAACTGTAAATATTGGAGAAATGTATACTAAGTGACTATCTTTCTGGACGTGAACAAATCACAAATGTCTCGGGTCAGGAAAGTAATATTTTGAAGGTAGAATGCGGGGTGCCACAAGGTACGGTTCTCTCAACTTTGCTGTTTATAATATATACGTACATAAATGATATAATGGAACAATTAAATGATGCAAACATAACTATCTATTGCTTTGCAGATGATACGAGCATTAAGATTCATGACTCATATTGTGACTTTGCACCTCAGTGTGCATGTAGCAAATATATAAATAAGAAATCGAGCTTGAAATATCTAGGAATAATTATAGATGAATTTCTTACTTGGAAAGATCATGTTGAGTATGTTACAACAAAGATTAGAAAACTTATTCACAAATTTTATGAATTAAGGGAAATATCAGACTTCAGAACTCTTAAAACAGTTTATTTTGCTTTAACAGAATCTGTAATTAATTATGGTTTCGTAGTTTGGGGAAATACAAGTTTAGCAACATTATCCAAGTTACAGGTAGCTCAGAAATGGATTATAAAAATTATGCTTTTCAAACAGAAACGATATTCATCTGAACTTGTTTTTAGAGACAGTAAAATACTGAACCTAGAGCAGCTCTATTTAAAATCACTTATAAGATTTATGATGAAATATGATTTCTACAAAGAATACTTACAGCATAGCCAAAATACAAGAAGTGCTGCTCATGCAAAAGTGAAATTGCAAAACCCTAGACACACAGCTTGCCTGAGTCACGTTTACTGTATAGGTCCAAAAGTTTATAATGATGTGCCAAATAGTATTAAGAGATTGAGATATTCTACTGTTAAAAAGGAATTAACAAGATGGATTATTGATAGTCAATACGCCATTAATTATGTAATATAAAAACCTGTAGCATTAAAGGTATTAAGTTCCTAAAATTTAAGATAAAACATAATAGCTTTGAATTTGTTTGATCTATTTTTATATTTCTTTGTAAACTAGAATTAAGAACCTCAATGAAAAAGTTACACTTAACAATGTGAATGGGGTGCACACACAGTATTTTGAATACAATTGGGCATCTAAGACTATTAGCAATAGTGGGTAATTTTAAGAATAGATAGCTGGATTTAAATATTATACAATAATTGTAAAGTCTATATATTTAATATGATGTAAAAAAACTATATACATGTTGAATTTGCTGCTAATATAAATCCGAACACCCAGTTTAAATGGTTTTATTTTAATAAAATTTTGTATAAGTACTTAATGAAGCATAATAAGTAAACGATAAAAATTTCAAAATTATTGCACTGCTTTAAAGCCCTTTGACCTTTAATAATCTGTGGATGCACCCTGATGTGCTACGCATTCTCCAGCGCGCCTAGGCATGCTTCTGATCAGGTGGTCAATGTCCTCCTGTGGTATCTCAATCCAGGCAACCACCAACTCCTCTCGAAGTGCTTCTAGAGTCTGAGGAGGACGCTGCAAATTGAGCAATCTCCTACCCATCATATCCCACACGTGTTCAATTGTGGATAAGTCGGGAGATCTTGGTGACCATGGTAACAATGTGACATCATTATGTTGAAAGAAGTCTATTGTGACTCTTGCAACATGTGGTCGGGCATTATCTTGTTGGAAAGTTGGATCTGCCAGGGTTTCAAGATAGGGTAAAAGATGGAGTTCTAGAACTTCGTGGATATAACGCTGCGCGTTCATGTTACCTCTGATGAAGATTAAAGGTGACCTGGAACCATAAGCTATAGCACCCCAAACCATAACTCCAACAGTGTGATGAACATGTCTTTCAACAAAAAACTGTGGATTCCTCCTTTCACCACGTCGCCTTCTAACTCTGGCACGACCATCGTGCATGCCTAAACAAAATCGAGACTCGTCACTAAAGACAATACTGTTCCAATCCTGATCCCAGAGTGACCATTCTCTGCACCACTCAAGGCGATTACGTCGGTGTTCTCGAGTTGAAGGGAGGACCCAGTGTGACCGGTATGAAAACAAGCCAAAACTTCTCATTCGTCGGTAAACACTTCGCATGCCAATAGGTCTTCCGTGTTTGCAAACCATTCATTTGCAATGGACCTGGTAGTGGAGAAACGGTCCCTTAAGGCCAATAATCTTAGGCGGCGATCTTCACGGTCTGTTGTTCTACGGCGGCGTCCAGTGCCCCTTGCTCTTTGCGTACGGCCTTCTCGAAGCCATACCTGACAACACCTAACCACAGTGTCTACACTTCTTTACACTCTAACTGCAATTGCCCGAAAAGAAAGTCCAGCTTCCCGAAGTCCCACTATACGGCCCCTATCAAACTCACTAAGTTGACGAAATCGTACAGGTCTCCGTACTCTAGGCATCGTAACCGATCGTAAAGGATGTCAAGAACCAAAATCCGCCAACGTTGATTCTTTACTGCGGCTGAAATATTCATTTTTAGAGCGTTAGTGAATTAAAAAAAAGCAGTATAAAAACCGGAATGTCCAACTGATAAGGCTTGTTATTTACAGTAAGATAAATACATTCACCAACTTTCATTAAAATAAAACCATTTAAACTGGGTTTTCGGATTTATATGTCACTTAGTATATAATTTACAAATATTTTCTGTGGATGGTTTTTGTTTGAGAGCAACACTCCGCCCTCCCACCTCCCTCGAAGTGACAATGACGACTTTGCATAAAATCTGACAAGATGGCAGTTCTATACCACAACTCGTCAGTCTCGTTATCTTTTTTTATTTTTATTTTGAATTTGTTAGCTGGTACTTACATAATTACAGTCCGCGCACGAAGTCGCGCCACATATCCTGTTCTAGTAATTATATTTGTTCAAGAAGCAATTTAAGTTAATTGGAGGTTGCACTTTTTGGAGTTGTCGGCGGCATTCCGCCAATTACTAAGCTGAAAATGCCTATATTTGGCGAAAAAATGCGCTTAAAACATCAGGTGCTCGAATTTAACATTCAAATTGGCAGTGACGAGATGCTGACAGTATAGTTTCTGAATTAGCGTGGCACTCGGTAATTAGTGGATCTCGTGGATGCACCACGTTTATTTGTGTTAGGATCTGCGCAAATTTAGACGTTACTGCGTCTTTCGATATCCAATTAATTAATAAGGGGATGTTCAAAATTCGACATGCAGAATACATAGTTTTTGTAGATCATGTTTCGTGTTATATAAGACTTGCCAATGTGGAACTAAAAGCCATTTATGCGTTTAAGTAAAAATAAGTATAAATATAAAATAATTAACCCAGATATGCCTAGCGTACAATTTATGGTACACCGTAAACAAGTCGCGACTTGCAACGACCTGTGCTTATTTTGACGCAGTCATAGCACAGCTGTATTCAGTAATCCTTAGTAAATCGTAACGTGCGGTTGGGTGTTATCGTTGTGTTGAGATTTTTTTGCTATTTTGTATGGAAGTTTTTATTTTTTGTGACATGGCTGGAATATGGAATACGATTTGCCAAGTAAATATAATTATGGTCTTTACGTAAATAAAAAAAATGTTTTGATTGCTTCTACCAATAAAACACACATGCTTTTTTCCAGTTATAATGCCAAATTTCTTATGTTATTATTTCGGATTCACAATTGCGTCATTATATTTGAGTGTGCAAAATATTGTACGTCAGGAAAATCTATGCCTATTTCATTTTTAGGGGCTTTTCTCTGGAGGAAGCCCTTGCTAAGCTGGAGGATAATGAAGATGTAGTAGCAAATGTGGATAATATCACATTGATGCCTCCAATCAATGCTTGCTTGTGACATTCTCACAGACGAGGACTCCGGCGATGAGAATGTAATGTCAGCTGATAATCTACCGGGTTCACAATCACAAGCACCTGCTGAGATAAACATACCTCATGAAAAATTTAGCATATCTTCATCTGATTCCGAAGATAATATTCCATTGTCAGAATTGCTAAAAGCCAAAGAAACGAAAAACGTACAAATGCGTGAAGGAGGATCTACCACAAGAAGTTCCAGGATACTTCGAAGAAATTCTTGAACAACATAATTCTTCTAAGACTCCACTTGAATGGTTTTCACTTTTTTTTTTTTGACGGCGAACTTATAACACGCATAACAACTGAAACAAATAGATATGCCAGGCAGAAGAATCGCCATCAAGAGGTGCAAGAATATGAAATAAGGCATTTATTTTAACACTAATATTAAGTGGTTATGTCGATGAACCACGTAGAAGATTGTTCGGGGAACGTGAAAGAGATGCTAATAATCAACTCGTCACAGAAGCGCTTACACGAGATAAATTTGAGTATATTATGTCAAATTTCCATTTAGTAGATATCTACAATTTACAGCAAGGAGATAAGTTTGCAAAAGTTAGACCCTTATTTGCGAGCCTGAATCAAACATTTATGGAACATGGAATTTTGACAGAAACGCATAGTGTAGATGAGGCAATGGTTCCTTATTTTGGGAGACACTCATGCAAACAGTTCATTCACGGAAAACCTATACGATATGGCTATAAATCATGGGTTGGCGCATCAAGACTAGGCTACGTTTACTGGGTTGAACCTGGGTTAGTGCTGGCGTGGTATTAGAGTATTCTGATGTTCTGACGAGAAAATGGCCAAATGAAAAATTTCATTTAGTTTTCGACAATTTTTTCACTTCTCTCCCTCTTATGGTAAAATTGACAGAAAAAAATGTCTTTGCGACTGGTACTGCTAGAGAAAATCGTTTACAAGGCTTCCAATTCAGAGGTTCTAAAATTATGAAAAGGGAAAAAAGAGGTAGTTACGATTACAACAAAATTTCCGATACAAAGATAATTGCAGTAAAATGGCATGACAATAATTTAGTAACACTCTGTTCAAATGCCGCAGGATTGCAACCAATTCGCTTTGTAAAGCGATACTCAAAAGGATAAAGAAAGTACTCAGGTAAGAAACACAATCTGCAAGAAAATCAATGTTATTAAAAATGCTTTTGATTTTAGGTAGAACAGCCTCATCTTGTAAATGTATACAACGCAAATTTGGGCGGCGTTGATCGTTGTGATCAAAACATTGGTCTGTATCGCATTTCCATCCGGGGTAAAAAGTGGTATTTTTCATTGATCAGCCACTGTATTGATATGGCTGTTCATAATTCCAGGCAACTTTATAAATCGCACGGAGGACATATGGATCAATTATTATTTAGACGACGGCTTGTCACAGCCTTGTTACAACAAAACAAGAAACCGCCATCTTTTTCTAGAGGACGTCCTTCGGCTAATGAATATATATTCGTTATGATCGTTTAGATCATTTTGTGATACCACAAGCAAAGCCAACTAGATGTGGCTTATGTGTGAGCAAAAACAAGGTACTCTAAGTGCAATGTAGGGATGCATGTAAAATGTTTTTTGTCCTTCCATACTAAACGTTAATGTTCGCCTATGTGCCTAGTGTACCATATTTTGTACGGCATTTTTTAAAAAATAATAAATTTGTTTAATATATGCTTCATATAGAATGAATTTGCAGAGAACATACTTTATTATAATTTATATGAGATGTAGTCATATCAGGGTTAAAAACTTTAGCAATTACAGAAAAGTATACAACATTTAAGCAAATCAGAGCACTTATAGGTACAGCGATATAACCTAAAAGTATTCCAAAATAAAAACTTTGCACATACAAGAAAAGGACAAGCTAGTGATTTAAACGTAGTATGTAAACAGAAGGTAGCGAACTAGGAAGACAATCAATATAACAGCATGAGAAAGATTCAAACTTAGAGTTACTAGAGTAAAAGAAAAAAAAAAGTAGGTGTTTCAATGCTCATATACGAAAGTACGAGACAACAGAGCAAAGTAATATAAAACAGAAAAAAAGTGATTTAGCAGACGCACAGTTTAGAAACAGTTTGCATCACATTACCTTTGAACTATCCCATCAACTGTTTCTTAACAAGTCTCCTAAAAGATACTATAGTTTTATTGCGATAAATTTGATCAGTAAAATTATATAACCTGGCAATATGAAAGGTAAATGATTTTTATTTAAATGGCTGAGTAGTTGGCATAACAAAATTTAGGTTACGTCTGAGATTTCTCCGATTAACGTTTCCTTTTGGTAGCAGCTTTCCTAGAATACTTTTTACTGCAAGTTACTTTGTGGCCAAATACCTTCACACCATAAACAGACTTCATCTTCAAGCAGTTTAAAACTTGGATCTTCGGATTCGGATCCAAATAAGAATAGAACAAAATTATAGAACATTGCAAAGATGACAGAATGAAGCTTTCAAATATTTTTTTCTAGTCAAGCTTTAAAATATACTTGTAGGAATATAAAAGAACATTTTTTGAAACAAGTAACTGATGTGACTATCAAATTTCAAGTTACAGTCGAATACAACACCCAGGTGTGCCTGCACATTCGTCCGCATTTTTTAAGAGGGCTCCATTATACATGGCTGTCAAAACTTTCAATATGCTTCCTATAGATATAAAATCCGAGAGCAAGCCTATTACGTTTAAAAGAGCGGTGAAAAGGTTTTTGCTGGACAGATGTTTGTACAGCTTTGATTTTAACATTTGAGCTCCATTATTTTATTTTAATAACATTTTAAGCTAAGTTGTGACATACTGGACTTTTATTTGTCATTTTAATAGTTTTTAATATTGTAAACATACATATAATATCCCGTTGGTATTGTACTACATTTTTTTTTTGACGTTGCTTATGTTTTTTCTTTAAAATTTTGCTGGCAATAAAGAATATTATTATTATTATTATTATTATTATTAGGTTTATAGTATGTGTCCATGTTCTATGCAACTTTTTCTTCTATTCAAAATAGACATGGGAATTTCGTTTTCATAACATTCGGTATTTGCTTTGTTGTTTTTCACGTTAATTCGATTAATTTCCGTCACAGGTGAGCGCATTTCCAAACCAGTACAATGAATAAGAAATGAATTATCAAGGCAAGACCTGCATATTCATGACAGTAACAGTGTCAACTGCACAAAAAGTTAATTAACATTTGAAACCGATCAACCTTACTCTGTGATAATGATTTTGGGACTTTCCCTTTTCAGTAGAAACTAATTTATACTTCAATATTCCTGGGACATGCACATACTTTTTATATCCAAGCAATCGCAAAACCTGGACACAGAAGTGACACCTCTGCTGCAAAACATTCTGTTGATACGGGTTTTATATTTAAGCATCACACAGGGCAATGTTGTACTGTGAGAGATGTATGTATCTCTATTGTATCGGAACATTAAAAAACAATCGTAATAAAACACAAAATCATTTTCAATAAGCGTAATCAACAAACAAAGTTAGAGAGAAATTTGTTTTAATGGAATGTGACCAATGTAACAGATTCAAAAACTAAATCGTTTTATAAAATTGGGGTAGATATAAAATACTCTATTTAATTTATAACAAAAAAAGGGCCGTGTATAATTTTTCCAATTTTCTTGATTTCTTAAAAAACAATTTAAATTGGGATTCTGAGATCAAATCAAGAAATTATATTACTAATGCTTAAATTAAGCTAATGTAACAAATGCAAAATACTACAATAAAATATACCAAGTGACATATAAATCCGAACACCCAGTTTAAATGGTTTTATTTAAATAAAATTTTGTATAAGTACTTAATGAAGCATAATAAGTAAATGATATAAATTTCTAAATGATTGCACTGCTTTAAAGCCCTTTGACCTTTAATAATGTGTGGATGCACCCTGATGTGCTACGCATTCTCCAACGCGCCTAGGCATGCTTCTGATCAGGTGGTCAATGTCCTCCTGTGGTATCTCATTCCAGGCAACCACCAACTCCTCTCGAAGTGCTTCTAGAGTCTGATGAGGACGTTGCAAATTGAGCAATCTCCTACCCATCATATCCCACACGTGCTCAATTGGGGATAAGTCGGGAGATCTTGGTGGCCATGGTAACAATGTGACATCATTATGTTGAAAGAAGTCTATTGTGACTCTTGCAACATGTGGTCGGGCATTATCTTGTTGGAAAGTTGGATCTGCCAGGGTGTCAAGATAGGGTAAAAGATGGGGTTCTAGAACTTCGCGGATATAACGCTGCGCGTTCATGTTACCTCTGATGAAGATTGAAGGTGACCTGGTACCATAAGCTATAGCACCCCAAACCATAACTCCAACAGTATGATGAACATGTCTTTCAACAAAAAACTGTGGATTCCTCCTTTCACCACGTCGCCTTCTAACCGTGGCACGACTATCGTGCATGCCTAAACAAAATCGAGACTCGTCACTAAAGACAATACTGTTCCATTCCTGATCCCAGAGTGACCGTTGTCTGCACCACTCAAGGCGATTACGTCGGTGTTCTCGAGTTAAAGGGAAGACCCAGTGTGGCCGGTATGAAAACAAGCCAAAACTTCTCATTCGTCGGTAAACACTTCGCATGCCAATAGGTCTTCCGTGTTCTGCAAACCATTCATTTGCAATGGACCTGGTAGTGGAGAAACGGTCCCTTAAGGCCAATAATCTTAGGCGGCGATCTTCACGGTCTGTTGTTCTACAGCGGCGTCCAGTGCCCCTTGCTCTTTGCGTACGGCCTTCTCGAAGCCATGCCTGACAACACCTAACCACAGTGTCTACACTTCTTTGCACTCTAACTGCAATTGCCCGAAAAGAAAGTCCAGCTTCCCGAAGTCCCACTATACGGCACCTATCAAACTCACTAAGTTGACGAAATCGTACAGGTCTCCGTACTCTAGGCATCGTAACCGATCGTAAAGGATGTCAAGAACCAAAATCCGCCAACGTTGATTCTTTACTGCGGCTGAAATATTCATTTTTAGAGCGTTAGTGAATTAAAAAAAAGCAGGTTAAAAACCGGAATGTCCAACTGATAAGGCTGAAAATTTTTTCACTTGTTATTTACAGTAAGATAAATACATTCACCAACTTTTATTAAAATAAAACCATTTAAACTGGGTGTTCGGATTTATATGTCACTTAGTATATATATATATAATAATAATAATAATATTTATTCACTCAATGTACAAAGATAACAAACAATATGAGTAAATAAATATAAAATCAAAACAGGCCCAATAGAAGGCATCGCCTGTACATGGACCAATAATTTAAGTTGAAACTGTAGAATGCAAATGACAAAATAGAACAAAAATTAGCTACAGTAGATTATGTATTTAGTTGATGTTCGTATTTATGAGTTTATGAATTTCAGTCCTAGATATAGAATGTAGCCACTTTTTTAAATTTCTTTTGAAACAATTTCCGAAACGTAAATCTTTTAAGTCTTTAGGTATAATTTCATAAAATTTAGGCGCTAAATAGAGATATGATCGCTGCATTATAGATTTATGCGGTTGAGGAACTACTGTGCCACGAATTTTGTACCTGGTATAATGATTATGTTTAATTTTTTGGTCGGTGTTTACAAATTTATGGTAGTGAGTGATACTGTGTAAGAAATAAAGCTGTCTTATATCATACATTCGAACATCTGCGTATAATTTTTCAGTGGGATAAATTTTCGGTTTTTTAAATATCATTTTTAGAATACTTTTTTGAAAAACATCTAAATTATAGATATGTGAGGAACATGCAGCTCCCCATGCTAATATACCATATGTGAGATGAGGCTCAATCAGTGCATGGTATAATGTTCGAAGATATTTTTCTGTCAATATATTCCCAAGGTATTTAATTTTGTAGGATACAAATCTAACTTTCTTTAAAATATAATTGACATGGATATCCCATCGTAAGTGAGGATCCAAGACCACTCCAAGGTATTTTATGTTGGGCACTCTATTAATTTGCATTTTTTGATCATTAATATTGAAGGAGAAATTTGTGTAATTTGGCAGATGTCTAGCATAAGATCCAAATGGTAAAAAATGTGTTTTAGAGTAGTCAATGCTTAATTTTCTACTGTTAAACCACTGAATAATTTTGATAAAATCATTTTCAATTACATTTTTCAGATCAGACCAGTCAGTGCCTTCATATAATATTGCAGTATCATCTGCAAAACTAGTTATTTTGCCAACACAATTAATTTGGAAAATATCATTTAAATATATATTGAATAACAGCGGACCTAAGACAGTTCCTTGTGGGACACCACACTTAATATACATTTCTTTACTAAATGATCCTGATATCTGCACAGATTGTGGGCGATTTGACAAATAACTTTCGATCAGTGAGTACGCGTTTCCTCTGAAACCATTTCTCTCCAATGCTTCTAATAATAATTTGTGATTAACTGTGTCGAAAGCTTTCTTTAAATCAACAAAAATGCAGATTGAAGGGATTCTGTTATCAATATTTTGATGTATTTGATTTACAATTTTAGTTATTGCGTCCGATGTAGCCTTCCCTTCGGTAAATCCATATTGATTTTCACTTAAAATTTTGAATTATATATATTATATATATATATATATATATATATTATAACACAAAATACAGCTTTCAGATTTTCGGACTCTGGACGTCTAATTTTAGTATCTTCTTGCCAATCGTTTGGAAATAAAAAAATAATTGATGCTACAATTGATTAGCAAGAAAACAATGCATTATATTGGAAACTTTGAAACCGCAAAGGTTCGCCCGTCTGCGAAATTTACAAGCTCGCCAGGATTTTATAACGATCTCGGTTTATCAATTACGCGAAATTCCACCGTTGAAAATTACAGTCTAAATATGTAAATGATTGTGCCAAACAACGTTTTCACCGACCGGCATGAAATCGCTCCGGTTGTAGGTCACTATTTGCATTCTTTTAGTCTATCATTATATCATCATACACGTCTACAAAGAAATTCACAGAGAGCTTGAAGCTAAAGGGCAAAGAGGTGCAGATGCATTGCTAACTATCGACAGATGGACATATGCAATTTTAACAAGATTGAGACCGCCTCATAGTGACATAGAGACAAGATAATTGTTAAACTTCTTGTATGTTAGTTGACAAATTGTACATGCTAGGTAACATTATACAGAAAATGCTGTGGGTAAACTCTTATTCTTTTAGTTCAAGTACTAGTACAAATGCACTAAATATTTATTATTTTTTTCTTGCGGTTTAAATGAAAATAATTGAAATACCTAGGTTCTTAGAATCACCCACATGAACTATTTTACCTTTTTAAATTTATGTTTATATTATTTTTTGAAGCTATCCTTTTTGTTTTATTTGAATGTACTAACATGTTTGTCTTTAAAGGGTTCAAACGATGATTTGGACTACTACTAAACCTTCCAATTTATCTAATTAATTTTATTTTTCGGTGTTTCCACCTCTCCTAAATGTATAAAAAATCTGAGGGTCGTTGGCAAAAAATTGTATGCTACATAATTTTACCTCTGTGTCTAAATCTGAGAAAACAACAGGGGTCCTAAGACAGATCCTTGTGGTATACCATTTTTGTGGGGTAGACTACTGATGGTTTAGACGAACATTTTGGAACCGATTTATAAGGTAGGTTTGAATAAGTGACAGATGTTTTTCAGAAAATCCATAATTACAGCATTTAGGCACAAGAAGTCAATGATTAACTGTGTCAAATGGCTTAGTGTGTAGCCAGATTGTTTAGATGGAATAATTTTTATAGAACATGGGCAGTAGTCTGTACTTTCGATACCTGCGTATCCACTAATTTGGCAGGAGAGAAAGTTATGTAAAAATAAGACTAAAGTTGATTAAATTCTCAATGCTAATTTTTATATATACCTAGTTTTGTAAGTTATTATCACAAAGTGATATTCAGCACTGCCAGAAACCTCCAGTGGTCCATAACAGCTAGACACCATGAAGCACCCAAAACAATTATTGAACTTTACTTACATTCTAACGCTTGATATCTATATGTTATTTTACATTGAGAAAATAAGAAACGTAAGGCAGCCTTGGGATCTTACTCCAAATAACAAGGTCAATCTAATGATGCTTTTGAAATAAAAGTGCAATGGGTGCTGACATCTGCAGTGTTTTATTGTGAAATTTGTGGAACAAACTTTTGTCAAGAGCACCAATAATCTATAAATACATAAAAAGTGAAAAGTATTGTTGACCACAAACTTGTCGAATGAGCTTACTTCTCAACTCTTGACTTTGTAGGTACCTACTGCTTAGCTACCAGTAAATTTTGAGTTATTTGTGCAACATATATATATATGCTTGATGGTTGGTAAAAATAAGAAAAATGCTTTGATAGTATATCAAATCCTTACCATCTGCACCTAGCCTAATCCCTTGAAGAGCCTGTGAGGAACTTACCTGAAAATTAAAAAAAACATTTTGTGTAATATAGACTGCAATCACTTCACCGTATGGGATTATATCAAAAAGTGTTACAAAGAAGCATCACAAATTATTCACCAAAACAAACAAGCTATAGTTAACCAATAAATGTTATCATTATTACATGTGTTTATTGCATCGTCAACATCAATATACCAATAAAAAGTATGATGCAGATGGCGGCCATTGGTCAATCTACTGCTACCAATATTTGGAAATAAAAAAATTCTAAATTAAGCATATACTATATACTATGAACTATAATAATGTATACTTGATAAGGTATTAAATGCTTCTAAAATGTTTGCGTTGCTGTGTATATAAAATATATTCAGCAACATTAAGTACTAACAAAATTTGTGTTACTGTCTGTGTGTTAAAAATATTTCGTTTTAATAATGACAAATACATGTTGATTGGCTGTGTTCCTAATATTCATGCCTAATGCATTATAATATTTAGCGGCGTTATGTTAGAGCGCTGAAACATGGCTGCGCGATGTCGTGGTATGAACAATGTGCTCGTATACCTTAAATATAAATCATGAATGCTTGTTTTAAATGTTAGCTTGTTCCATAAACGTAGTGGTGAACAAGCAATTATAATACATTCTACACATGACAAAAATAAATATTTGAGCAGGTTATTAAATTTGAATCATCCTAAATCTGTGACTGGGCCAGTTGCATAACTATATTTTCTAAGATTACTTGTTAACGGCAACAAAAATTTTGAATTTTCTGTAGTCTGTAGTCGAACATTTGATTTAAGCAGGGATAATATGAAATTTCGCAAATAATTAATGATTCACATAATCGTTGTTTTGTTTAAAACTGAGAAAGTGCCTGTTGGTATATAACAATTTCAACCTAAAATAACATGTTTTGATGACGCAGTTGACATGCGTGCGAAAACTTAGTCATTCGTCTATGATTAGGCCTAAATTTTTGCATACATTATTGAATTTGAAACATGTGCTGCCTATTTCCAGGTCCACGCTTGCTTTTAGATATCCCCGCTTTTCTTTCTTAAAATAAGTAAAACATTCGGTATTTGAGAATCTCATGTTATTAATTGGAGAATAGTTATTTGGCAACGAAATTTGACGAAATCGAACGTATATATTGAGAACAAGAGAGGCTCTAGCACTGAACCATGTGGCCTCCTGGACGAACATTCTATAAATTTGAAATACTTGCGCCCAGAACCACCTGTTGCTGTCTGTCTTTAAAGTATGACGCTAGGAAACGTAGTACCGGTTTATCAAATCCTAGATAAATACACTTAGCTAGGGAGTAGACCATGGTTTAAGGCGGCTCCGACGCAGTGAGTTTCAAGCCATTCACAAGGGTTCAGCTGCTTCGAAACTGACACTGCATTTTTCAATATTTTTGAATAAAATTCATACATTATTTCTAAAATGAGATGTTATGTATTTTAAGTCGTATGACATCTACATCACGAAAAACTATATCACTCAAAAGAAAAAGTAACAATTGCTGAAACTCCGTTTTTGACATTACAGGGGTTCCTTATCATTGTCAGAAAAAGATTGTACTGCTTAAAAAGCGGTAGTTGGGGGAAGGTGATTCTAAACGTTCATCTATGATATCACTGAAATACGTTCTATTATTAAGAAGCTTCTGCTCCCAGTGATTACAGGAAATTTAAGTAATGAAAATCCGACGAATAATGTGCTCACGATTTGAAAAAATCGGTACCTGCTCTATAGATTTGACACCAAGAGCCAACAGATCTATCTGCAACTGCCGACAGTAGGGAAGAATGAATTCGGATAGCAATCCAGTCAATTATAGGGGAATTTAGCGTGGAACTTCAAAATTATAGATATGTCAAGGAAATATGTTTTTGAGAAAGATAATTTGGTAGATTTTATACCTGAATTTCCATTTGAATTTCATGACCCGTGAAATGTACCGCCGTTACCTTCAATTTATGTTCTGCAGTTTGTGATGTTTTTCTGGATATAAGCAGGACACAATTGCCTAGGGTGCTATCAGAGCTTTTTACAATTTTGTCTTTGCGCAAGAATTATGGTGGGCTGAAATGCTTACTATTTGTGCTCAACTTCTTGATATTTTAAAAAGATCCTAGTGGATAAAATCGAAAAAGTGGATCGTTAGCACCCTGTGGACTTTGTTTTTGGCACGCTGCAAGAGTTTCATTTGGAAATAATAAAAAATGAGACGTAAGCCGTGAAGTGCAAATCGGTTTTTGGGCGAAATTCGTCTACTGTTTCGTCCTGCCAGTCCAAGCGACGCGACGCGACGGTGCGTTCCGACTACGAAAAAATGTATTAAAATAATTTGATATCTTTCCTAAAATAAACTCAAGAACTCAAATTCAAATTCGTTTATTCATGTCAATAAACACAATTATGTTTACAGGAAAAAGAAACAGTTAGGTAGTTTTAGCAAAGAAATAAACAGGTAGGCTCATACCAGGATTAAGTACATTTCTTGTCTACTGTAATAGGTAGATGGAGGCGATGCTGCCAGAAATGGATGTGTGCGATTAATAAACAAACCACAAGATTCTACTGCGGTGTCCAATGATTTTTGTATCGCCTTTTTTATTGCCTTACAAGAAAACTCTGTTGGGTATATGATGGAGTTTACTAGAAGTTTACAGCTTGTTGTCTGCCTTCTACAAACTTCACCAAATCGAGACACTGTCAACGTTATCCTCAGATGAAGGCGCGACAAAGTACAGTCCTGTAATTTGGTGACTTGTTCGATCTGCAAAATCACGTCGTCACTTTTTTTAAGTTTCCCTAAAAATTTTCGCTTAGCAACCTCCAAATCAATGTAGTTAATACCAGGTATTTGACTGAATTTCCCATAAAACTATTCATTTTCTTTGGAGTTGCTGTCCGAATTGTTAGTTATTTTTATATCAGCTTTTTTGGTCTGAGTTTCTTTTCAAGATTCATGCGTGTGAGTCTTTGTTCCATCTTAGCGATAAGTGAAGTTGGACTAAGCTTGGAACGCAAATGTATTTAGACCACATAGACAGGCCGCTGGGTATTGTGGTTCATTACAGCTGCAGCACATCTTCCATGGTATGACCTCTTCTTGCAATAATTTATTTGCTTACCCCAATGTATTTTGCGATTATAGAGTTGAACTGCTCCACAGTATTGTTGATCTCATCATGAATTAAATTCACTGCATTCATAATTAAAGTGGTCGCATAAGACCCTTTATTGTCCATTATCAGCCTTGATAAAAAGGCACTCAAGAATAATAAGGGGAGAAAAATACTAAATGGTCACTTGCTGAGTACCAAAATAAGAAACGATTTACATTCTAGATCGCTAATCGAAATCCAACTCTGTTATTATAAAAATGTACCTTGGTATGCACCCGCAGTCATCCTTTCCTCTTTTAAAGTAGCGCCGACGACAGTCTAGGGCCAGCCCACCCTCGTTCGCAGTGATCGCTAACCCGCCGATCGCGAGCTACCTGTAGCTCGCAAAGGCAATTCTGGTAGCTCACAGCATATTTTAAAAAAAATGTAAAAATCACAGAAACTTCCGTAAATTTTGTAAATTCTCATAATAAACACAGGCAGCGGTAACACTGCGGTGAGCGATCTGTTCGAGAACGATCTCGATTACTTTGAACGGAATAAATACGCAAGGCGCGGCGAAGGTGGCCTCGGTTTAAAATTGAAACGGACAAATTCCGGCGGTTGGGTTAGAGTTGGCCTGCAATTAAAAACATTATGAGCAGTAGTAGGAAGATGAAGACGTACCATTTTCATTCGGAATGGAAAGAACAATATTTCTTTATAGAACGTAAAGGTAAAAATGTATGTCTGTTTTGAAATACATCTGTTTCCGTTGCTAAAAAAGGGAATATCTTGAAGCACTATAAAAGTGTACATTCGAATTTTGAAAAATCATTTGCATTATGTTCTTTAACCAGAACGGAAAAACTGAAACGATTAAAAAATCAGTTAATTGGACAACAGACAATGTTTTTAAAAACAATCGACAAAAGTAAGGCTGCAACTGAAGCATCATCCCAGATAATTACACAAAAGAAGAAACCTTGTGAAGACAGGGAAATGATAAAACATACATTTTCAGAAGCTGCAGATTCATTATTTGCCGATTTTAGAAATAAGGACAAGATAGTGTCTGCTATAAAATTTATGCAACTTTCTGCTAATGCAGTGATGAGACGAGTAGAAGTAATGTGCAATGATATAGTTTTACAGTTAAGAAATGACTTCGATAACTGTACTTATTGTTCACTGCAGCTGGATTAATCCACAGATGTCAGAAGTCCGTGTTCGTCAGGATGGTTTTTAGTGATTTTACGATTAAGGAAGGTCTTTTGAAGTTTATTCTACTAAAAGGACAGACTACTGGGAAGAACTTGATTTCTTCTTTTAAAAATATTATTTCTTCTGAGGAAATTCCAATATTGAAAATGGTAGGCTGGACAACCAATGGCGCTCCAGCTATGGTGGGTCGTGATAAGGGTCTCGTGAGGTTATCTCGTAAAGATGAAAGTTTTCCGCAGTTTCTCTGTTACCACTGCATTATCCACCAGCAGTATTATGTGGACATTTTCTAAATCTAAACAAAGTTATGAAATTGCTAGTAAAAGTTGTGAACCAGATTAGAGCTCAAGCGTTACAAAGATGATTATTCAACACATTGGCCGATGAAATTGACTGTCGATACGGCGAACGACTTCTTCACTCTAAGTAGGGGACGAGTGCTGAAACGTTTTAATGATATATCTACCATAGTTCAATTTTTCAATCCACGTGATGAACCCATTGCGGAATTGGAAAATCCAATCTGGCTTAGACATTTTGGTTTTCTTTTGGATATTACAGAAAAATTAAATGAACTTAATTTGCAGCTTCAGGGGAGATACTAAGAACTATCAGAAATGATTTCTGATATAAAAGCGTTTATCAAAAAGCTTTAGTTTTGGGAAAAAAAACTTAATCGATCGCGATACCAGGCATTTTAGTATTCTTTCAAAAAAGATATCTCAAAGTCCATTAGGACCATATGACAGTAAATATCATGTAAAAATAGTCTCTGTCTTGAAGGAAAACGTTAAAAATGATTTCAAGGATATTAACGAAATTGGGGCAATTTGTTGTTTCACCCTTCATGAAAATTGATATCCAACAGTTTGCAACTTCCGTTACGCAGGATTTTAGCGAAGACATCGCCGCGACTCAAAAGGAAGTGATTGCGATTTAAAATGATTTAGCTTTAAAATCATTAGTCTCAAATACAAAATGTGTTCTGGGCTTCAGTAAAAAAAGATATTATTCAGTTTTATGCCGTGTTGCCTTGAAAGTGAGAGCGTTATTTAGTTCAACCAACATATTTGTGTGAATCTTACTTTTCAAATATGAAGTTTATTGAAAACAAATACCGTAATCGACATTTGGATAATTGTATTCGAATGGCGGTATCAAATTATACTCCAAACACTAAAAAGAATTGTCAGGGAGTCTGAGTGTCAGGCTTCTCATTGAACACGCGTTTTTCATCTGGACAAGGTTTTGTTTAAAATAGTGCGTTGCTTTTTTAGTTTTAGTTACCTTTATTAAATGGTTTGTGGCATGCCATTATAGCTAACGAAGGATTTTGTTTATTTTTCAAACACCTACGATTAGTAGGAATGGATGTACCTAGTTACGTAGTATGTATTAGTTATTAGTTTATTTTTTCCAGGTTGTTATCATAAGTGCGGATTATGTCACCAGTGCAGAAATACAATTTGCATTATTATCACCTCCTAATAGATGGTTATCTCGACTGTGAATTAAGTATAACATCATCAAATCGGATTCTATTTTTGGTAAAGGACATCCGACGGCGAGCGGAAGTCTGCCCCTGGTTAGCAACAGGTGTGCGATGTAGAGCCACCAAACCAATCCACACCTCCATCTATCCTCGTTTACCACCAGACAGGACAAGGCTCAAGATCAGGCCGACACGAACGCAACAGACTGACAAACGACGGAGCCGGAATCCATCTCATCCGGCCGACGAGCACGGCGCGGCGTTCCCTCTCGATGGTAATTTTACATTTTTAAAACATATAATTTAGACGTAGTTATCTTAATAACAAGGATGAAAGTTAGCTATGAGAAATTCGTTTAATGTCTATAGTCCAGTGTTACTAGAACAATGCCAATAAACAATGCATATTGTATAAATCTCCTTGCAGAATATTTTCATAAACGCTTATAAACCAAAAAAGGACGCACCGTGGATCTTTAATTTGTTTTACTCGGTCTCCCAAAGTGTTTCTCCTATAGTTGTTTAAACGCTTTTAAAAGCATTATAAGACGTAACATGGAACAATTATAAAACAGCTTTATTGAAAACAGTTATAGAGCTAGAATAAAAATATTTTATTATTTTAGATGCAGCTTTTTTGTTTTGACTAACACTAAAAGTTTGCTTTTGTTGTGAAAGATCACCTACTGAGAACAATTTGTTTTTTATTATCCTTGATTTAACAAAGAGAAGCATTAGATATTTTTTGGCACATTACATATGTTTTAGTAACTACATTAGTTCTAATATACTCGTATAATATATATAACTTCATCGGGAGCATTATTTAAAAAATCACTAATTTGTTTACTCGTAAAAATCGTAACTTTCTTGAGCTTGTTTCAGAAATGTAATTAGTTTGAAATATTTTGAAATGTTTACATTATTATTGGATCGTAACATACTTCTAATCATTGAATAATTCGACCACACTGTCGATGGCTTTGTTGTTGTGCCAATTCCGAAAAATAAGCCAATAAAACCGACTCCTACAAAGAACTGCATGTTTTTTTCATCTTCCAGTCTGCGAATCTTGAATACGCGGCTCCGTAAATTTTCCACGATTTAACCGGCCACAATTTTTGTGACGCTAACTTTGGCTACTTCTACTAATTCCGATGGAGTAAAAGAAAACTCGGAATCAGACATTTTTTACTTCATAGTATTAAAAATAACTTCTAAACAACCACTAAGTTCACAATTTTTAAATCAAATCACAAAATTAAATTGACAGCTATTTGATTACTTTAAAAGTTTCCTTAGCAGCGGAGGTCTAATTGTCGCTATAAGTACAACATAGCCTACTAATTTCAAAATTCAAATTTCACATCGTTAATTTTCTGACTTAAATATTGTAATAATATAATTTCTCAATATTGAATCGTCGTTTTTTCTGTCACAGAAATGTGTATTACACACCGGAAAATACTAGATTTTAGCTTGAGGTTATATTGTCTCCCGCGAAAATCTAGTACTTTTTTCCCTTGTATAATAAATAGCTATAGTACCCTAGGCAGCAGCGGTGGCCGCAGTAGTAGACTCTTCGGTCTCCTCATCAGTAGCCGTGCGCTGTGCGGGTTTGAATCCCGTCCCAGGACAAATTATTCTCTTGGCTATGGATATTGTGATTGTCCGTAGGTGGTAGACGGTCTCTGACTGTCGAACGTGGAGGTACCACCCGGCGGATCTCGTAGGAGCAGCCAGAACGTGTGCATGTTGCAACCTTGCAAGTGTGGACCCAAAGAACTTCTCGCCGAGACTTTTGCTGAGATTCATGCCGAGCGGCTTAAAGATCTTGGCAATATCTGTAGGCTTAATTTCACTGGACTACCAACAAGATTAGATTACAACACAGTTTTTACTTTTGATATTTATGTTACTACCTCGTCAAGACGTTTTTTGTACAAGTGCGTAGATTCGCAGACGAGATTAGGGATCTGAACAAAAGAAAAACATTTGATGGTGCATCATCATAATTATAACTTTCGCTTGTGATTCAGTTGTTTGTTGGTATACGACTTAATTAGAGTAGCAAATGGATACCGAGCAGAGTCAAATCGTGATGTCGCTTATTATTGACGTAGTCTAAGGAAGAGATTGATGTTACCTCGACGGAAATACAGGCCCCTAAGGAACGATTTTACTATTGACCTTCAAGAATCAAAATTTGGGCTTTTGGTACAAATTGGACCAAACTGAAGGCGTGTTCAAAGTAATGGATCTAATGAATTTTGTAGTAAATTTTTACTGCACGCCACTGGAGGCAACAATTTAATGAGTGCTTCAGTCTTTTCTAGGGAGCAAGGAATTAAAATGTATGCAATAGTAAAGGGTTGTCCAATAGGGACGCAGGAAAGTGAACGTCAATTTGACATAGACGCCATCTTTGTTTTCTGTCACCGACATGTCATTTTGTTAGTTGAATGTTTACCATTGATCGCTATGGAGTCGTATTCGATTGAAGACCGCATTAAAGTTATTCAAGAGCACTACAAAAATGGTGCAAAAATAAAAAACACGTTTCGCGCGCTTCGTGGACATTTCGGTCGCAACAACCGCCCAAACGAAACAACCATCGTTCGTCTGGTGCGTAAATTCGAGGCAACAGGTTCTGTGGCAAATCTGCCAGGCTCTGGCCGGCCAAGGGCGTTCGTACACCGGAAAATATTGCTGTTGTGAAGGAGAGTGTGAGAGACGATCCGAAACAATCAACAACGCGTCGATCCCAAGAATTGGGCATTTCGAGAACCAGTTTGCTCCGCATTCTTCACAAGGATTTGAATGTACACGCCTACAAGATCCAATTGACGCAAGAGCTGCGTCGGGCCGACCATTTTTCGCGCCGAACGTTCTCAGATTGGCTCCTTGAACACCGCCAAATTGATGCCAATTTTTCATCAAAAATCATGATCAGCGACGAAGCGCATTTCACTTTGAATGGGACGGTAAACAAGCAAAACTGCCGCATCTGGGCGAACGAAAATCCCCGTGAGTATCAAGAGCAGCCGATGCATCCTCAAAAAGTGACTGTGTGGTGTGTATTGTGGTCAAAAGGCATCGTCGGACCTTACTTTTTCGAAAATGCGGCCGGGGACGCCGTTACCGTCAATTCTGAGCGATATCACGTGATGATAGAGGACTATTTTTTGCCGCAACTTGAAGGAATGGATATGGACGATGTTTATTTCCAACAAGACGGTGCAACATGCCACACAACCAACGTCAATATCCATCGATTGCAGTCCTTCTTCGGTGATCGCGTGATTTCGCGCAGAGGAAATGTGCCATGGCCACCAAGATCGTGCGATTTGACTCCCTTGGACTTCTTTTTATGGGGATATTTGAAAAGCAAAGTCTACGTCAACAAACCAGCCACCCTTCAAGAACTCAAAAACAACATCATTGCCGAGATAAATGCCATAGAACCGACCATGTTGCAAAATGTCTTTGAAAATTTCGACCATCGCGTGGACGTCTGTAAATCCAGTCGTGGTGAACATTTGAGCAATATTATTTTTCATACATAACATAAATGGTATAAATGAACCTTCAAAATAAAGTACCCAACTTGATATAAATATCAATCTTTCTTGTTTTAATATGCGTTTACTTTCCTGCGTTCGTTTTGGACAACCCCATATGAGTTCGATACTTTTAGTTATAGCCAACCTTCGAGAAATTTGAGAAAATATTTTTTTCAGGATAGTCCAAAGAACTAAAAGATACATAGAAAACTTTCCAAGACCAAAGATAGATATCCTGACATAGCCCCAAACTTTGCTAAAAAACTGACTTTGTTTGCTCACCCAGTATAAGTGGACTAATGAAATAAATATACCGATCAAACCCTAAACGTGTTCTCAAAGAGTAGGTCAAGAACCTTCCGAATATGGCAAATTGATATCTCTTATCGTTCCGAAATTATCGAGATTTGAATTTGGGTTAAATTTTCCATGTTGTAGAGCATTTTATTGAAAATAACAGTGACTAACTCTAGCTGTACCAAATTCTGCCTATAATTTCTTTGAATGAATTTTTTGTGTTGTATATGAAACAGCGAAGTAAAAGATCTACAACCTGAACTGAGTTTACTTTTTTAAACATAGGGAGTATAACAAAATAATAAAAACAAAGCGATTGAAACTCAATTTGCATGACGCAATGCGAGGCTGCAAAGTCAATCGAAAAAACAAGCAGTGATTTCTCCAGATTCGCTTTCGATATGCGTAAATTCCAATATAATTATCACTTTCACTTGTTATTGTTGCTCTCGATTGTTACAGCAACATCAGCTTCAATGGCTCAGTAGATGCGAACGCGCACATTAGAATAAACATGAGGCGCGTTTGTTGTTCGATAATTTGAAAGTAAAATGACGATAATCGATTGTTAGTAGCGCATAAAAGGCACTTCTTATGGTGAATAAGAGGACACTCGGAATTGTTTATAATACGTAATGATGCAAAAAGCAACTTAACAATGACGGCTGGCTGAATGAATGTGATTGTGAGGCTTCTAGAGTAGGAGGAATATATCCATATATTGACATCAGTGGCTCAGCATGATTTCTGCAAGAGACGAAGTGAAAGTAGAGACAGTGTGCATGTGTTAGGAATGCTCGAAAAAATGGAGTCAAGTGGATCGCTTCAAACATCCCATGCAGTTCGCTAGAAAATAACGGGTGATTTTTTAAGGTATAGGATTTGATTTTCAAAAAAAACACAAAAAATTTGAAAATACGATAAAATCTGCATGAATTTTGATAGTAAAATTCAATAATTTGCAAGCGTTGTTCGTTCGTAAGTCGATTCATGGTTAAATTATAGACCAAACTGAACAAGTTTGACAATGACACAAGACACGATTCACGCGTCATCTGTCAAAAACAGTGTTGCCAAAAAGACACTAGCAAAAAAATCACCCAGTATTTGCATTTGGCTATCAAAAGTTCATATGAAATTCCTTGGAGAAATTTAAAAGAACTAATGACGTACCTTGTTTATGGTCCCAGGCTGTAACAATTTAGTCCAATAATACTCCAGCGGCATTATAGCATGTTCTGAAACCACAATGTTTATCCGGTAATATACTAGTTTTTTAAACAAAATCATTGATTTGGATAAAACTTTGAAGAAAAGGAAAGTACAAAGTGGAGGATCCATCAACCATCATGCCATACTTTTCGCAAAAAAAAATCTTCCAAACTGTCATACTAAGAACACTCATCTAGTATCTGATAGCTGCCTGAACAGTCTAATCGTTGGCGCTTTGGCGATGCATCCATAACAAAATGAAAGTTACGCATATGCATATATAATAAATTATCAATTGACTGATAACACTGGACAACAAATTTTAGTTTTTTAATTGTATCTTGTGGGAAAAGTGCACTTCTTTGTTAATTTTGGGGCGCTGAATCCAAAAATGACAATGAAATAAAAAAATTAGTTGCGGTTTAGAAAAAAAACTTTTTATTTTTAACGATATATTAAAAAAAGTAACAAGATTCATATACTTATAAGAATCACTATATGCGCTGTCTTTTTGCTGTTATTTTATGGATCGTTTCTGGAGCATCTCTACCAAGAGTCCAACAGTAGTCTGCAAGCATGGAAGGATTCCACTTTCCCTGGTACCTTTTTTCCATTGTTGAAATATCCTGATGAAAACGTTCGCCGTGCTCATCACTTACGGCTCTGCAATTGTCAGGAAAAAAGTCCAGGTGTGAGTGTAGGAAATGTATCTTAAGAGACATATTACAGCCCATCTTTTGATACGATGACAGCATATTTTTGACAAGGGTTTTATAGTTGTCAGCTTTTCTATTTCCGAAGAAATTAGTGACCACCAGACGGAAATCATTCCAAGCAGTTTTTTTAATACCTGTTAAAGTGTTTTCAAACTGCGTATCTTTCAAAATATTTCGAAACTGTGGCCCTTTGCCTCACTTAGTCTTGGAAATTTCTGACGCAGGTATTGAAAAGCTGACCCATCTCTATCTAATGCCTTGACAAAGTTTTTCATTAGGCCCAACTTGATATGCAGTGGTGGTAATAAAATTTTTTTCGCATCTACGGCATATGCTGTACATATTTTTTTTTTCCAATATGCAATAACACTGCCGTTAAACGCAATGTTGAACTGTCTATAAACAATCTCCATTCTTCTGGGTTATAGTTTATATTTAAAGCCGCCAGTAAGCCATTAATGTTACTGCAGAAAACCAAGTTATTCTCCATATTGAAAAATGGTTCTAAGTCTTTGTGGCGTTTACGAAAAACACATACCGAAACATCGTCTTCTAACAAGTTCCACTGCTGCAGTCTTGATCCAAGTAACTCTGCCTTACATTTTGGAAGTTCTAAATCTCTTACAAGATCATTTAATTCTGACTGTGTTATTTTGTGCGGTTGGTGGCATGACGTGCTCGGTATAAAATCAGGATCTCTTGACGTTGATGGCATATCTTCTTCCTGACGAATCACTCGATCGCCATGATCTGATTCGTTTTCTGATTCGCAAGTGTAGGATTCTGGGGGTTTTGGAATAGGATTCTCGTCACTGTGAGGCACAGGTCTCATCGCAGATGGTATGTTTGGGTAGTTAATAACCAATTTTCTTTTCTTGGACATACCTGTGGCTTGTCCAACACAAGGTACCATGCAAAAGTAACAATCATTAATATGATTTGTAGGCTCTCTCCAAACCATTCGGACAGCAAAGCGCATAGACCGTTTTTTGCCATTTAACCAGCTCCTCAGACTTGAAGCACATGTATTACAGCAGATGTGGGGTGCCCACTGTTTGTCTTGATCACCTAGTTTACAACCAAAATAAAGCTGATATGCCTTTGTGGAGTAATAGACCGTCTCTGAGACGCAAAAGTCATATCACCACACACGTAACAACTGATCTGGATTGTTTACACACTTTCGAGACATCTTGCATGAACGCTGTCAGCCAACTGAGGAAAAAATGGCTAATATAAAACAATATAATGTACACGTATGTATAACGTAACACAATAATGCCGATTACATCGCCGAATATAAAAATGTAGCACGTGCATTCTTGTGAATTACAGTATATTAACACTGTCACAGCAGGAACACATGTAATTACCGTATCTCTAAAACTTGAACTAATATTGAAAAAATAAGTTTCATTCCGGTTTTCGCACATTAAAAATAGTAATATTTTGTTGATTTTATTTAGGATATTTTTTGGCTGTTGATCAGTGTTATTATTATTATTATAGCATGTTCTGAAACCACAATGTTTATCTGGTAATATACTAGTTTTTTAAACAAAATCATTGATTTGGCTGAAACTTTGAAGAAAAGGAAAGTACAAAGTGGAGGATCCATCAACCATCATGCCATACTTTTCGCAAAAAAAAATCTTATAACACTTATCTGGTATTTGAAAGCTGCCGGAACAGTCTAATCATTGGCGCTTTTGCGATGCATCCATAACAAAATGAAAGTTACGCATATGCATATATAATAAATTATCAATTGACTGATAATAGGTATGTTGAATCTAGTACAGAATTTGCCCGGCGGCTAGATAGTGCCTATAAACTGAACCGCCAACGGGCAGCACACGTAACTGCAAGAGGACATGATTGCCTTTTATGACCTCACACATACACCAATATTACTTAAACGTTCGCCATAACCACTCTATCATTCTAACGAGTCCGCAACAAATGTCATTATAACCGAGAAGGTTCTGCTTATGCTTATTTGCATGTCAGTTCTCATGATTTCGAATCATTACATGATGTGTTCCTCTTTTAGCTTTATTTGCGCTCGCCTGCTTGCAAACACGAAACGTCCTGCACTTAAGGTAATTTCAGCGCGTTATTTCATAATTGAAATGCTTTCGAAGAAATTATTTTGTTGAGCAAAAAGTTGACAAGCGCGAGTCATGGGTATTCCATTAAAAAAAAAAACATATTTTATTCTATATTCAGATATTGGGTGATTTTTTTGCTAGTATCTTTTTGGCAACACTGTTTTTGACAGATGACGCGTGAATCGCGTCTTGTGTCATTGTCAAACTTGTCCAGTTTGGTGTATAATTTAACCATGAATCGACTTACGAACGAACAACGCTTGCAAATTATTGAATTTTACTATCAAAATTCATGCTCGGTTAAGAGAGTGCATCGAGCACTGCTTCCAATTTATGGACAATTTGGTCGGCCTACTGAGGGAGCTATTCGGAAGCTTGTGACTAAATTTCGAACCCAGTTTACATTATTGGACATTAAACCACCAACAAGCAGATGTAGAGTGAGGACTGAAGAAAATATTGCGGCTGTATCCGCCAGTGTTAGTGATGACCGTGAAATGTCGATTCGCCGCCGTTCGCAGCAATTGGGCCACTGTTACTCCACTACGTGGAAAATTTTGCGACAGGATTTGGGTGTAAAACCGTATAAGATACAACTGGTGCAAGAATTGAAGCCACACGACCTCCCACAACGCTTCCAATTTGGTGAATGGGCGCTGGCAAAGTTGGAGGAAGATCCGCATTTTTATCGAAAAATTGTGTTCAGCGACGAAGCTCATTTCTGGTTGAATGGGTACGTTAACAAGCAAAATTGCCGCATCTGGAGTGAAGACCAGCCAGAAGCATTGCAAGAGCTACCAATGCATCCCGAAAAAATCACCGTGCGATGATAACAAATTTTTTTTGCCCAAAATGGAAGAGCTGGACTTGGCTGACATGTGGTTTCAACAAGACGGTGCCACATGCCACACCGCACACGACACAATGGCCCTATTGAGAGGCGAGTTCGGTGAACAGTTTATCTGACGTTTGGGGCCCGTCAATTGACCGCCTAGATCGTGTGATTTAACGCCGTTGGACTATTTCTTGTGGGGCCATATTACGGCTAATGTCTATATGGATAAACCAGCAACGATTGACGCACTGGAAGCCAATATTGAAGCATTTATTCGTAAGATACCCGCCGATATGTTGGAGAGAGTGTGCCAAAATTGGACCTTGCGCATGGGCCATCTAAAGCGGAGCCGAGGCCAACATTTACATGAAATAATCTTTAAACATTAAATTATATCGACCGTTCTATCGAGTCAAATAAAGATTTAATCGTTTTTTCAAATTTTTTCTGTTTCTTTTTTGAAAATCAAATCCTATACCTCTTAAAAAATCACCCGTTAGATAATAACCGTGCCAAGATAAGAAAATTGATATAACGTGCCATACTGTTTTGATGATTGGTATACGTACGAAGTAAATAAATGTAAAACCCGCAGAAGGCAGTGCATGTGTACCGGCTGTTACAATTATTTAAAGTATTGAAAAATTTTAAATAATCCAGTGAGCTGTCAAAAATAATGCAGGGACATAAATGCCTGATGAAGGATACCCTATACACGATTTTTTTCATTTGATGCATACATATAACGTATACTTCCAGAATATCCGTATTAGAAAGTATTCAAAATAATTGTTTGTTTGCGATAGTATTAATTGAAGACACAAGTCGATACAGGTGTCACATTTTTTAAAATTGCATTTTTGCAATAAACTAACCTTAGGGCTGATTTCACCAACATTAATATTATGGACCAATGGGAAAATACCTTATCGAAATGCAAATTTGACAGAAGCTGTCAAAGATCTCAGAGTATCAGTGATTTCTATTAAAATATTGAATAAAATCGTGAAAATTCGAATGTATTATAAACAAGACCACTTCTTAATTCCGAAATGATGCTTTTGTACAGAAAAAACAGGACAACTTTCATGTATTTTGATATATGTTATAGGTTTACATTTAACAATCCGTTATCCCCCTCAGCGAATGGGAATGCGGCAAATAATAGGTCGATTTTCTAGTTGTTAAATTTGGCAGCAGATTCGGACGTTTGTTACGGCATGGCACTCTCGAATTTACCAACTTCAATATACTGAAAGTTATCATTACATACCTGTTGAATAGTGTGGATTTGTGTGTATTTTGCAAGAAAATAGAATATAAAATACATTCCATCCAATTCCTCATCTTCCTTTACGTCATAATAGTAATCATTTATTAATTTATGGGTTGATAAATTTCTTCAAAACAATAAAAACATTATGTCCTCTCCATCCTAAAACACAGATCATGTGTGTAAGACGTGTCAATCCCTACATGTCCCTGATGCATAATGCAATTACTAGGGACATAGACAAAAAATTATGAAATATGTTTCACAAATAATGTCCTTTTAAGACCAAAAATCATCAAAACTAGTAATGTTTATTGTTTGTGTTTTTGTTGACTGGCGGGGATATCTGCCTTTCACTCGAGGGTTGCCAAGTCTAACGACGATCACGTCCCGTGGTGGAGGGTGCACTTTTTTCATGAAAATTTACTAGGTGATGAAAGATATGTCTGATTTGGCAGGGTAATGTCGCAGCCAAATGGCAGTGACCCTTTCTGACACAGTCCGGATCGAAAGATGACGATACTTGTGAAATGTATTGATACTTCTAAATATAGGATCGTATCGAACATCCCTACTGTCAAGATGTATAACCCAAAGTACCGACAGAGCTATTTTGCGGCGACATGGAAATAATTTTAAATTTTCATTTGCATTTTTTCAAGTGTTGTGCAATGATTTTGGGAAGAATGTCACGAATAGTCTTATAAAGCATAGTAGAGTATATTTCAACAGTTGGCGGAACTTACTCCACTGGGACCAGGAGGGTGAAACGGGATATTGATGCACAATCTGGCAACCCTGTCGCACCCTCACAAAATGGCCGATGACAACCACACAAGTCACCGTGTTGTCATTGAATAGTATGGAATTGAACCCTCAGAGGTTTTGTGACTGGTATCAAGAGTTGACAGATTCCACACATGTGTCACTTCTTGAAATGCAATAATCAGCTGTATTCAAATAATGAATGTCTAATATAAATACAACCTAGAATGTGTACTCGTGAAAAAAGAAAAATGTGGCAAATTTGTAGTTTTTAGCAGGTAGCTTTAAGGAATATATTTGGGAATTTCTTAATCGCTGTGAATATAGTGTGGATGTTTGTTCAATTCCTGAACAACGAAAAATATTCAACTTTATGGTTGTATGGATATCAAAAAACTTGAACGGTTTTGTGGGAATATCGATCTAAGGTGCCATAATGGTTCTGATGAACGGCAAGTAAATGAATGAATGTTTGGAAACGAGCAATATCTTTTGGTAAAGCCTGTCATCAAATAGGTGCTTGATGGCTATCTGCAAGATGTTTATAGGAAAAAACACCCAGTATCGCATATCAATTGAAGAAAATAATATAAACATGAATAAAAAATCAACAATAGTAATAAAAACATGAATTTCATTCAAAAATCCAACATTTCTTTAAATTTTGACAGTATTTTGTTTTCAACAGTTCATAGCTATTGGTTGCTAAAATTTGTTGATTGGAACTTGAAGCTCATTCGTTATCCGTTATTTGAGGGTCTGTTACCCTATAGGTGAAGAATAACGGACTGTTGTTGGTGAAATTGGCCCTTAGGGAGTTATTTTTTCATTTTGTGATTACTTTGCTTCAAATACAAGATAATAACCAACTAATTAAACTAAATATTTGAGATGTCAATAAAGTAGAAAGTCCCAATAAAAAATGCTATAAAGTCAATTTTCTCCATACAATGATTTTGTTACATGACACCATTATCCACTTGTGTCAATTATTTATTAGAAATAACTCGTTAATGAGCTTATTTCAATGCAAGGTTGGCCATTTAACCATATCCTTAATTTCTTCTTGAAACCGAATGTGCCATGTACTTATTTGATAGTTGAAGGAATGATATTCTATAGCTTTGGAGACAGATATGGATCTGGTATCTGTATTATATCTTTGAGTGGTTCTGGAGTTCCACAGGGCTCGATCTTGGGACCTCTACTTTATTTGGTTTTCACGTTTGACTTGCATAACAGTGTTGAGCATTGCGCAATCCAAACTTATGCAGACGATACACAGTTAACATTTAATTTTGACTCTAGCAACTTCAATGAAATTTCTTATAAACTTAATGTCGACTTAGCTAATATTGATAATTTCTGCAAACGGCACTCACTGAAAATAAACCCTAGTAAATCGAATGCTATTGTCTTTAGTCCACATAATTTTCCAGTTAATGTTGTTGATCTAATCCAACTGTCTGTGAATCATACTGTCATACCCTTAGTTAACGAAGCAAAAAAACTGGGCGTTATTTTGGATAAAGACCTCCGTTTTAATCAGCACGTGAATGCCACCCTTAAATCCACATATATATCGTTAAAATTATTATATTCAAACCGGCACATTCTTAATTTCAAAACACGGAAAAAACTTGTTGAGAGTCTTGTTATGTCTAAAATATTTTATTCGCTGGTTCTTTATTATCCTTGTATTGATTATAACACTAGATATAGACTGCAGAAAATCCAAAACAGTTGTTGTCGGTTCGTATATGGCCTCAGAAGGTATGATCACGTATCGTCTAAGATAAAAGAGCTAAAATGGCTAAAACTTGATAAACACTATACTTTCTCTTTGGGTGTATTTGTCCATAAATTGATTTCCACAAGGTCACCCATTTATCTTATGGACAAACTTGTACCTCGTGGTCAAGTCATTTCTAGAGCCCTACGACATAACCATCTCTTCGGTATGCCATTCCGCAGAACATGTATATCCCGAAGATGTTTTACGTACAATGCTATCAGGACTTACAACTCTGTCAACCAGGTACTCAAGTCCAAAAGCTTACCTGTTTTTAAAATTAAATACAAATCTGCTCTTTTGGAATTGCCTTTTTAAAAATCCCTGATGATGAGCCGACTGATTTTGTAGCTTTTGTAAATTTTCCATGCTTTATACATTCTGTAATTGTTCATTGTTTTCTTTTTATTTTTCTGTACTGCACTATTGTCCTTATTATTATTATTATTATTTCACTTCGTTTTCGAGGTTAAGTGGTAGAGTAGCCATGTGGCTAAACTTCTCCTCAATTCGAAGGTTTCAATAAAGACATTTATTATTATGTATTCAACTGTGCCTTGTACGATCTTCATGTCCAATTTCTTTGTGTTCGCTTCAATCTTTATGATAGTATACATTGATACGGAAAAAATATAAACGACATAATAAATGTCAAAATTTTGCTATCTTTATAAAGGGTATCAGAAGGATTTTTTTATACTCCATCTACCACGAAGGCCTAAGGCCTAAACACCCATTGGGTACCTAGGGGCTATGGGGGATACAGGGGAAAGGGGGAACGCCACACGGACTCTGGCGAGGGAACACGTGTGCATGCAACATGCACACATTCCGGCTCCGCCTACGAGATCCGCCGGGTGGTACCTCCGCGTTCGACAGTCAGAGACCGTCTACCACCTACGGACAATCACAACATCCATAGCCAAGAGAAAAATTTCCTCCTGGGACGGGATTCGAACCCGCACAGCGCACGGCGACTGATGAGGAGACCGAAGAGTCTACTACTGCGGCCACCGCTGCTGCCTCAATAGGATGTATAGGCCTCTTTAATATAGTTCTGAGGATATATGTTTGAATTATCTAAACCATGCGACTTTTCGTCACTCTGTCTGTCTGCTAGTCCTTGACCCGCGCGGCCCTAGATGAAATTATCTGGATAGGTATGAAATAATCAATAACAATCAGTGCGGATTCTTCGAAAATAAGTCAACAACAAAATTTCCTCGAAGTGCCATAGTAAGTAAAAACATATAACTGCAGGTTAGTCTCGTCAACCCCTAGACTATTAGTGGCACGCAAAATCTGATTCAAAATCATCAATTTCTATATTGACTATTTATTTATAGCTCCCTATTCATGCGTGGAAAGTGTGAGCAACTGCAACTCGATAAATAATAAAAGCTCATCCTAACCTATTTTCCGCTTGGGTACATGCGTATGCAAATTATACATTTTAAAATTAGTCGCTATAGCGATAAATCCGTTGGGCATTTAATCCATAAATCAGCACGTAACTAGAGGGCAGTATTGCGTTAATTACTTAGGATGCGTGTCGAAATTGCCCATACCACGATGCGAGGATGCCACGTTGTCGTAATATTCTTGAGGTGTGCGACAAGACTACAAAGCTCACGTCCAAATTAACAATTTATGTTTTATAAACGGCCTAAGAACGTTTACAGAACTATTTTTATGAAATAACAATTTCTAATAACGTTTATACAAAGCTTATAAACCCGGAAGGGGGCACTCTTGCGCAACAATTTTGTTTTTAAATTACACTGATCAACAGCCAAAAAATATCCAAAATAAAATCAACAAAATACTACTATTTTTAATGTGAACCGGAATGAATCTTATTTTTTCAATATTAGTTCAAGTTTTAGAGATACGGTAATTATATGTGTTCCTGCTGTGACAGTGTTAATATACTGTAATTCACAAGAATGCACGTGCTACATTTTTATATTCGGCAAGGAAAGATGATGTAATCGGTATGATTGTGTTACGTTATACATACGTGTACATTATATTGTTTTATATTAGCCATTTTTTCCTCAGTTGGCTGACAGCGTTCGTGCAAGATGTCTCGAAAGTGTGTAAACAATCCAGATCAGTTTTGTTACGTGTGTGGTGATGTGACTTTTTCGTCCAGAGACGGTCTATTACTCCACTAATAACAAAGGCATATCAGCTTTATTTCGGTTGTAAACTAGGTGATCAAGACAAACAGTGGGCACCCCACATCTGCTGTAATACATGTGCTTCCAGTCTGAGGAGCTGGTTAAATGGCAAAAAACGGTCTATGCGCTTTGCTGTCCCAATGGTTTGGAGAGAGCCTACAAATCATATCAATGATTGTTACTTTTGCATGGTACCTTGTGTTGGACAAGCCACAGGTATGTAGAAGAAAAAAAAATCGGTTATTAAGTACCCAAACCTACCTGCGATGAGACCTGTGCCTCACAGTGACGAAAATCCTATTCCAAAACCCCCAGAATCATACACTTGCGAATCAGAAAACGAATCAGATCATGGCGATCGAGTGATTCGTCAGGAAGAAGATATGCCATCAACGTCAAGAGATCCTGATTTTATACCGAGCACGTCATGCCACCAACCGCACAAAATAACACAGTCAGAATTAAATGTAAGACAGAGTTATTTGGATCAAGACTGCCGCAGTGAAACTTGTTAGAAGACGATGTTTCGGTATGTGTTTTTCGTAAACGCCACAAAGACTTAGAACCATTTTTCAATATGGAGAATAACTTGGTTTTCTGCAGTAACATTAACGGCTTACTGGCGGCTTTAAATATAAACTATAACCCAGAAGAATGGAGATTGTTTATAGACAGTTCAACATTGAGTTTAAAGGCAGTGTTATTGCATATTGGAAATATTTTACCATCTCTTCCTGTAGGGTATGCAGTTCACATGAAAGAATCATATGACAATATAAAGTACCTATTGACATGCATAAAATACGATGAGCACCAATGGCATATTTGTGGCGATTTGAAAGTTGTTGCACTTTTACTTGGGCTGCAGCTAGGCAACACAAAGTTTTGCTGTTTTTTGTGTGAATGGGATAGTCGGGCAAATGCACTTCATTACACCAGACAAAACTGGCCTGTTCGTCAGTTCCTAGAGCCAGGTCAAAAAATGTACAGCATACATTAGTAGATTCGAAAAAAAATTTATTACTACCACTGCATATCAAGTTGGGCCTAATGAAAAACTTTGTCAAGGCATTAGATAGAGATGGGTCAGCTTTTCAATACCTGCGTCAGAAATTTCCACTAAGTGAGGCAAAGGTTAAAGAAGGTATTTTTGTTGGGCCACAAATTCGAAATATTTTGAAAGATACACAGTTTGAAAACACTTTAACAGGTATTGAAAAAACTGCTTGGAATGATTTCCGTCTGGTGGTCACTAATTTCTTTAGAATAGAAAAGCTGACAACTATAAAACCCTTATCAAAAATATGCTGTTATCGTATCAAAAGATGGGCTGTAATATGCCTCTTAAGATACATTTCCTACACTCACACCTGGACTTTTTTCCTGACAATTGCGGAGCCGTAAGTGATGAGCACGGCGAACGTTTTCATCAGGATATTTCAACAATGGAAAAAAGGTACCAGGGAAAGTGGAATCCTTCCATGCTTGCAGACTACTGTTGGACTCTTGGTAGAGATGCTCCACAAACGATCCATCAAAGAACAGCAAAAAGACAGCGCATATAGTGATTCTTATAAGTATATGAATCTTGTTACTTTTTTTAATATATCCTTAAAAATAAAAAGTTTTTTTTCTAAACCGCAACTAATTTTTTTATTTCATTGTCATTTTTGGATTCAGCGCCCCAAAATTAACAAAGAAGTGCAGTTTTCCCACAAGATACAATTAAAAAACTAAAATTTGTTGTCTAGTGTTATTATAAAACAGTTTTACTGAAAACACTTATAGAGCTAGAATGGAACAGTTTTATAAGAGTTGTTTTGTTATATTAGATGCAGCTTTTCTGTTTTGATTAAGACTAAAAGTTTGCTTTTGTTGTTAAAGTGCACCCCTGAGAACACTGTTTTTCGATGACCCTTGACATGCCGCAAAGACAAACATTACAGTTTTTTTAGCAAATAAAATATGTTTTTTCTGTGAGGGGCCAAAGTTTGACATTGTATCTTCTAATAAATAATAATAAATTGTTTATAGTATTTTAAAATTAGTCGCTATAGCGATAAATCCGTTGGGCATTTAATCCATAAATCAGCACGTAACTAGAAGGCAGTATTGCGTTAATTACTTAGGATGCGTGTCGAAATTGCCCATACTGCGATGCGACGATGCCACGTTGTCGTAATATTCTTGAGGTGTGCGACAAGACTACAGAAGCTCACGTCCAAATTAACAATTTATGTTTTATAAAGGGCCTAACAACGTTTACAGAACTATTTTTATGAAATAACTATTTCTAATAACGTTCATAGCTTATAAACCCGGAAGGGGGCACTCTTGCGCAACAATTTTGTTTTTAAATTACACTGATCAACAGCCAAAAAATATCCAAAATAAAATCAACAAAATACTACTATTTTTAATGTGAACCGGAATGAATCTTATTTTTTCAATATTAGTTCAAGTTTTAGAGATACGGTAATTATATGTGTTCCTGCTGTGACAGTGTTAATATACTGTAATTCACAAGAATGCACGTGCTACATTTTAATATTCGGCAAGGAAAGATGATGTAATCGGTATGATTGTGTTACGTTATACATACGTGTACATTATATTGTTTTATATTAGCCATTTTTTCCTCAGTTGGCTGACAGCGTTCGTGCAAGATGTCTCGAAAGTGTGTAAACAATCCAGATCAGTTTTGTTACGTGTGTGGTGATGTGACTTTTGCGTCTCAGAGACGGTCTATTACTCCACTAATAACAAAGGCATATCAGCTTTATTTCGGTTGTAAACTAGGTGATCAAGACAAACAGTGGGCACCCCACATCTGCTGTAATACATGTGCTTCCAGTCTGAGGAGCTGGTTAAATGGCAAAAAACGGTCTATGCGCTTTGCTGTCCCAATGGTTTGGAGAGAGCCTACAAATCATATCAATGATTGTTACTTTTGCATGGTACCTTGTGTTGGACAAGCCACAGGTATGTCCAAGAAAAAAAAATCGGTTATTAACTACCCAAACCTACCTGCGATGAGACCTGTGCCTCACAGTGACGAAAATCCTATTCCAAAACCCCCAGAATCCTACACTTGCGAATCAGAAAACGAATCAGATCATGGCGATCGAGTGATTCGTCAGGAAGGAGATATGCCATCAACGTCAAGAGATCCTGATTTTATACCGAGCACGTCATGCCACCAACCGCACAAAATAACACAGTCAGAATTAAATGATCTTGTAAGAGATTTAGAACTTCCAATATGTAAGACAGAGTTATTTGGATCAAGACTGCCGCAGTGAAACTTGTTAGAAGACGATGTTTCGGTATGTGTTTTTCGTAAACGTCACAAAGACTTAGAGCCATTTTTCAATATGGAGAATAACTTGGTTTTCTGCAGTAACATTAACGGCTTACTGGCGGCTTTAAATATAAACTATAACCCAGAAGAATGGAGATTGTTTATAGACAGTTCAACATTGAGTTTAAAGGCAGTGTTATTGCATATTGGAAATATTTTACCATCTCTTCCTGTAGGGTATGCAGTTCACATGAAAGAATCATATGACAATATAAAGTACCTATTGACATGCATAAAATACGATGAGCACCAATGGCATATTTGTGGCGATTTGAAAGTTGTTGCACTTTTACTTGGGCTGCAGCTGGGCTACACAAAGTTTTGCTGTTTTTTGTGTGAAAGGGACAGTCGGGCAAAGACAAAACTGGCCTGTTCGTCAATTCCTAGAGCCAGGTCAAAAAAATGTACAGCATATGCCATTAGTAGATTCGAAAAAAATTTTATTACCACCACTGCATATCAAGTTGGGCCTAATGAAAAACTTTGTCAAGGCATTAGATAGAGATGGGTCAACTTTTCAATACCTGTGTCAGAAATTTCCAAGACTAAGTGAGGCAAAGGTTAAAGAAGGTATTTTTGTTGGGCCTCAGATTCGAAATATTTTGAAAGATACACAGTTTGAAAACACTTTACCAGGTATTGAAAAAAGTGCTTGGAATGATTTCCGTCTGGTGGTCACTAATTTCTTGGGAAATGAAAAGCTGACAACTATAAATCCCTTGTCAAAAATATGCTGTCATCTTATCAAAAGATGGGCTGTAATATGTCTCTTAAGATACGTTTCCTGCACTCACACCTGGACTTTTTTCCTGACAATTGCGGAGCCGTAAGTGATGAGCACGGCGAACGTTTTCATCAGGATATTTCAACAATGGAAAAAAGGTACCAGGGAAAGTGGAATCCTTCCATGCTTGTAGACTACTGTTGGACTCTTGGTAGAGATGCTCCAGAAACGATCCATAAAAGAACAGCAAAAATACAGCGCATATAGTGATTCTTATAAGTATATGAATCTTGTTACTTTTTTTAATATATCCTTAAAAATAAAAAGTTTTTTTTCTAAACCGCAACTAATTTTTTTATTTCATTGTCATTTTTGGATTCAGCGCCCCAAAATTAACAAAGAAGTGCAGTTTTCCCACAAGATACAATTAAAAAACTAAAATTTGTTGTCTAGTGTTATTATAAAACAGTTTTACTGAAAATACTTATAGAGCTAGAATGGAACAGTTTTATAAGAGTTGTTTTGTTATATTAGATGCAGCTTTTCTGTTTTGATTAAGACTAAAAGTTTGCTTTTGTTGTTAAAGTGCACCCCTGAGAACACTGTTTTTCGATGACCCTTGACATGCCGCAAAGACAAACATTACAGTTTTTTTAGCAAATAAAATATGTTTTTTCGGTGGCGGGCAAAAGTTTTACATTTTATCTTATAATAAATAATAATAAATTGTTTATAGTATTTATGAATGATCTGATAAGACAATGCAGGCAAAGAACAAAACCAATTGTTGCAAAAAGTGGAATTAGCAGAGTCTACATTTGCAGATGATTTGGTGTTGGTAACTGGCAGTGTTGGGAGTCTACAGGAAAATTTGAACATTTGGAACACAGTACTTGAAGATAATAGTATGAAACTAAATAAACTTAAAACTAAAGTTATGGCTGTGTCAAATGAAAAACTCAATATGGACATACGAATAGATAATGTAAAATTGCAATAGATGCACTCCTTTAAATATCTGGGAGCTATATTGGAACCTAAAATTGCAATAGATGCGCTCCTTTAAATATCTGGGAGCTATATTGGAACCTAACGTCAGAAATGAAGTAGAAATTTCTGACCAGATATGGAAGGCAAACAACTTGTACTATGCGATGAATAAAGGTTTTATCAACAAAAAAGAGGTGTCCAAGAAAACAAAAATGACAGTGTATAATACAATATATAGACCTATATTGATATATGGATGCGAATCCTGGGTTCTATCGCAACAACAAAAAAGTAAACTTCAGGCAGTTGAAATGAAATATACTAAGTGACATATAAATCCGAACACCCAGTTTAAATGGTTTTATTTTGATAAAATTTTGTATAAGTACTTAATGAAGCATAATAAGTAAATGATAAAAATTTCAAAATGATTGCACTGCTTTAAAGCCCTTTGACCTTTAATAATGTGTGGATGCACCCTGATGTGCTACGCATTCTCCAACGCGCCTAGGCATGCTTCTGATCAGGTGGTCAATGTCCTCCTGTGGTATCTCATTCCAGGCAACCACCAACTCCTCTCGAAGTGCTTCTAGAGTCTGAGGAGGACGTTGCAAATTGAGCAATCTCCTACCCATCATATCCCACACGTGCTCAATTGGGGATAAGTCGGGAGATCTTGGTGGCCATGGTAACAATGTGACATCATTATGTTGAAATAAGTCTATTGTGACTCTTGCAACATGTGGTCGGGCATTATCTTGTTGGAAAGTTGGATCTGCCAGGGTGTCAAGATAGGGTAAAAGATGGGGTTCTAGAACTTCGTGGATATAACGCTGCGCGTTCACGTTACCTCTGATGAAGATTAAAGGTGACCTGAAACCATAAGCTATAGCACCCCAAACTATAACTCCAACAGTGTGATGAACATGTCTTTCAACAAAAAACTGTGGATTTCTCCTTTCACCACGTCGCCTTCTAACCCTGGCACGACCATCGTGCATGCCTAAACAAAATCGAGACTCGTCACTAAAGACAATACTGTTCCATTCCTGATCCCAGAGTGACCGTTGTCTGCACCACTCAAGGCGATTACGTCGGTGTTCTCGAGTTAAAGGGAGGACCCAGTGTGGCCGGTATGAAAACAAGCCAAAACTTCTTATTCGTCGGTAAACACTTCGCATGCCAATAGGTCTTCCGTGTTCTGCAAACCATTCATTTGCAATGGACCTGGTAGTGGAGAAACGGTCCCTTAAGGCCAATAATCTTAGGCGGCGATCTTCACGGTCTATTGTTCTACGGCGGCGTCCAGTGCCCCTTGCTCTTTGCGTACGGCCTTCTCGAAGCCATGCCTGACAACACCTAACCACAGTGTCTACACTTCTTTGCACTCTAACTGCAATTGCCCGAAAAGAAAATCCAGCTTCCCGAAGTCCCACTATACGGCCCCTATTAAACTCACTAAGTTGACGAAATCGTACAGGTCTCCGTACTCTAGGCATCGTAACCGATCGTAAAGGATGTCAAGAACCAAAATCCGCCAACGTTGATTCTTTACTGCGGCTGAAATATTCATTTTTAGAGCGTTAGTGAATTAAAAAAAAGCAGTATAAAAACCGGAATGTCCAACTGATAAGGCTGAAATTTTTTTCACTTGTTATTTACAGTAAGATAAATACATTCACCAACTTTTATTAAAGTAAAACCATTTAAACTGGGTGGTCGTATTTATATGTCACTTAGTATACTTGAGACGAGTTAAAGAGGTCAAATGGACAAAATAAGAAACGAGACTATAAGAACGGAGTTAGAGATAGAATCTATACTAGAACACACATAATTGAAGCGGCTGAGATGGTGGGGACATTTACAAAGAATGGCTGACAACAAACCGGTGAAACAAGTTTCAGAGAGTAAGGTGCTAGGAAAAAGGAGAAGCGGCAGGCCACAAAGAACATGGGAGGATAGCATAGAACAGATATTGATGAAAAGAGGAACGGATTAGAGAGAAGCTAAGAAACTTGCTTTAAACAAAAAAGAATGGACTAAATTCATGTACAAATAGTAGTAGGTTTGGTAATGTTTTGTTTAACCCTAACCCTTTAGGGTGAATGGGATTTTGATTATATATATATATATATATATATATATATATGTATATATATATATATATATATATAATAAACGTATAACATTATACAGAGTGTAAACGTTATGATAGTCATTATTTAAATGGGTGATAGAGGGGGTTAAAGGAAGAGAAAAGTTTCATATAACATGGGGGTCAAAACGGCATTTTTTTAGAGAAAAGCGACTTTAAGTAAAATAAAATATGACAACGCTGCAATGCCAGACGCAAATTAAGTCGGAAAGCAGTGTAAATAAAGATGGAGTTTGTTATTTTTGGCTCTTAACTTTTATTAAAATAAAACCATTTAAACTGGGTGTTCGGATTTATATGTCACTTAGTATATATTGTGACTATTTCGGCGCGTTGTTTCGGTGTAAAGCGATTCATGACTAAAATTGTAGTAAAATGACGGTTCAGAAACACGTATAACCAAATCACTCGATTGGTAAATATCAAAGTCATTCGATGTTTCAATACCGACATAAAACATGGCGCACCCGGTATAAAAGTATACAATGCATCTCATTTAACAAAAAATCCTTAAATCCATATTTTTATAATATAAAATCATGGCTTATGTACATAGAATACATTTTCAGTTTTCACTACTTTTTACGGAACACCAAGTAAAAGAAATGTAACAATTCTACTTTTTCACGCTGTGATTTAGGTGTTTAAATACTGGGACCAATTTTGCCGCTTTTTCTGTGCCCAACTCATTACGAAGTTTGGTGTGGATTATCCCAAATGAGGCAAAAATACGCTCAAGCCCAGCAGATTAAGCAGCTACTGTATGAAGCTGCTGAACTAGGTCTACTGTAATTTCATTTGAGTTATCTTTCAAGGACTTCCACGAAACAAGTGATGTGAGGCCTTTCAACTTGTCTTGAACTAAATAATCCTTAAATGGTGATGTTTTTGCCTGATAACGTACAATAAAAGGCATCGCTTCAGGATAATAACGAGAGGCATACTCAAGACCTATTCCTCGTTGCTCTAGATTCAATTTAAGTCCTAGATCTATCTGAATCAGTGCAATTTTCATTTTCTTTAAAAAAGGCAAATAGGTCCATCCAAATTTCTGTGCTAATTGTACAGTCATCTCGTTGAATCTTATCTGGGGCAATTGCTATTTGTTTTAACTGTACTAAATAGTCGCGAGCATTTATTTTTAAATTTAAATGATTAATTTTTTCCGAGATATGAATATCAACAGCAGCTCGGTTTTCTAAACAAATTTTTGATAATATGTGCCTAGATAAGATTCAACAGAGTGTTCCATCTAACATCTTGTGGCATCGCCAGAGCTTTTCCGCCAGAAATTTAATATTTGTCTGCTGCGAATGTTTTAAACAAAAAAAAATGATTTTTGTTTTTTTTTAACATGAACGGAACGATTAGACAGCAGATACAAATAGTGTTGAACATCATCAATATTGCCGTTAATACCGAAGATGTTCGTGAAACAGATTTTATCATTGATGTTGTTCCCTCGATTCCACGTACCACCCGGATACTTCGAGAATGGAGTGAGTTTACGTCCGAAATTCTTACTACTCCAGGGATCCATCATCATTAATTTTTTTGCTGTGAAGGAAAAGGGAAGAAAACCAGATTAGCAAGAAGACACTACAAAACACTATGGAGATAAAACTGTAGCATTGTATTCTACTTGGAGATAGGCAGTTTGAATAATTTTTCTAGATTCTTCATCGAAATAGATTCTTCATCTACAAAAATTATTTAAGCTCCACACATGTGCACTTTGCTGATAATAGAGATGACCTGAAAATCGTCAAAAGACGAATAGTCCAAAGTACCTCCCAATGGCCTCAAATCTTCTATACTTCAATCGATAAAATTGAGTTTCCACTATTCCGGCAACAATGTAGTACCACAGAACGCCAGTTGTGGGAAGACGCAGTGCGTACAGCAAGTGTTCGTTTTAACAAAGAAGTTGGATTTTTCGTGGAAAAACGTGTAAAGGAAACGGTAAATTATCGGGTAGTAACACAATTTGTTGAGTACAAGTACTACCAGCCTAGTACGTCGAACCGTATCAGATCGAGAGGGGTGTATGTAAATTTCCAAGAATACTCGGTTGGTGGATATTCAAATGAAAACCACCCGGCTGGAACAGGCATTGTGACAAGTTTTTTTTTCGTATTGCATTTGCATGACATGACGGTTTGTTAGGCAAATTAATTTAAGTGGAGTCTATTTATACAAGACATGAATATTATTGAGATCATTTTATTGCAATGAACTTTATCATAACAAAAAAAATAGCTGTGAGGCTATAATGAAACCCAGTTATAAATGAATTATGATGAGTTATGTTAATTGCCAGAAATGTTAAAAACTCGCCTAACACAGGTTCAAGTGATGCTAACAACATGGTTCCACTGCCTCAAACACATAAGTACTGTCCGGTCCGTAAGAAATGCCCCAAAAAGAAATCCTGCATTAAACTTGTGCGGATAATGTCATGGAACCAAATTAGTAAACTGTCGCTCGTTAGTGAGATGCAGGATGTTGAAGTATGATTTTCAAAATCACTTTTTCTCTCTATGATAGCAAATAATAAACATTTTTTAAATAATAATAATAATAATAATAATATTTATTCACTCAATGTACAGAGATAACAAACAATATGACTAAATAAATATAAAATCAAAACAGGCCCAATAGAAGGCATCGCCTGTACATGGACCAATAATTTAAGTTGAAACTGTAGAATGCAAATGACAAAAAAGGACAAAAATTAGCTACAGTAGATTATGTATTTAGTTGATGTTCGTATTTATGAGTTTATGAATGTCAGTCCTAGATATAGAATGTAGCCACTTTTTTAAATTTCTTTTGAAACAATTTCCGAAACGTAAATCTTTTAAGTCTTTAGGTATAATTTCATAAAATTTAGGCGCTAAATAGAGATATGATCGCTGCATTATAGATTTATGCGGTTGAGGAACTACTGTGCCACGAATTTTGTACCTGGTATAATGATTATGTTTAATTTTTTGGTCGGTGTTTACAAATTAATGGTAGTGAGTGATACTGTGTAAGAAATAAAGCTGTCTTATATCATACATTCGATTATCTGCGTATAATTTTTCAGTGGGATAAAGTTTCGGTTTTTTAAATATCATTTTTAGAATACTTTTTTGAAAAACATCTAAATTATAGATATGTGAGGAACATGCAGCTCCCCATGTTAATATACCATATGTGAGATGAGGCTCAATCAGTGCATGGTATAATGTTCGAAGATATTTTTCTGTCAATATATTCCCAAGGTATTTAATTTTGTAGGATACAAATCTAACTTTCTTTAAAATATAATTGACATGGATGTCCCATCGTAAGTGAGGATCCAAGACCACTCCAAGGTATTTTATGTTGGGCACTCTATTAATTTGCATTTTTTGATCATTAATATTGAAGGAGAAATTTGTGTAATTTGGCAGATGTCTAGCATAAGATCCAAATGGTAAAAAATGTGTCTTAGAGTAGTTAATGCTTAATTTTCTACTGTTAAACCACCGAATAATTTTGATAAAATCATTTTCAATTACATTTTTCAGATCAGACCAGTGCCTTCATATAATACTGCAGTATCATCTGCAAAACTAGTTATTTTGCCAACACAATTAATTTGGAAAATATCATTTATATATATTGAATAACAGCGGACCTAAGACAGTTCCTTGTGGGACACCACACTTAATATACATTTCTTTACTAAATGATCCTGATATCTGCACAGATTGTGGGCGATTTGACAAATAACTTTCGATCAGTGATGGAAAGTAAATGCGTAGGAAGACTATCAAATGGACAACATTCCAAAAGGCACAGCCATTTTTCACCTCCCCCTAAAAAGTTAGTTTGTTGAACATTAACTTAACATCAAGTAGATGGAGTGATTAGCATTACGCACAACACTATATGTAACAGATTATAGTCAGATTGCTAGTGAAAGTTAGAATAGCAACCACTACTAAATTCAATTTGTGGATTCAAATCTTTGTAGCAGAAGTAGCACTTTTTTCATCTCATTTCTGAAATTTTGGATGTAAGGTGTTTCAAAAAGCTCCAAAAATCGTTCAGTAGACATGGTGCTGTGTAAGTAAAGCAGTTTTCGAATGTAGACGTTGCATGAACTGGCATATACTTGAATTTTAAAGCATTTTCTCTTAAATAATAGCCGGTAACATGTTCTTGTTTAAGTTTATATTTGAAACAGAATCTCATGCAGCAGTTTTGTTAAACTTGTGGGTTTCATTTCTTCAGTAACAAAGGTAGATAAAACATGTTTGTACCTCCAAAGTGGCTTAAAATAGCCTATTCGAAGTTTGTTTATGACATGGTTCTCAAAACTTAAATTTGTATCCAATACAATCACTAAATTCTTTGTTTCATCTACAATTTCAATTGCCGTATCATCTAAAACAAAGTATGTACTCATGAATTCTTTAAAATTTGAAATAGCTTATCTAGAACCAATCCAGCAAGTCATTTAGCTTGTAGGCTTTGATACATCATGTATATTTCAATAACGTAATTTGTTTGAGAATACTATATGATTTTTAACATAATTCTTTAATATGGAAATCAAATTTTAATTCATTATTCATAACCCTAAGGTTTGCTAATGGACAAAGATTTCCTGCTATGTACGAGCCCCTCCCACTTCAGTTGGCCCACTTCAAGATTTTTAGCAAAATATGCCTTTATAAACTAAACATGACGAAACTATTTACTTTTAAAACAATTTATTTTCTCAAAAACATTTTAGATACACTCTAGTCGTAAAAAATACATATTTAAAATCACTTAGACCTATAACTAATAGAACATCTGAACAAATAAACAATGTGCGAATAAATGCGCGAAGTTAACAAAGCAACAATTGAAAGATTACGATTGGGTAATATCACCTTCATTTTTTATTACGGCTGAAATTCTTTGGGGCATAGTGTTGATCAAGTTTGGGCAAAAGTTTGGTGTAAAACAATCCCATATTTCTTGAAGCTTTTGTCTCAGTTCGGTGATTGTACGAACAGGATGTTGTCGTAGAACCTTTTTCATCTCGTGCCACAACGATTCAATAGGCGATAGATCTGGACTGCTAGAGACCCATTTTAACAGTGGTACATTATTTTCTTACATCCATTTTATAGCCTTTTTTTAAGGTATGACACGCTGCACCATCTTGCTGAAACACAAAATCTTGGTCGGATGTCAAACATTCTTCCATCACTGGTAAAAGCGATTCTTCTAAAATTGCAAAATATTTGTTTGTATCCACATTTCCATCAATAAAATGAAGTTTTCCTACTCCTTTTGATGACATACTGCCCCAGACCATAATGGATGCTGGAAATTTCACTTTTCTCTTCAGACAGTCAACATGGAATGCTTCATTTTTTTGCGAATAACTCTACTGCGACTGTCACCAACACAACCTTCGAATCGGGCCTCATCACTAGATTGTATTGCACACCATTGTCGAGTTGTCCATTGTCTATGTTCTTTAGCCCATCTAAGCCGATTTTTCCTTTGCAGTGGAGTTAATAGTGGCTTTTCTTTGGCCTATAAACAAGTTGTGCAACTTTAGGGTTTTTACTTCACTTTTTTTCATAAGAAAACTTACCTTGCAAGTGCTAAATCTCAGTTTGTGGGCCTCTCTATGAGTTGTGGATCTCGAAATTATCCTTCCAACAGTGTCACCCCACAGAGCACTTAATTGTAAATAATTGGCACGCCTGTTTACCACGATTATTCTTTTTAATGCTCTTCGGTCGGCATTTGTGATATTACTTTTGTTCACAAATCGTGGCTTAATATTAGCTGAACCCGTTACGTTATATCTTCTAACAATATTTCTCACACTGTACCGCGATAAGTCTAACAAAGTGCATATCAACTGTAATTGCAACATGTGTTATTTTTATGCTGCAAATTTGATTAGGGAGTGATAAAGTTGGTGATTTCTACTATATATTATCAAAATATTCATTGTTAATATTTTAAACCTATAACACACTGCTACATTTTTATTATTTGTGTTTGATAAGAAAATAACTAAGGTTTCAACAGTTGGGCCAACTGAAGTGGGAAGGGGCTCGGATATTGCGTTTGCTTCTTGACCCAAAAATATTATTTTCGATTAATTAGCATTAAGTGACAAGTTATGAGTTGCTGAGATACGGAAAAGCAAGTCTAGATCATTGTGAATTAGACTAAAAGAGGGAACCACATCGTCAATACCAAAGTTGCAATATATTTGTGTATCATCCGCATAGTGGGGAAGTTTGCTGTGTTGTATATATTTTGAAAAATCCGAAATGTATATAGAAAATAAAAGAGAACTGAGAATGGAGCCCTGGAGTACACCCATTTTTAGCTACGATCTATTAGATAATTTGTTACTAATTGAGACATACTGATATCTTTTTTAAAAGTTGGGCGGCAGCAGAGCTGAATCCGTGGTCAATTATATCAAAAGCCTTACTGTAACAAACAGCTTTACCGCAATCTAGGAAGTAACAATGTCATCGACGACACAAGCGAGCACTGTTTTTGTGTCTCAAGAATTTTGAAAACCAGATTACCGTGAGGTATAATGCATTTATTTTCGACATATAGGTATATTTGTCGCACCATAATTTTCTCTAGAATTTTGAAAAAGATTGGTAATATAATTATTGGTCTGATGTTTGTTTTACATTTGCTATTTTGGGTATAGGTAACACTTTTGCAATTTTCCATATATCTGGAAACATATTGATACGAGGCAACTGTTAATAATAAAAGTAATGTGATCTAGAAGATGATCCTCAAGTAATGGCAACATTTGCCTAGATATATACTAAGTGACATATAAATCCGAACACCCAGTTTAAATGGTTTTATTTTAATAAAAGTTGGTGAATGTATTTATCTTACTGTAAATAACAAGTGAAAAAATTTTCAGCCTTATCAGTTGGGCATTCCGGTTTTTATACTGCTTTTTTTTAATTCACTAACGCTCTAAAAATGAATATTTCAGCCGCAGTAACGAATCAACGTTAGCCGATTTTGGTTCTTGACATCCTTTACGATCGGTTACGATGCCTAGAGCACGGAGACCTGTACGATTTCGTCAACTTAGAGAGTTTGATAGGGGCCGTATAGTGGGACTTCGGGAAGCTGGACTTTCTTTTCGGGCAATTGCAGTTAGAGTGCAAAGAAGTGTAGACACTGTGGTTAGGTCTTGTCAGGCATGGCTTCGAGGAGGCCGTACGCAAAGAGCAAGGGGCACTGGACGCCGCCGTAGAACAACAGACCGTGAAGATCGCCGCCTAAGATTATTGGCCTTAAGGGACCGTTTCTCCACTACCAGGTCCATTGCAAACGAATGTTTTGCAGAACACGGAAGACCTATTGGCATGCGAAGTGTTTACCGACGAATGAGAAGTTTTGCCTTGTTTTAATACCGGCCACACTGGGTCCTCCCTTTAACTCGAGAACACCGACGTAATCGCCTTGAGTGGTTCAGACAACGGTCACTCTGGGATCAGGAATGGAACAGTATTGTCTTTAGTGACGAGTCTCGATTTTGTTTAGGCATGCACGATGGTCGTGCCAGGGTTAGAAGGCGACGTGGTGAAAGGAGGAATCCACAGTTTTTTATTGAAAGACATGTTGATCACACTGTTGGAGTTATGGTTTGGGGTGCTATAGCTTATGGTTCCAGGTCACCTTTAATCTTCATCAGAGGTAACATGAACGTGCAGCGTTATATCCATGAAGTTCTAAGTTCTAAGTTTTACCCTATCTTGACACCCTGGCAGATCCAACTTTCCAACAAGATAATGCCCGACCACATGTTGCAAGAGTCACAATAGACTTCTTTCAACATAATGATGTCACATTGTTACCATGGCCTCCAAGATCTCCCGACTTATCCTCAATTGAGCACGAGTGGGATATGATGGGTAGGAGATTGCTCAATTTGCAACGTCCTCCTCAGACTCTATAAGCACTTCGTGACGAGTTGGTGGTTGCCTGGAATAAGATACCACAGGAGGACATTGACCACCTGATCAGAAGCATGCCTAGGCGCGTTGGAGAATGCGTAGCACATCAGGGTGCATCCACACATTATTAAAGGTCAAAGGGCTTTAAAGCAGTGCAATCATTTTGAAATTTTTATCATTTACTTATTATGCTTCATTAAGTACTTATACAAAATTTATTAAAATAAAACCATTTAAACTGGGTGTTCGGACTTATATGTCACTTAGTATAATATACCCAATAGGATTTTAGATCGATTCTTTTTTTAATTTTGAAAATTATTCATCTCTGACTTTTCACATGATCTGTTATCCATGGACAAATGTTTTGTTGTGTCTTCCTGGACTGGATTAAAATGAAAAAGCGTCTATGCTCGTTAGTTGCAGGGTACGACTAAGTACACGCTGCTTGATAAAACCCCATAAAACATACCAAATGAACACGACCTAATTGAAATGCCAATTACGAAAGACATTGCAACTGCCGCAACGTTACACTGACTAACGCAGAGCACCGGCGACAGGAACAGTCGCACTACAGATGTTGTCCAATTTCAGGGAGATATTGTATTAATTAACAATGTATTTGTCCTGTGCCTGTTTTGGATTTTCAGGTTAACGGCAACATTCTAGAAAGGATGCTTTAGCGACCAACTATAGCTATTTACAGATTGATAGATGACACTATAGAGTAGAGCCTCGTAATTGAGGTAGGACATGCGTTTGGACACAATTTATTGAAATAACAAGAATTTTTCTAAGTACATACGACGTTTGAATGAATTCGATGATTTTTTCTGGGATAAGCATATACACAGGTGATGGAGGCGCACGTACATTGAGGGGAAACGGAGCGAAGAAAAGAAAAGCGACACTCTTCCGCTTCCACTTTTTTATTTCCCTTCCTGGGAGCCGTCGAATCAGACTCCAATGGCACTACAGCTTCTGAGGCTCATTGCACCGTGCTCCTCGAATTTAGAGTACAGAATCCAGCAGTCTAATGTTATATATCAGTTGGTACAGCTTCCCTATCGTTACTTTTCTAGGTTCCCTCGGTTATAAAGGGTGGGCCATCCGTTTGTTTCTTTTTTAAATTGGTACTAAAACTACACTCTTCAATAATATGTAACACTTGATACCTTATTCAAAAGAATACAGCTTCCGATTATTTATGAAAAACAATTTCAGTTAAATGACTGCCGCGGCTGGCCTGTCGGTAGTCCATCCCCTTAACCCTTAATTTTGAAGCACATTGTCGATAGTTTGTGGGTCTATTTCATCAATAGCTCGACGGATATTTTTCATGAGAACATCAATTGTTTGAGGATCGTTTCAGAAACTTAAGAAAAACCATTTTTTTATTTTAACACTTTGTATCTAGACAACGAAAAAGTTGCGAACCTATGTCTATATGAACTTTTTGATTCAAATAACTCAAAGAATCGTGTGTTTATTTCATGGTACATACTTTGACACCCTGTATATCAAAGCTTTAATGTAATCCAGATATTAGGTTCCAAAGAGCAATAAGTGAGCCAGTACGAACCAGCCACCTTCTCCCATCTCACAATCCCCTCCTATGGGACCGTTCAAGTATTACGTAAGCAGATTTATTACAATTATTTACCCTCCCATCCCCCCTGTCAGCAAAAGTAAGCAAAGCTCTTACCTCCTCCCCCATGCTTACGTAAACATTTGCCAATTAATTTTAATATTACAATTATAACGTTATAATTATAATTTGAAAAATAAGAAAATAGATCTAGGATAGAGATTTTCTGGGACGACAGCATTCTGTATTTCTACATTTTACAATTAGAAGCAAGTATTGGCTCTCACGCACATGTTCTGAATACCATTTAATGTCTAGAAAATCAGGAAGATCTTGTTCACCTGCCCCAACATATTTTGCATTAACATTATAGCCATCAATTTCCATTGAACTCCATACTTCAGCTAATACATTTCCTGCTAATTCGAAATTAGATCTTTCTAAATGTTCATCAATTGTAACGCCACGTTCATCCAAATGAGACACAAAATGGTCATGAGGCAATATTAAATCAGCCAGTTCCCGACTAGCTAAAAACAATGCATCGAGATCATGTCGCTTAAAGTGTTGTATAGCAAACCCTATGACTTTTTGATAACGTGGACTTTCATCTGGCCCTCCATCAACCGTCATGATTACCACTGGTTTTACTAGTCCATGGTCAGTTTTAGCTAATGGTCGAAACTCTTCAAGTTCGAGAAGCGTCTCGAAATCCTGAGCATGAGTATTAGCAGTAGATGAACTACGCTTTCCACTTCGAATAGCGATGTATGTTGGTCCAGAATATCCAACGGCTTGCGGTTGTCCTAGTATATTGGAAGTGATTTTGATACCAGCATAAACAGATGGTATTAATTTATGACGCTCAGCGATTACCAATCGTGACCAGGCAATTTAATTCTATATTCCATGTGCATTAGAAGAGGTGCTTGATTATTTGCCGCAGTTACGCCAATAGGGACTCGAGCTTTATCATCTTGAGATATGAAATGGATGCTATGTTCTCTAAATAATGGATTGATGTTTCAGCGATTTTGCTATCTAAGTGGCTCTTGTGGTGATCAGTTTGAGCTCGAATGAGCTTAACATTGACTGTCGATACATGTCTTCGTCGCGCTGCAGAATTAGATTTTCTGGGAATCAAACGAAGATATGTCCCACTGCGACTAATATCAAATCCTATTTTACGTAATTCTTGTATGAGTTCATCAATAGTTTTTGCGCTGCGAATTGATTCCGTTCGTCTACTATCATCTGCTGCACTCCCAATTAAAGCTATATCCGCGATTGTTTTCAATAGTGAATGTTGATTGCTTTCAAGATTAGGACGTCCCACTGAATCCCTCAGAGATAGTCTTTTTTTTATTTCTGGATTTTCATGACAAATATCTTCTAACTTTCTTTTCATACCATCCCTGTGTTTCTTCTGGGCAACTGCGTTTTGAACCTTCCTGTTTAAAGACTGTTTTGCTGTTTTTATTTCCTCGCGCAACTTAATGATCTGTTTATCAACTTCAGCACGGGTTGGCATAGTATTTCTGGCAGAATACAAAGCATTCAAATTTTTTTCGAGTAGAGTAATCTTATTTTTCATAGCTTCCTGCGAAGGTTTGGCTCTCTGTTTATCTGTATTTTCATTATTTTCGCATTGCTGTTGTGATTCATTACCGGGTTTTATTTTATCTTCTTCCTCTTTTTTAATATTTGAAGCTGACTGTATAATTTGTGTTATTTCTGCAGGTTTATAGGTTGCCTAAAAATAAAAACTTTCTATGGCTTCTGCTAACGATTCTCTTATTAAGCTACATAAATACAAAGTATGGAAATATATATGGTAAATACAAAAACCTATGGCTTTAAATCTAATAGAGAGAAACTTTTTGGCGATTTCTAACATTTCTAGTACTCATAGTTACCTAAAATGATTTCGTCACTCACCTTAGAAAAAAAATTTAGTAGATTGGATTTATTCTTAGTCGCCGCTTGCAATTCTTCTTCGATTCCCTTAGATACAATAATATCTAGTTCCTTGTCGGATTTTGTTTGTAATTTCGCCACACTTCGTTAACTAACTTTTGTACATTTTGTACTTTCGTACTTGTATGAGATTTTTTAAAACTTTCAAACAATTTTTGGTATAACTTGGATTTGTCTATGTGAAACGACATCTTATTTAAACATTAAACTTTGGCTAATGGAATCAATGGTAACACAAATGTTAACTTGCTTTGCTAAGCTTACAATACGTCTACTCGCTATAGTATCCATACGAAACAATACACTGATAGAGGAAATTTAAACAAATGAACACCGCGCGGTAATTCCCCTACTCGGTTCTAAAGCAAGTAGGGGAATTACCGCGCGCTGTTCACTAAACGTATGCATTATTTGCGGGAATCCCCGAAAATGCGTTTCGTTTTCAAGCAAAGACAATGTGAGCGTTGCCATTCGTGTAAAAAAGTAAATAACTACCGATTACGTAATCATCATCTAGACTCCCCTACCCCCATGTCATCCAAAATAAGCAAAGCACAGACCCCCATAGTGCTCACGTAATACTTGAACGGCCCCTATGTCAAAAAGTAGAATGTACTCCGTGAAACAGTATGCAAACCAGGCGTCTCGTGGTGTCTAGGTTAACCTTCCTTGAAAGATAGAAGAACGATTTCTGATATTTGCTGTGTTCATAAATTGTTGAATGGCCTCACTGACTGTCCGGATCTTTTGGCAAACTTGAACTTTAACACTCCTGATAGAACGTTTAGAACCTATCATCTGTTTAGAATACCGTTCCGTAGAACTAATCTTGGTCTTAATTCCCCTTTGGTCAGGGCTCAAAAAAATCATAATAATTTCTGTAATATAGATTTATTTAACATTAGCTTGATCTTCCTGAAAAAGGCTTTAAAGTATTAGTATTACAGCTCTATGGCAGACTAAAATAGAAATGTTTTATTTTTTTACATAACTCAAGTTATCACTTCCAATATCATTTCTGGTATAATTTCAATTTAATTTTTATTTCAGTTTTAATTAAACGTAAGAAAATGTTAAATTATGTATACTCTTTTTATTAAAAAAGTTAAATTAACAGTTTATTGCTTATAATTAGAACTACTCACTCAGTTTATGTTGTTACAACAATATCGGAAAATAAAAAAAATATTAATATTCAATAATGTAATATATGTATATGTATACGATATTTTATGTAAGTTTAGTTTTAGTTCACTGAGGGTGTGTGTTGGGTTTCCCTGTTAACACCCCAAACTGTATATAAATAAATAAAATAAACCTTGCTTATAACAAACCCCATTTGAAAAACCGAAATTGCAACACTCCTAGCGCCAAAGCCTAGTTATTGATTTGATATGAGCATCCTCAAAACCCTATTGATACTCCGCGAGTGCACTCAGAACGTCGCGTCGTTCTCGATGTTTCCTTTCCATCAGAGTTGCATATGTTTGTTTATATCGTACAAAAGCTGCCTGGTTGAACATAGTTGACGGTCTAGACAGCCCCAATTGGAAATCCTTGGTTATGAATCGAACAGCAACAACTTCAAGCAGTGTTTACAAACAAAACGTGTGACAAGGGAGTGCTTGAAATCCCTTACCGAATAGTGAGTATTTTTCTTCAAGTTCTTTCTTTTTTCGGCACCGTCTTGCCGCACATCAGCTCTGATATTTCAAACGTAATTGACTCTCAGCATACCCTGTAGTCGTATTCTCTATATTCTCTAATGAACAGTCACTGAGCCTCGCAATCAATTCACTGAATCTATCAACACTCAGACTGAAATTGCATCGCGTGAAATAGGCTCTTTAGACGGAATACGAAAAACAAACAAACATCGATAGCGAAAGCGCCTGAGATATTTGAATGGCAGCTCGAGAAATAAACTGGTCATATTTTATCGGTGGAATCGACATTCGCGCGTTGTCCAAATGATGGAATTATACAATAGTTTCGTAAAATATCTATTTACTTGCAACAGCCACCACCTAATTTACATATAAATGTGCCTTTTATTGGCAATTCTTTTCTGACACCATAACAGAACAGAACTGGCAGTCCGTCAGACGTTCGTGCGCTACCAATGGCGTACAGTTACGGCATGAGAGCGACGGAAAAAAGATGTTCCTGAGAATATTTGAGGTAGAATACTAAGAATTGCTTCTCGAATATCAAACCAAGAATGTTTTTCAACATATACAGCGTGTTTCAGTTTATTGTTGCATAACTTTAAGATTCGATAGAACTTTTAAAATTAATGCATAAAGTCTATATAGACATGGGTCGAAAAATGCGTGACTTCCGAAATACAGGGTGTTTAAATTTACTTTCTAAAATAGTTTTTTCAAATATTTCGAACAATATTTGAGGTATAGTGTATCTTTAGTAGTAGTAAACAAGCCAACGATATCGTCCTACCTTGTCAAGAATTTGGTTGGTAAACAGTCCATGAAATAACCTTTTGGCGAAGAGTTTCCATCTATAAGGATAAAATACGGGTCTGGATATATTGGTGAAGCGGATTTTACAATTTTCAGTCGTTTTCGGCTATATTGATATAACCTCTGAGTGACGTAAAATTGACAAGTTGACTGTTATTCCTGATTCATACTACATAAGAAATTACTATACAGAGCGTCATGACCCGCAAAAAGAAGAAGGAAGAAGAAGAACAACAAGAAAAGCCTGAGACTGAAACAAACTACATTACAGATGAAGAAAATCGACCTGATTCGACTAATGTAAAAAAGATATTAGAAGAGAATCAATCCCTGAAGAAAGCACTAGCAGAAAAGGAGGAAATAATTCGTCAGCTCAATAACGAAAATTTAAAACTAAAAAAGCAGCAGCTGTCAGTAACCGCAAGTATTACTGAGAAGGATGCCATATCATCAGCGTTAAATAGAATTAACATGAGACTAGACGAAGTTGAGAAAAACCAGTTAGTAAAAGAAAATTCATACGCACAAATCTTAAAACAAACGATACCTATTACTAAAAAGCAATCGCTGAAATGCATCACAGTTATTCCAAAAGAAAAACAATCTTGCGATAATACGAGAAGAGAATTGAGTAAGAGAATAAATCTTTCATCTCTGAACATTCAAATAGAAAGTGTAAGAAACTCAAAAAATGGCGGAATTGATATAAAAATTGATGAATCAAATCATAATAAACTGAAAGATGAACTTCAAAATAAATTGAATGAAAAATACCAAGTTACTGAACCAAAAATGTTAAATCCAAAAATTAAAATAATAAATTATAAAAGTAGTGAGAAACCGAATGAAAAGCAAATTGAAGAAGATCTTATACATCAGAATTATATGATTCAGAGTGGAGACATTCAAGTAAAGTTTATAAAATATTTTCCATCAAGAAACAATTACACTATCTACGCGGAAACTTCTGGAAAGCTATTCAAAAAAATCTTCGAAGACAATAATAGAAGAATACTTCTGGGATGGCAATGTTTGACAGTATATCAAAATAACGACATTTCTCAGTGTAGAAAATGCTACCGTTTTAATCATACAGAAAAGAGTTGCAGGAATGAGAAGATATGTGCCAACTGTGGCAACGGTCACGAAGAATAAAATTGGAAGCATGTATCAATAGAATGCTGCAACTGTAGATATGGAAATGAAAGATATAAAAAAAATTATAATATTAACCACTCACCTACCGACAAAAACTGTCCATCGTACAAATATTATCAGGAACAACAAAACTTAAGAATACTTTTTTCAAATTCAAGTTCATCTTTTACTACTCCTATCCCTAAAAAGGACCTAAAAATGTCAGTAAATAAATACATTAATGATTTCCAAATTCCAAGTATTGCAGCAAATATAGCACAAAACGTCGATGAACTTAATTTATGTACACAAAATTCTGATGCAAAATTTCGAATTTTTAATATGAACATAAGGAGTATAAAACACAACATTGATTACTTAAAAATACTACTCGACCAAATATGGTACAATTTTGATCTAATAGTTTTAACTGAAACGTGGCAAGTGGCTGATATTTCTTGCTTCAATCAGCAGGGATATGACACGCTGTATAACTTTGGCACTTATAACCAAAACGATGGGGTGATAGTTTTTGTAACAAATAAACTGCAATATAATCATGATACATTCACTTTCACCTATGGAATCAAAATTTTAAACATAATGATCCAAATTAACCATAACAAAATTGAGGTATCTGCAATATATCGTCCGCCATGTTCAGAACCCCACGAGTTTTTAAAGAATATCGAATTTTTTTTTCAAAATCAAAATAAAGTTCATTTAAAGCAACATATTTTCTTGGGAGATGTCAATATAAATATTTTGGACGATGATCCCATCACAAATGAATACTTGAATATCCTATCAAGTAACGGATTTCTGTCCTATATAAACCTACCTACAAGGTCCATCAGTGGCACATGTATAGATCACTGCTTTGTGAAAGACCTATCCAACAAAATTACTTGTATACCACTAATCCTAGAAAGCGATATTACTGACCACTTCTCCACCATTTTACTGATATCTTCAAATGAAAAACATTCTAACATCCCTACCGTTAGTAACAACCAGGAAAATTACAAATTTTTTGTCGACAATTCAAAACTAATATCAAATGTCAAACAAGAATCCTGGGAACAATTATACTCTATAAATAATATAGACAAAGCAACGGGACTGTTCATAGAGAAAATAAAAAACTAATAGATATTAGTACCAATAAAGTAATAATTAGTCACAAAGAGAAAAGCAGAAATGCCTGGATTACCAAAGGATTAATAATATCGGCAATAGAAAAAGAAAGACTAATGTAATGAAACTAACGCCAACTACAGAGAATACCGACTGCTACAACCAATATGAAAATAAATTTATAGAGCTTGCAAGGCAAACCAAACGAAAACATTACCTAAATAAATTGAATAATAACTTAAATGATCCTAAGCGGCTTTGGACAACTATTGATGAGATTACTGGGAAAACAAAAGTTAAAGAGTGTGTCACTGAGTTAAATACAACATCAGGAACAGTATTAAAAAATACTCAACAGATATGCGATGAATTTGTACAATTCTTTACTGACATAGGCGAAAATTTAACAAGTAATATACAAGCAAATGTACAAAATACTCAGCCTCCAAAAAGAACTTTGAACTCATTTATTTTGGATAAAGTCGAGCAATGTGAAGTATACACCACTGTTATGTCCTTAAAAAATCGGAAAAGTCCTGGGTTCGATGGTATTAAAAGCGAGCATTTGAAAATTATAGCCGAGGACATAACAGAACCACTCACTTACCTAGTCAACAAATGCTTTGAATCTGGCATATATCCCTCAATTTTAAAAAAAGGTAATATAATATCGATACATAAATCAGGAACAAAAACAGATGCTAACACCTATAGGCCAATATCAATAATATCCAGTGTAGCAAAGGTTTTTGAAAAAGTTTTATCTACTAGAATGATTCGATACCTCACAAAATTCAAAATTTTAACTGAAAATCAATATGGATTTACAGAAGGGAAGGCTACATCGAACGCAATAACTAAAATTGTAAATCAAATACATCAAAATATTGATAACAGAATCCCTTCAATCTGCATTTTTGTTGATTTAAAGAAAGCTTTCGACACAGTTAATCACAAATTATTATTAAAAGCATTGGAGAGAATTGGTTTCAGAGGAAACGCGTACTCACTGATCGAAAGTTATTTGTCAAATCGCTCACAATCTGTGTAGATATCAGGATCATTTAGTAAAGAAATGTATATTAAGTGTGGTGTCCCACAAGGAACTGTCTTAGGTCCGCTGTTATTCAATATATATTTAAATGATATTTTCCAAATTGCTGGTCTGATCTGAAAAATGTAATTGAAAATGATTTTATCAAAATTATTCGGTGGTTTAACAGTAGAAAATTAAGCATTAACTACTCTAAGACACATTTTTTACCATTTGGATCTTATGCCAAATTACACAAATTTCTCCTTCAATATTAATGATCAAAAAATGCAAATTAATAGAGTGCCCAACATAAAATACCTTGGAGTGGTCTTGGATCCTCACTTACGATGGGACATCCATGTCAATTATATTTTAAAGAAACTTAGATTTGTATCCTACAAAATTAAATACCTTGGGAATATATTGACAGAAAAATATCTTCGAACATTATACCATGCACTGATTGAGCCTCATCTCACATATGGTATATTAGCATAGGGAGCTGCATGTTCCTCACATATCTATAATTTAGATGTTTTTCAAAAAAGTATTCTAAAAATGATATTTAAAAAACCGAAACTTTATCCCACTGAAAAATTATATGCAGATGTTCGAATATATGATATAAGCTTTATTTCTTACACAGTATCACTCACTACCATAAATTTGTAAACACCGACCAAAAAATTAAACATAATCATTATACCAGGTACAAAATTCGTGGCACAGTGGTTCCTTAACCGCATAAATCTATAATGCAGCGATCATATCTCTATTTAGCGCCTAAATTTTATGAAATTATACCTAAAGACTTAAAAGATTTACGTTTCGGAAATTGTTTCAAAAGAAATTTAAAAAAGTGGCTACATTCTATATCTAGGACTGAAATTCATAAACTCATAAATACGAACATCAACTAAATACATAATCTACTGTAGCTAATTTTTGTCCTTTTTTGTCATTTTCATTCTACAGTTTCAACTTAAATTTATTGGTCCATGTACAGGCGATGCCTTCTATTGGGCCTGTTTTGATTTTATATTTATTTACTCATATTGTTTGTTATCTTTATACATTGAGTGAATAAATATTATTATTATATTATTATTATAACAGTGAAAATTGGTACACGAACCATGGGCATAGTTTTACTGTAGCCGCTAGAGGGCGCTCTCTACTGTACCTGTAGTGTATTAAAATGACCGAAAATTTTTTCTTATTGCAATTTTTTGCTTTTTGCACTTTTCAACATAAAAAAGCTCTCCTGTCAGTTTTCGTTATAGTTAGCCGTTTTTGAGATATTTCGATTTTTAAGTCTTTGACCATTTCAGGCCACAATCTAAAACGATTTCGTAAACCTACAGCACTGCCTGAACAGAACCATTTGCTTTTCCACTTTCCGCGCTGACATTTGCTTTTTAATAAGACAGTTCTGCGTGCGCGCAAGTGCTTCATGCAAAACAAACTCTGAATAATACAACAATGACAGTCAATTTAGCGACGCGGCTGTGAAATACAACACCGACATCACCGACACCGACCAAGAAACAAACACTACGCTCCATCGGGTTACCTTTCACGACCTGCATCTCGACTGTGTTTTACATAGAAAAGATATATCGGCCATATGGATATGGAGATAGATTCTACGTACACGATCAAAATGGCAAATGGTGACTCCATTTTGTTGTGCAATAGACATGCAGAACATTGGATAGTTTTGTAACAGGTGTGCCGTATGAATAACTTTCGCAGTATATGGCGACTGATGCACAACTTATAAACTTTGTAGTACTATACTATAACTATCTAAAACTGTAATGACTCATCGATGTTCACGGGAGCATCACTTAACTACCAGTAGTCGGCTGTTCATAGGCGGGGTATGAATGTTTAACATCGGTGAACTAGATTTGTCACATGCTTAATAAAGAGTGGTTTGAAACATATTGTAAGTCAAAAATTTGGGAATTACCTTTATTCATCGTCGCTTCCACTTACATCTGACAGTAATAAACTGTCGCTATCGCTTTCCTCGTTGAAATTGACTATAACTGGCTCTATGATGGTGTCGATGTGGTGGTCAAGCTGCCACATTTTTGTTTCTTCCTTCACAACATGACGGATAGCATTCTGCCAAGCTTCGGGCGTTAGTAGCTGTATGGAAGTCTCAAGTAAAACCTTAACGTCTGGTAATTCGAAGGTTGTGTTATGGCGCGCAATATAACCCTTCACTTGAGCCCAGATGAGCTCTATTGGGTTCAGTTCACAGTGGTAGGGCGGTAACCGCAGCACAGTGACACCACATTGACGGGCCCTCTCATCAGTCACGTAACTAATATTCGCAGGTTTGTGCTGTGTAATTTTTTCATACAATTCCGCTTTCACACATGAATTGTCAAACGGGATTCCTTTTTCGCGCAACCATTGTTGCATGTCACTTTTTCGAGATCCCATAGTCGGTACACGTGCGGCTCGACGACTATGGTAGGAAGCATTATCCATGACGATCACAGAGTTGGACTCAACTCGCTGAAGCACCCCTTGAAACCAGCTCTCGAAGCAGCTGGCATTCATTTCGTCATGGTAATCACCTCCTTTCTTAGAGACGAAAATCAAGTCACACTCTTCTAAAAAGCCACTGTCGCTACCAATATGAGTTACGATCAATCTTTGACCTTTCCCTGACGGTCCACGAAGACCTGTTGACAAACCTTCAATGCTTGCTTGTCGGTTACTTACTACGTTTTTGTCTATCCAGGTTTTTTAACTGTGTGACCTGCATTTACCCATGTCTCGTCCAAATAATAGATTTTTCTGCTTTGTCGCATATATTCAATCATTTCGCGTAGGTATTTTCGACGCCAGGCGACTATTTCAGGTCTCTCTATCAATACTGACTTCCGCTTACGCGTTTCGTAACGATAATTAATTTCGTGCAGGGATTTCCTCATTACCTCGACGCTCATTTGGGGTATAATTTCATTTTCCTTGATCGCTGCATGTACAGCCTTAAGGGTTGGTATCTCATTCCTAAAGAAGAATGAATGTACGGTTCGCCTTAATGCCATTTTGCAATCGTCATCCAATTTAACGGCCTTTCGTCCCTTCAAATTAAACTTTGGATCAGTAGTAGCTCCAGTGTTCTTCTTTTCATGCACCACCCTGCGAATGGTCCACTCTGGAACGCCTGTCATACTTTCACAACGCGCGAGTTCATCTCCCTGCGACATAGTTCTGTTCAGATAATTGAACACGTTGAGCACGATTTCTTTCGCGTCCCTCTTCAGTGCTTTACGAAGCCGTCTACTTGTTCCCTGGCTTTCAGTACTTCCACTCGTGCCATTTGTACTCTCCATGGTTAAGTATAACCAAAACAGTAACCACAGAAACCACAACAATAACAATCACACAACAATTCTTATAAAAACACACAATATGCGATCGCTCAACGAAACACGTTCCAATACGTTGCCGACGCCTATGAGTCTGCCGGTCGAGGCGCGTCTTTGATTTCATTGGTTCTACCGGCGGAGAACAATCAGCCATTATTTCCATCTCTGTCTGTGCTGACCACCGCAAAGCCACAGAAACGACATTATGTCGTACGCTATACGGCTGTACTGGAAGGAAGCCGGGATCGAGCTCTGATCACGTGTTGATCACGCGTATGAGTCATTACAGTTTTCAATAGTTGTATTATAGTTCCTGTATTCCACGAAATGTTTATTATACGTTAGCGGATGCAAAATCAGAAATGCAAAAATCTACATACAACGTGCTTAAAAAAATGTTCATGTTGGAGGGCAAGAGACGAAATTACATTGAAATTCTATTATGACATCTTGTAGAGGAGAAAAGGTAATGCAACAAAAGAGTAATCGTAAACACAACCTACCACAAACTCATACATTGCCGGCATCAACTGTTATTTCTTTCTCAAAAAATAAGTTACCTTGGACCATAGAGTTCTTCCACAACACATAACGAATGTAAATATTTTTCCAAAAACATTTTTTTAATGTTTTTTTCCACTAGTCTCTTACATTTCCTATGCCCAAACACATATATAAAAATGGAAACTATGGATGTATGTTAATATATGAACAAATACGGGTAGTGTAGCGTTATCAGATGGTTGAAAAAATATGGATCAGACTTAGATAATAAAAATAACAAATATTTTGAGTGCCCAATTTCTGTGATTCTACTCGTAACTTAAGTCTTTTTTCTCTCTATCCATACTCAAATTCTAGCGAATGAAGCATTCAGTTCTCTAAAAATGATTTATTATTATTCTCGTAGTACAACAAAAGGACAATCGTAAGCACAACCTACCACAAAATCATACGAGCCCCTTCCCACTTCAGTTGGCCCACTTCAAGATGCGTACCAAAATATGCCTTTATAAACTAAACATGACGAAACTATTTACTTCTAAAACAATTTATTTTCTCAAAAACATTTTAGATACACTCTAGTCGTAAAAAATACATATTTCACGTCACTTAGACCTATAACTAGTAGAACATCTGAACAAATAAACAATGTGCGAATAAATGCGCGAAGTTAACAAAGCAACAATTGAAAGATTACCATTGGGTAACATCACCTTTATTTTTTATTACGGCTGAAATTCTTTGGCGCATAGTGTTAACCAAGTTTTGGCAAAAATTTGGTGTAAAACAATCCCATATACGTATTTCTTGAAGCTTTTGTCTCAGTTCGGTGATTGTACGAGCAGGATGTTGTCGTAGAACCTTTTTCATCTGGTGCCACAAAGTTTCAATAGGTGACAGATCTGGACTGCTAGCAACCCATTTCAAAAGTGGTATATTATTTTCTTCCATCCATTTTATAGCCTTTTTTGAAGTATGGCACGCTACACCATCTTGCTGAAACACAAAATCTTGGCCGGATGTCGAACATTCTTCCATCACTGGTAAAAGCGATTCTTCTAAAATTGCCAAATACTTGTTTGTATCCACATTTCCATCAATAAAATGAAGTTTTCCTACTCATTTTGATGACATACTGCCCCAGACCATAATGGATGCTGGAACTTTCACTTCTCTCTTCAGACAGTCAACATGGAATGCTTAATTTTTTTGCGAATAACTCTACTGTGACTGTCACTAACACAAACTTCGAATCGTGTCGCATCACTCCATTGTATTGCACACCATTGTTGAGGTATCCATTGTCTATGTTCTTTAGCCCATCTAAGCCGATTTTTCTTTTGCAGTGGAGTTAATAGTGGCTTTTCTTTGGCCTATAAACAAGTTTTTTTTATAACCTCTTATCGCACGCCATACTCTCTCTCTCTCCGGCAAATAATAAAACCGTCAATTCCATTAGGCGCGTTCGCCCCTAATACGTGTTGCCAGCTGTATATCTTTCGGCATGATCGTTACTTGCTCAGCGTGGATCGCGCACAAGTTCGTATCCTCGAATAGTCCGACCAGGTAGGCTTCGCTAGCTTCTTGGAGTGCCAATACAGCAGAACTTTGGAATCGCAAATCGGTATTGAAATCTTGCGCTATTTCACGGACCAGCCGTTGGAAGTGCAATTTTCTGATCAACAATTCGGTACTTTTCTGATAACGACGAATTTCTCTGAGAGCCACAGTTCCCGGACGATAACGGTGACGTTTCTTGACTGTACCAGTAGCAGGAGCACTTTTACGGGCAGCCTTCGTAGCTAATTGCTTCCTGGGAGCTTTACCTCCGTTGGATTTACGAGCCGTCTGCTTGGTACGCGCCATTACGTTAAATTTCAGATGACTCAATAAAAATTATCTATATACCAGCGACGTGAATATTGCAACGGACAATATTACGTATATAAGAATACTTACCTTGCAAGTGCTAAATCCCAGTTTGTGGGCCTCTCTATGAGGTGTGGACCTGGAAATTCTCCTTCCAACAGCGTCACTCCACAGAGCACTTAATTGTAAATAATTGGCACGCCTGTTTTTCACGATTATTCTTCTTAATGCTCTTCGGTCGGCATTTGTGATATTACTTTTTTTCACATATCGTGGCTTAATATTAACTGAACCAGTTACGTTATATCTTCTAACAATATTTCTCACACTGTATCATGATAAGTCTTTTTTTTTATATCGAAACAGCCGCGCAGGCAGAAGCCTAAATGCCGGAACACCGCGGCTGCTATGATGATCCCAAAGAAATTTTGTTAATACGATTTTTGAACTGCCTAAGGTTAGTAGAACTGGGAAAAGCTTCCTCCCGTAGTTTGTTCCACAATCTAGACACCCTCAGGACAAAGGAGCGGTCGTATCGGCCAGTTCTGGATGTACGAAGTTTGACACGGTTAGGATGGGACGCCGAAGTCAGGCGGGTCTGTCTGGCAGGCACATCGCGCGGCGGCATCATGGAAGAGAGCTCTGAGGAGCAAAGCCCGTTGGTGTAGCGATAGAAAAGAGCTAGATCGCCGACGGCCCGCCGGTGCGAAAGAGTCCCGAGACTGTCTGTTAGAGAAGAGTCATCGATCAGTCGGACCGCCCTCCTCTGGACAGCATCGAGCATGGACAATGTAGTCGGGGCGGCAGCACCCCAAATGTGTGAGCAATACTCGAGGCTAGGCCTTATCTGGGCGTTGTATAGAGTGAGAAGGTCATGCGGAAAAAAGTACTTCTTAGCCCTAAACAAATAGCCTAGCTTTTTCCCAGCAGATGCAGCTATTGAAGAGATGTGTTCGTGCCAGATCAGGTCCTCGGTGATCTGGACTCCGACCAGCCGAAATGAATGGCTCTTTGGTAGAACTCGACCGTCCATCGAAACTGTATGAGCGCTAGGACGCTTTTTGTTCGTCAAAGTACAGTACTGTGTTTTGGAAGCATTGAACTGTACAAGATTGTTGCGTCCCCAAGCAGTGATAGCCTCCAGGTCTCTTGTCAGAGAAGAAGTCGTCGCTAGTCTTCTTTTTTCCAGCTCAGCGGCAGAGATCGGCTTGTCACTCTGAATTCCTGCATGTAGAGTGCTGTCATCAGCGAAGCTGTGGATTGGGTTGATCGTGCAGGAAAGGAGGTCGTTGATATGTAAGAGAAACAGTGTTGGAGCCAAGACCGATCCCTGGGGAACACCCGCGTTGACGTTGTGAGATGAAGAGGAGAATCCGTCAATTACGACGGATATCTTGCGGCCAGAGATAAAGTCAGCCACCCATCTGCAAAGCTTTTCTGGGAGGCCGTAGGATGGAAGTTTGCTCAAGAGGGCAGCGTGCCACAGCTGACCGAACGCTTTCGTGATGTCAAGAGCAACGACATGAGCCTCACCATGAGACTGGATGAGTTTACTCCACAGTTGCGTGACGTAAGCTAGGAGGTCCCCTGTGGATCGTTGGTGCCGGAAACCGTACTGTCTGTCGCTAATCAAGCTGTGACGTTCGAGGTAGTCCAGAAGCTCGCGATTTATGCACCTCTCCATCACTTTACTGATAACAGAAAGCAGAGCTATAGGCCTGTAGTTGTAAGGGTCGGTTTTAGATCCTTTTTTTGGGATGGGCTGTACATGAGCAAATTTCCAGTTTTCTGGGAAGGTGCCGGATTCATAAGATATCTGGAAGAGACGCGAAAGAACTGGAGCAAGCTCAGCTGCACATCTCTTCAGTACAATGGCAGGAATCAAGTCCGGACCAGAAGCTTTGTTGATGTCGAGCGACAAGAGCACTCGTCTTACGGTCTTATGCCTGAATGTTACCTCCAGCATAGTGTGGGGAACCCTTTGAATTGACGGCACTTGGGCATTGGTGGGGACGTCCATGGTGGAGTTGGCAGCAAAGATCTTGGCTAGCACTTCCGCCTTGGCCTTTGAGTCGAATACAATAGTTCCATCCTGACACGTAAGTGGTGGAAGGCTACTGTGTGAGAAGTTCTTTTCAATCTGCTTAGCCAGCGTCCAGAAAGACCGACTGCCATTGCGCTGCGACATTACACTGTGCCTAACTTTTATATCATGCTGGGTTTTGGCATTGCGAACCGCTTCGTTATATTTGTTTCTGGACTCGACGTCGGCTTGTCTGTTCTCTACAGTGGGGTTTTGTAAGTAGGTTCTGTGGGCCTTGATCTTCTGCTGGCGAGCAGTGTCACACGATTTGTTGAACCAGCCGTTGGACCCTGGTTTAGGAACTTTCACTGTGTGAGGGATGTATTCCTCCATTCCGACGTCGATAATTTCGGTTATTGAAGAACAGACAGTCGACGCATCCGCGTCAGTGAAACAGACATCTCTCCAAGGAAAGCTAGCGAAGAAGTCTCTGAGCCCCTCCCAGTCGGCATGTCCGTAATGCCAAGTTTTGCGGCCTGTGCGAGTTTCTGCGGCCACAGCGGCTTCTGACCGAAACCTAACCTCCACAACACCGTGATCTGAGTTACCCAGGGGGGGACAGGACAGCAGTGCTGTAAGGGGCAGGATGCGTGGTCAGAAAGAGATCCAGCAGGCTACTGGCGTGTGACGAGACGCGGGGGAAAAAAGTAGGGCTCGTCACCAGCTGGGTCAGCCCTTGAGTAAGAGCGAACGCTTCGACTGCACGACCTGCTGCATCAGTCTTATTTGAGCCCAACCAAAGCTCATTATGGGCATTGAAATCACCGAGAAGAACTACCTCTGAAGCGGGGTGATTGATGTTCAAGAAGTCGATCTGGACGGCGAGGTATTCGAGTAGGTCATCCCAGTTATGGTTCGAGGGAGAGCGATAAAGGCAGCAAATAAATTTGGGTGATGTTTTGGAGTTGAGGCGAAGCCACAGAATGTCCTTCCGGTCTGATTCCAAAGAAAGATCCCTGGAGCAGGAAAGACTGCTGCGGACAAAAGCCACAACTCCCCCGTTCTTTCTCAGATTGGAGTGCACCTCGTAGTTTGGGAAGTTGAGATGGTTAATCGGTGCAGCCTCTGAGATTTTTGTCTCCGCCAAGAAAAGCACGGCGGGACGATTGAATTGCAGGTAGTGATGAACAGCATCAATGTTGCTGTTGATCCCGCAGATGTTCGAAAAACAAATTTTATCTTCGATGTTGTTCCCTCGAGCCCACCCTCCACCCGGGCATTCCGAGAGTGGAGTGAGTTTACGTCCGGAGTTTTTAGTGCTCGAGGGATCCATCATCATTAATTTCTTTGTTTTGGTAGATAACCGACTGCATAGCTTAGGTGTGGAAACATGCGGACATTTATAAGACACCCTGGGAAAAGCTAGCGGGTGGTACTGCCTCGGTCGACTGGTCCTTGTCTACCACCTTCTTTTTACGTATTAGTGATGTTAAATAGACCTAAAGTGGCCCGTTGGCGGACTTGTACCGCCACCCGGCAATCGGTACTGAGGTATTCCTTAACGCGTGCGCAATCACTTGGACGGGAAGAAGTGGTATACTGGATACAACGACTTCCGGAACAAGTATTTGCCACGGCCCTCGCTCAGTAGGGGGGAGAAGTCTAACAAAGTTGCAATTTCTGAGTTTGATTTCCCAGAATTAAAAAATTTAATTATCAGTAACCGAATTTTCTCACTGATAACCTTTCCTCTACCCATTTTGAAAACCTTAACTAACCAAAACTATTTTAAACGTATTCTGACAGCTGTGATTAATAAAAACAATTGTCACGGCTTTTATTTTTCACAGCCACCTATGCGTTATAGACTTATTTTGCATTGAAATGAAAATAGGTTGATATGCTGTAATTGCAACGTGTTATTTTTATGCTGCAAATTTGATTAGGGAGTGATAAAGTTGGTGTTTTCTACTATATATTATCAAAATATTCATTGTTAATATTTCAAACCCTGCTACATTTTTATTATTTGTGTTTGGTAAGACAAAAACTAAGATTTCAATAGATGGGCCAACTGAAGTGGGAAGGAGCTCGTATATTCCCACAATAGACGTCTCCAAAGTAAAGGTCATGAACGATATTATAACTTGAACCCCCTCAATTGTAAAATGTAATTCCTTTATATTTACGTTTACATATTTCTGTCAGATCCGCTATTTGCTCGCACAATGTATAATTGTGACTGAACATCAGCGATTTTCCGTGTTGGGAATGCTCCTTGCTGATGCACAATGGACAATGGGCAAATTATGCATGCGCATTGCTCTTTCCGCAAACGGTGTTAATTTTACAACGTTTTGCAGAAGCTGCAACTTGTTACAGGGCATTGTTCCAAAGACAAATTCTAACCATAACTCCAGAAGAATGACTCGTAACGATTATGCTGCCGGTATGGCAGATATCCGTATATTTAAAGACTTCGTTAACTATGAAAATATTTTCTTTTAGGGAACTTTTCTCAAGAGAAAAGAAACATACAATGTAGTAGCACGCACAGCTTTTTCAAGTAGTCGATACAAAAAGTAGGAAAATGATTGGGGGCGGTGGAGAGAGGGGTATAGTATGATATATTATATCCCAATAGTCCAACGCTTAACGATGTTTGTTCGTCAAGGTACAACACTGTGTTTTGTAAGGATCAAACTGTACAAAATTGTTGCGTTCTCAAGCAGTGATATCCTCCAGGTCTCTCGACAGAGAGGAAGTCGCCGCAGGCTTATTTTTCCCAGTTGACATCTTATAGGAAAACCTGCATACTGTCACAAAAAACATTTATAATATCAAACAAACCACCATAATGTCACTTTTAAAGTTACCTAATACCACTTGACAGTGTTGTTTCTGAAATGTGATAGCGGTGTATACTTTATCTGAAGTCACTTGAAATAGCATAAAAACCTTTGGTCGGCGCGTCCTTTGTAATTTCATGACGTATCATAGGCGTGCGGTCATTTATTTAGAACGATAATAATAATGTTTTTATATCACAATAAATGGATTTTACTATCTTATTATTTTTTTTTGATTTGGGATAAAAAATACTTAATTGGGAGTTTAATTTATGTTGACTGAAAGTTAAGAAATGGAAAAATTACAGAATTCCAACGTTTGACATAGGCAAATATTTACATAGCAGGTAGGTGTATATAAAAAGGTATATAAAGACTTACATTATAGGTATTTATATATCATCCTCGCCTTCGGAGCTGTCGCTGGAGTCATCTTGTAGAGGAATTACAACGGGATTTACAGGAGGCAAAACACAATATTCATTTTCTTTTTCAATAATATGAATAGAACACTACTTCCATAGGTCTGTGGCAGCAATATGAGATACTGCATCTCTTATTGTGGCCAATAGCGATTCACTTAATTCAGGGGTCTGATTATGTTTTCTTACTTTTTTTTAAAAGCAGCCCAGACCAACTCAATCGGGTTAAAAATGCAGTAATAGGGAGGTAGACGTAATACTTCATGGCCATTTTGCTGAAGCAGATTGTCAACAACATACTCTTTTTCTAATTTTTGTCTTTTAATAAGATCCAATAATATGGCTTTGGTTGATTTTTGTGGTATTTCCATTCCCTTATCCTTCATAAAATCAATAATGTCTTGTTTTTTTGTGCCTGTATTCGGAATTTTGTTTTTCTGTCGGGAATGGTATGGCGCATTGTCCATAATAATCACTGAATTTGGGGAAATGTTTGGTATTAACTGCTGCTCTATCCACTTTTCAAATAAGTCGGAGGTCATGTCCTCATGATAGTCGGCACATGATTCTTTGATATTTTTGGCAGATAACAGCAAAGCATTAGGTATAAATCCATTTTAACTGCCAGCATGGAGAATAATGATTCGTTTTCCACGGTTGCATGGTGCATTTAAAATGCACTTGTTGCTGTCGTCAACCCAGCCGTACTGCACAACATCATGGGTATCATACCACGTTTCATCCAGATAAATCAGATTTCTTTTCTACTCTCTATAGATTTTAACTTTCTGCAAAAATTCTTGGCGCAATTCAACGATTCGAGACGACTCCATAATCACCATTCTTTTATCTAATTTTTTGTATTGAAAACCACACACAGTTTTACAATACAGTGCAGTGAGTCTAAGCATTTGTAATTATAAAAATCTTCAGGATAATCTTTTAATTTATCCCGTATCATTTCCAACGTGGGCACCAAATTTTCTTTATAAAATCCGTATATTATACGACGAATATCTTCTTGAAAACCCACGTCTATTCTTTTTAATTTTTGCTCTATGCGCTTTCTGTGGAAGGAATGGTTGACTACATCTCCCCTTTTTATAACCCGATAAATGGTAGACCGACTGATTTTTGTCAGGATACAAATTCTGTTTAAAATTTGATTTTGCGAGGAATCTGGATTTTCGTTTTTCAGAAAATCATACATATTTAGGATTACTCTTTGGGTCTGTTCCTCTAAATCTTTATGAAAGAATTCTGCCTGCACAGGTTCATCAACCATCTCCTCGTGGCTTGGAGCATTTTCCCAAAGTCTCCAAAGAGTCATATTTAGGACACACAAGAACAATCAACACAACAATTAAATCAACAAGTAAACTGAGTATTCAAAAGTCAAAAACACACAAACTAATAAAATCTATGAAAAAACACGGACAGGCTAAAGAAAACACGTTTATTCACCGTTACCGGCACTGGCTAAACTGTTTCAATTTTCAGAAGCCACCTGCACTTGTTCGGAGCTCTGAAATACACGCTTTCTCATTGGCTATGTCCACGCATAGGCGTGCTTTACTCCACGTGGACCGGTGAAACTGCCTTTGATCTCTTATACGGGGGATATTTGCTGCGAAATTTGGCGATTTTTGCAGCAACAGAGCGTGTTAAATATAGATATATAAAACGCACCCGGTATTTCACAGTGTTTCAAGTGACTTCAGATAAAGTATATACCTAACCTGTTCTTACGAAAACTAAATTTATTTGCATTGTCTCTGAATCGCCCCCACCTTCAAGCTACCAAATAGGCATTATTAATGGCACCTAAAAAACTACCCTCTATAAAATAACGTAGGTTTTGTGTCTGTAGGGTCTTGAAATACGCTGCGGTGAACCACTCAAAGCATAGAATCTACTTTGACCACACTACCGTAAATCCTAAAGAATAGCTCATAACCATTATCCTTCAATGGCGAGTCGGAGACTTAATTAATCCATAACTTACTGTCGCAAACACTGTAATTAGTAACGATAATTTATTTAGTCTCAGTGTAAGGCAGTCATGTTAATTTTGAATTCCGTACGAGTTCTTCATATGTCCCGTATACACTGCCTTGCCACGTAATTATCGTCCGGGTAGATCGGGTTCGTGTTACCGTTCACAAAGGTTCGATTCCGTCAAAGTCGGAAAGACCACCAGCAATAATTTCTGAAACATGAGATCAGTGTGCTCTCAAATGTACACTAAGTGACATATAAATCCGAACACCCAGTTTAAATGGTTTTATTTTAATAAAAGTTGGTGAATGTATTTATCTTACTGTAAATAACAAGTGAACAAATTTTCAGCCTTATCAGTTGGACATTCCGGTTTTTATACTGCTTTTTTTTAATTCACTAACGCTCTAAAAATTAATATTTCAGCCGCAGTAAAGAATCAACGTTGGTGGATTTTAGTTCTTGACATCCTTTACGATCGGTTACGATGCCTAGAGTACGGAGACCTGTACGATTTCGTCAACTTAGTGAGTTTGATAGGGGCCGTATAGTGGGACTTCGGGAAGCTGGACTTTCTTTTCGGGCAATTGCAGTTAGAGTGCAAAGAAGTGTAGACACTGTGGTTAGGTGTTGTCAGGCATGGCTTCGAGAAGGCAGTACGCAAAGAGCAAGGGGCACTGGACGCCGCCGTAGAACAACAGACCGTGAAGATCGCCGCCTAAGATTATTGGCCTTAAGGGACCGTTTCTCCACTACCAGGTCCACTGCAAATGAATGGTTTGCAGAACACGGAAGACCTATTGGCATGCGAAGTGTTTACCGACGAATGAGAAGTTTTGGCTTATTTTCATACCGGCCACACTGGGTCCTCCCTTTAACTCGAGAACACCAACGTAATCGCCTTGAGTGGTGCAGACAACGGTCACTCTGGGATCAGGAATGGAACAGTATTGTCTTCAGTGACGAGTCTCGATTTTGTTTAGGCATGCACGATGGTCGTGCCAGGGTTAGAAGGCGACGTGGTGAAAGGAGGAATCCACAGTTTTTTGTTGAAAGACATGTTCATCACACTGTTGGAGTTATGGTTTGGGTGCTATAGCTTATGGTTCCAGGTCACCTTTAATCTTCATCAGAGGTAACATGAACGCGCAGCGTTATATCCACGAAGTTCTAGAACCCCATCTTTTACCCTATCTTGACACCCTGGCAGATCCAACTTTCCAACAAGATAATGCCCGACCACATGTTGCAAGAGTCACAATAGACTTCTTTCAACATAATGATGTCACATTGTTACCATGGCCACCAAGATCTCCCGACTTATCCCCAACTGAGCACGTGTGGGATATGATGGGTAGGAGATTGCTCAATTTGCAACGTCCTCCTCAGACTCTAGAAGCACTTCGAGAGGAGTTGGTGGTTGCCTGGAATGAGATACCACAGGAGGACATTGACCACCTGATCAGAAGCATGCCTAGGCGCGTTGGAGAATGCGTAGCACATCAGGGTGCATCCACACATTATTAAAGGTCAAAGGGCTTTAAAGCAGTGCAATCATTTTGAAATTTTTATCATTTACTTATTATGCTTCATTAAGTACTTATACAAAATTTTATTAAAGTAAAACCATTTAAACTGGGTGTTCGGATTTATATGTCACTTAGTATAGTTGGTTGTAACTGAAATTTTACTTCATGTGATTCACATCCAAGAAGTAGGCAGTCCTCGAGCTTTTCGAAATATTTTCCAGTTTCTGGTGGCTTTTAGAATTAGATAAAGATTGGAAGGGTGAGAATTGCTAACAAATCCAAAAGCTTGTGTTTTGACACTTTAAGGTCAGATGTCACTTGTTGTCAACTGTCTGTTTTGAGCAGTATTCTAAGTCCTTTTCATTTCATTATCAATGTTTTGTCAAAAACGCATTTTATCGTAACTTAAGGTATATTCTTTAATTCACCGGTTGATTCCATCACTGATGGATCCGGTGAACTCATGGTTGACAGCTGATGTGATGACGTCAGCAACCGGTTCCGTTGAATGGTCGTTAATAAAAAGACGCGTTTCTAGCCTTCAGGTTGCTGTCATATGAGAAAACCTAAGATTTGTTTTATCGTAAATGAATACCGGTTAATTTGAACACCGTATCATTTAAAATCATTATGGAAATGTACGCAGCAGTTGGTATTGTCGTGGAACATTTGTTAAGCGATTCGAGTGATGATTCTAATGAAGAAGTTATCCAGCGGAGAGAATTTGCGCTCCGAGAATCAGTATAAGAAGTATAAATCAGAAAACCAAGAAATTTTCAGATATCGACGATCTCAAATCAATACGAGGCATTGATTTGAGATCGTCGATGCTTCCCGTATAAAAACCATCGATATAGATTTTCTGATAGCATTCCTGTACTCATACAGGAATAAAAACAGAACAAAATTAGAAAATCGACATTTTCGGACTTACGAGGTATTGATTTGAGGTCGTCGATATGCATAATTCAAAACAAATTGACTTGCTTTCAGATGCTCTGTTTATTTCAAATTTTGTTAAAAAAAAACATTAAATTTCACTCGACTCCTATGCTGCTAACTTCAATCTTTTCTTCTTCCATTTTTTCACACAAAACTGTACGTTAGTTGTCAAAAACTGATAAAATGTAGAAGTTAGAATATCGTGGATCAACCGAGCCCGAATGTCGGTGGATGCTGTTGGCACCGGTGGCATATCCACCATCAATATAGAGACAAGTTTGATGTACAACCGGTCGTTCCAGCAGAAATTAAAGGACGCAAACTTGGCTAACCGGTTGCACCGGTAGCTCAACCGCTGAATTAAAGAATATACCTATATTAACAAATATTTGTACAGCTCTGAAATTATATGTCAAAATTCCAGAGTAGCGGATGAATGCTTTTTATTTCACCACTTCTCTTCGCAAAATCTTTGATTTTCTCCAATCCTCATTTTGCAACAAATTGAGTTTCCAAGAAAAGCAAAGGTGTTTTGAAGAGACAAAGTGATAAATTAAAAAACTAATCCGCTCCGTTATTTCATAAAAGTGAAATATTACACATGCAATTTTAGACCAGTGCTTTTATTTTTTGTTAACAAATTTTGATCCAAGAAAAAGTGCTATAAAAATGCATTGTTTTTCAGCCATCCCTATATACAATATGAAACAGTCAGACGAAAAGTATTAAGAACACTCCTCCAGACAAGCTGTTCAAAAAGGGACATGCGATGTGAAAGCGTTATTCAAAATATTAGTGGCAAAATATTTAAATTGATAACAATTTTAATGTTTAAGGAGTTCAGGATGTTAATGTCTTTTAGATAATTTATATAACTTCGTGGTAAGTTTATCTATCTGACCGCATTTTTTGCGGATGTATCTACCAGTCATCTTCATAGCTCATTTAGTTTCAACAACTGTCATTGTAACATATTCAGCTTTGCTCAATATTGCCAGAATCTGAGCTCGAATCGGAAAACGGAATGGCTAATGAGTGAGAGGGGAGATTTGATAACCTAGGACTAAAGATTTTGGCATTTTACAATTCCTTAATTGCTCCTTTTTTTAATTTATGTTTATATTAAGTATGAAGATAATCAGAACACAATAAATTAACGCGGTAAATTACACCAGCTACTTAAACAATCAAATTAAATATATATACGGTTTTTAATTTTAAAATTAAATCGATTTTGGGAAAATTCTGTTTTTTCTATCTCCAGTAGTTTTAATTTCGAAGCTTTCTAGCGGCATTTGACTACGAGGGATGTCTTTTAAGTTTTCCATATAGAAACATAGTAGGCCGCGCGGATCGAACGTCAGTACTGAATCTTAACCTTACTCTTTAGTAAACTTAAATTCAAAGTTTCACAACAATCCGTGTAGTGTTCTCACTACAGTGAATTTTTAAGTATCACCAAGTCATTAGAAAAATGGCACTCAACCGAGGACATAATTTATTACAACTTTCAGAGACAATTATCGCAACAAGAATGCCTTGCTGAGTTACTATCTGTTTTCGGCAACGAAGCGCTACATCAGTCGACAATTTCCCGTTGGTATGGAGAATTCAAACGTGAAAGGGTGAGTCTTAGCGACGATCCCAGGGTGGTTGAACCAAAAACGCAGTCACCCAGGAAAACGTCGATGCTGTGCGCAAACTCATCATCACATATCGCGAGATTGAGGCATCCTTGAAGATCTCAAAAACCTCAATTCAAAAAAATGTACATGCAGAATTAGGAGTAAGAAAATTAGTTTCTCGTTGGATACCCCGCCTGTTGACTGAAGAGCAGAAAGCAGCCAGGGTTAATTGGTGCCAAAAAACGCTAGAGCGTTCCAATTCCGGAAACTCAAAAAATGTGTACAGCATTGTTAGTGGTGATGAACCAGAAAATAAAGACAGTCGGCTGTTTGGGTGTTCCAAGGTGAAGAAAGCCAAAACAAGTCATCCGTTCTCGAAGTGTTTCGAAAAAGATGGTCGCGACATTTGTGTCAAAATCGCAACAATTCCTCTTAATAAGCAATGAACTGTTACTGCGGATTGGTATACCACCATTTGTTTGCCAAAAGTCATCACCGAGCTTCGAAAAATCAACCCCGAAAGATGAATCATCCTGCACCAAAGGTTCCAGTCACCAGAAGAAACAGTTGACGTATTCAAAAATGCCGTTTTGGATCTGCCATCGAACGAGAGGAATAAGTGCTTCGAAAATTGGTTCGAGCGAGTATTAATCTTCGTGGAGAATACTTCGAAAAACAATAAAGTCATTTAAAACTACATACCGTGTTGTTTTATTTCCATATGCAAAACTTAAAAGACATCCCTCGTAGCTACCTAAATACGCAACGTGTCCCCCATCTAAGCAACTTCGTATCTCTTATCGTTTCCTGGATCCCAATGGTGAGGGTAGAACTTGAAACGCCCGGTAAATTCTCTCCTCAAAAGCAGGTTAACTCTCTTCCCTGTGCCAATTTCATAATAGCTATATCCCTGAGGGACATAAACTTTGTGTGTGTCGCTAATTGAGCTGTGATGCTCGAGATATTCCGGAAGCAGTCTGTTAAGCACTCCCCACACACAGGAGAGCTGCGGGATTTAAGTTGTAATTTTCTCCGAAAAAGTCCCGGAGTCGAAAGGTATATCAAAGAGGCATGGAAGTATACTTTATCTGAAGTCACTTGAAACACTGTGAAATACCGGGTGCGTTTTATATATCTATATTTAACACGCTCTGTTGCTGCAAAAATCGCCAAATTTCGCAGCAAATATAACATGAAAGGCAGTTTCACCGGTCCACGTGGAGTAAAGCACGCCTATGCGTGGACATAGCCAATGAGAAAGCGTGTATTTCAGAGCTCCGAACAAGTGCAGGTGGCTACTGAAAATTGAAACAGTTTAGCCAGTGCCGTGTAGCGGTGAATAAACGTGTTTTCTTTAGTCTGTCCGTGTTTTTTCATAAATTTTATTAGTTTGTGTGTTTTTGACTTTTGAATACTCAGTTTACTTGTTGATTTAATTGTTGTGTTGATTGTTCTTGTGTGTCCTAAATATGGCTCTTTGGAGACCGTGGGGAAATGCTCCAAGCCACGAGGAGATGGTTGATGAACCTGTGCAGGCAGAATTCTTTCATAAAGATTTAGAGGAACAGACCCAAAGAGTAATCCTAAATATGTATGATTGTCTGAAAGATTCCTCGCAAAATCAAATTTTAAACAGAATTTGTATCCTGACAAAAATCAGTCGGTCTACCATTTATCGGGTTATAAAAAGGAGAGATGTAGTCAACCATTCCTTCCACAGAAAGCGCATAGGGCAAAAATTAAAAAGAATAGACGTGGGTTTTCAGGAAGATATTCGTCGTATAACATACGGATTTTATAAAGTAAATTTGGTGCCCACGTTGGAAATGATACGGGATAAATTAAAAGATTATCCTGAAGATTTTTATAATTACAAATGCTTAGACTCACTGCACTGTATTGTAAAACTGTGTGGTTTTCAATACAAAAAATTAGATAAAAGAATGGTGATTATGGAGTCGTCTCGAATCGTTGAATTGCGCCAAGAATTTTTGCACAAAGTTAAAATCTATAGAGAGCAGAAAAGAAATCTGATTTACCTGGATGAAACGTGGTATGATACCCATGATGTTGTGCAGTACGGCTGGGTTGACGACAGCAACAAGTGCATTTTAAATGCACCATGCAACCGTGGAAAACGAATCATTATTCTCCATGCTGGCAGTGAAAATGGATTTATACCTAATGCCTTGCTGTTATCTGCCAAAAATATCAAAGAATCATGTGCCGACTATCATGAGGACATGACCTCCGACTTATTTGAAAAGTGGATAGAGCAGCAGTTAATACCAAACATTTCCCCAAATTCAGTGATTATTATGGACAATGCGCCATACCATTCCCGACAGAAAAACAAAATTCCGAATACAGGCACAAAAAACAAGACATTATTGATTTTATGGAGGATAAGGGAATGGAAATACCACAAAAATCAACCAAAGCCATATTATTGGATCTTATTACAAGACAAAAATTTGAAAAAGAGTATGTTGTTGACAATCTGCTTCAGCAAAATGGCCATGAAGTATTACGTCTACCTCCCTATTACTGCATTTTTAACCCGATTGAGTTGGTCTGGGCTGCTTTAAAAAAAAAGTAAGAAAACATAATCAGACCCCTCAATTAAGTGAATCTATATTGGCCACAGTAAGAGATGCAGTATCTCATATTGCTGCCACAGACCTATGGAAGCAGTGTTCTAGGCATATTATTGAAAAAGAAAATGAATATTGTGTTTTGCCTCCTGTAAATCCCGTTGTAATTCCTCTACAAGATGACTCTAGCGACAGCTCCGAAGGCGAGGATGATATATAAATACCTATAATGTAAGTCTTTATATACCTTTTTATATACCTACCTGCTATGTAAATATTTGCCTATGTCAAACGTTGGAATTCTGTAATTTTTCCATTTCTTAACTTTCAGTCAACATAAATTAAACTCCCAATATAAGTATTTTTTATCCCAAATCAAAAAAATAAGAAGATAGTAAAATCCACTTATTGTGATATAAAAACATTATTATTATCGTTCTAAATAAATGACCGCACGCCTTTGATACGTCATGAAATTACAAAGGACGCGCCGACCAAAGGTTTTTATGCTATTTCAAGTGACTTCAGATAAAGTATACATGGGCGAGCCATCGACAAGATGCAACTTTTTTGCAAGTGTATCAGCAGCTAAAGCTTTACGAAGAGCGGGGAGTAGCCAATTTTCTCGGGGGAAGGGTGCAACCCTACAATGGCCTCGTATGGCCTCCTAGAAGCTTTGTAGACGAGAGACCGACTTTCCCTCTGCCAGCCAGATATCCGTGGTAAGTGACGGGTTCTTCTCTTCATCACTCAAGTCAACGCGGGTGTTTCCCATGGATCGGTCTTGGTTACGAGATTGTTCCTCTACAGCAGAGTTCCCCAAACTTTTTTGTGTCGTAGACCCCTTGCCATGTTTTTCCGTGTTGGGTAGACCCCCTACTTACCCGATACAGATTTCCTGTAAATTTCTAACTGTAGTGAAGTTTAGTGTTAAAAACTTAAAGTAAAAACACATGTTAATTTATACATTTTTTAATTGAATTTAAATTAACACTACTCAAAATAAAATTTTGTATCTGTTATGTAAAATATACGTAACATTAAATAAACAGGAGTCTGACCAATAAGTGCCCGCATTGGGAATAAGTGCCCGCATTGAAAAAAAAATAAGAGGGATAAAATAAAAAAAAAGTGAAAAATAACTTAAAAAAAAGTTTTTTACTTAAAATAGTACAATAAGCGAGTTGGTTTATTAATTATAACATAAACGTATGTTTTGTAATAATTTCACTGTTTGATTAAATTCAGAATAATTTAAAAAAAAAAATTTCTATAAAGGGGTTCTTTAAAAAAATCAATGCGGGCACTTATTCCCAATGCGGGCATTTATTGGTCAGACACCAATAAACATAAAATAAACTATAAATAAAATAACATAAGCAATAAGTCAATATTTTTAGTGAGAAGGATGAACCTGATGCTTTAATAATATATTATCAACATTTGGCATCAATTTTGTAAGGGTTAATCTTAAATCTCATCGGCTAATGATGTCCAGTCTGTTTCTTTTTTTGGTTAGGAGATTGGTAACAGCGCTGAACCCCCTTTCCACTAGGTATGACGATGGAAAGGAAATTAAAAATTTCCTCGCTATATTCCATAATTGTTTTACAACCAGAATTGCTGATATCTGTTTTTAAACTGACCTCAAGTTCTTCGTTTGTACTTAGTTCAGTCAGTTCCTCTTGTATTATGACATTCGTTTTTTCTATGTCACTATATGGATTAATTATCCACGGTGGTATTACCATAGTCAAAATATCCTCAAACCTATATTCAAAATCTGAATAGAAGGCATTTAAATGTTGAACGTAAGTTGAAACGTCGTCTTCCTGGCAGCTTGTCTGTGACAAATAGGGGAACTGAGAAAATTCGCCCGTCCAATATTTTGCTTCATTAGTTTAACTCTGGCAAGAAACGCTGATAACATGGACTTTGTTTTAATCAAATTTAAACTGTCGCCTTGTAATTGCAAATTAACCATATCAAATTTTGTAAACAAATCTGTTAAATAGGCGATGTCTGTTTTCCTCTTCATTAAATTTTCTTATAAAATTTTATCTTTAGTATCCAGAAATTCTAAAATATTCTCAAAAAGTGCAAAAAATCTTGTCAAACATAAGCCTTTCGACAGCCAGCGTACTTCAGTGTGAAGGAGTAATTGATGAAAGTGTTCGTCATTTTCTTCACACAACTGCGCAAATAACCGCGTATTCAACGCGTCGCTTCGGATTCGGTTTACTGCATCAATGACTAAATGAAGTGATTCATGCAATCTAACACTCAAATTTTTAGCAACTAACTGTTGTCGATGGATGACGCAATATATTGCTAACACCCCTGACACATTTTGTTTTAAATAGCTTATAAATCCACGATAACGTCCAACCATGGCAGGTGCTCCATCTGTAGCTACTGATATTGTATTTGATAAAGGAATTGCTTTTTCAATGAAGTAATCCTTCAAAACATGAAATATTGATTCACCTTTAGTGTCGAACATATGCCAATAATAATGCTGCATTATCAGGTAAAGTTGACTCGTCCAGTTGTATAGAGAAATGGGTCGTTTGCAAATAATTAGATAAGAAGCTTTCCAGATCAGAACTCATTTCATCAATACGTCTTTCAACAGTATTGTTGCTTAAGGGAATTCTTTTAATGATATCAGATGCAGGTTTGTGTAAAACAGTTTTTAAAACCTCTTCAACGGCTGGCAAAATTAACTTCTCTCCGATAGTATGCGGTTTTCCGGATTTTGCTGTAAGTAACGAGACATTGTAACACGCCCGCAAACCATCATCATTTCTTTGTGACGTCGAAGCGAACATTCTGTCCAGTGTAGGTCTCTTCTGAAATGAATCTTTGAATGTTTGAAAGTATTTCAAATCTTTCTCTGTTTTATCAGGGTGGCATCTTCTCAGATGATCTTGCAGTTTAGATGGTTTCATAGCGTCATTGCCCAAAACTTTGTTGCATAAAAGGCACATAGGCGATTGTTTGTCCGGCAATGATGGACTGAAGCCAAATTTCAAATAATCAACACTGTACTGTCTACATTTCTTTTTAGATTCGGACATGGTATCAGTCATCTGTGGGCAAAATTAAATTATTTAAATAAGACAGAAAATCCAGCAGCTGTACATTAAAAATATTTTTTGATTTTTCCGAAAACATTCGAACATCTTCTTGCAACAATTATCTCGAATTACGGAGATTGCACTGTAATTATATTACCGATTGCTAAAACTTTCAAAAAGAAACTATTGAGGAGTACTCGTGTAATTTTGCATGATTGAATATTTAACTACTAATAACTAAAGTCATGATTGGCGTAATTTATCTATCTTTGCTAACTACGAGTACAAAACTAAAATTTAATAAAAAATAATGTACTTACTTTTCTCCAGCACTCTCAAACAAAATAACACTGACTCACTATAATTTGTGTAATATACTATCTGTTTATATTTTTTAAAATATTTTCTTAGCACTTTCCTTTTCAAGATTCAGGAAACGAATAAACGTATTTGTCCCACATTCGTATTTATAGAGTGACGAATTGAACAACTTACACAATTTTATAAACATATATAATAAATTTTTTACTTCATAGGTACTTTTATGAATAATGTATATGTTTTGATATTATAAGATAGTATGATGTAAGTAAATAGGTACTATCAGTGTATGTGTTGAGATCCACTATCGTGGACCCCCATATTCATTTCATGGACCCCCAAATTTTTTTTCGCTGACGTAGACCACTTGCAGGTTGTCATAGACCCCTAGGGGTCGATATAGACCACTTTGGGAATCAATGCTCTACAGCTTTGTTGATGACAGCACTCTACATAGAGGAAATCAGAGTGACAAACCCACCTCTGCTGGTGAGCTGAAGAAAAGAAGACTAGCAACGCTTTCCTCTATGACGAGACACTTGGAGGTTATCACTTCTTGGTGACGCAACACTATTGTACTATTTAATGCTTCCAAAACACAGTACTGCACCTTGACGAATAAGAAGCGTCCTATCGCTCATCCGGTGTCGAGTTCTACCAACCAGCCGTTCATTTCGGCTGGTCGGTGTCCAGATCACCGAGAACTTGATCATGCACGAACACATCTCATCAATAACCGCAGCAGCTGGAAAAAAGCTAAGCCATTTATTTATGACTGCTAACTTTTCTCCACATGACCTCCTCACTTTGTACAAGGACCAGATAAGACCTGGCCTCGGTTATTGCTCACATGTTTGAGGCACCAACAGGCACTCGGCGATCTAGTTCTCTTTACCGCTACGCTAACGGGCTTTGCCCCTCAGGGCTCTCCATGATGCCGCCGCGCGATGCGCCTGCCAGGCAGACCCGCCTGACTTCGGCCTCCCATTCTAACCGTGTCAAAGATCGTACACCTGGCCGATACAACAGCTGCTTTTTCGCTAGGGTATCGAGATTGCATGACAATCTGCATGAGGAAGCTTTTCCCAGTTCTACTAACCTTCGGCTGTTCAAAAATCGGATTAACAAAATTTCTTTGGAATCCGCATAGCAGCCGCGCTGGTATCGTTGAAAATCCTAATGATTTTGGCGTCATCCTAGGTCTGAGCTTTGGCCGCCATTTTGATAAACGCGTTTGATCGAATACCTCGCAATCTATCGGTCGTATGCGAAAAAGTCAAAGAAACAATTTTGTAGATCAAAGGAAACACTGGACAACAAATTTTAGTTTTTTAATTATTGTATCATGTGGGAAAAGTGCACTTCTTTGTTAATTTTGGGGCGCTGAATCCCAAAATGACAATGAAATAAAAAAATTAGTTGCGGTTTAGAATAAAAACTTTTTATTTTTAAGGATATATTAAAAAAATTAACAAGATTCATATACTTATAAGAATCACTATATGCGCTGTCTTTTTGCTGTTCTTTTATGGATCGTTTCTGGAGCATCTCTACCAAGAGTCCAACAGTAGTCTGCAAGCATGGAAGGATTCCACTTTCTCTTGTACCTTTTTTCCATTGTTGAAAACGTTCGCCGTGCTCATCACTTACGGCTCCGCAATTGTCAGGAAAAAAGTCCAGGTGTGAGTGTAGGAAATGTATCTTAAGAGACATATTACAGCCCCATCTTTTGATACGATGACAGCATATTTTTGACAAGGGTTTTATAGTTGTCAGCTTTTCCATTTTCCAAGAAATTAGTGACCACCAGACGGAAATCATTCCAAGCAGTTTTTTCAATACCTGTTAAAGTGTTTTCAAACTGTGTATCTTTCAAAATATTTCGAATCTGTGGCCCAACAAAAATACCTTCTTTAACCTTTGCCTCACTTAGTCTTGGAAATTTCTGACGCAGGTATTGAAAAGCTGACCCATCTCTATCTAATGCCTTGACAAAGTTTTTCATTAGGCCCAACTTGATATGCAGTGGTGGTAATAAAATTTTTTTCGAATCTACTAATGGATATGCTTGACGAACAGGCCAGTTTTGTCTGGTGTAATGAAGTGCCTTTGCCCGACTGTCCCATTCACACAAAAAACAGCAAAACTTTTTGTAGCCTAGCTGCAGCCCAAGTAAAAGTGCAACAACTTTCAAATCGCCACAAATATGCCATTGGTGCTCATCGTATTTTATGCATGTCAATAGGTACTTCATATTGTCATACGATTCTTTCATGTGAACTGCATACCCTACAGGAAGAGATGGTAAAATATTTCCAATATGCAATAACACTGCCTTTAAACTCAATGTTGAACTGTCTATAAACAATCTCCATTCTTCTGGGTTATAGTTTATATTTAAAGCCGCCAGTAAGCCGTTAATGTTACTGCAGAAAACCAAGTTATTCTCCATATTGAAAAATGGTTCTAAGTCTTTGTGGCGTTTACGAAAAACACATACCGAAACATCGTCTTCTAACAAGTTCCACTGCTGCAATCTTGATCCAAGTAACTCTGCCTTACATTTTGGAAGTTCTAAATCTCTTACAAGATCATTTAATTCTGACTGTGTTATTTTGTGCGGTTGGTGGCATGACGTGCTCGGTATAAAATCAGGATCTCTTGACGTTGATGGCATATCTTCTTCCTGACGAATCACTCGATCGCCATGATCTGATTCGTTTTCTGATTCGCAAGTGTAGGATTCTGGGGGTTTTGGAATAGGATTTTCGTCACTGTGAGGCACAGGTCTCATCGCAGATGGTATGTTTGGGTAGTTAATAACCGATTTTTTTTTCTTGGACATACCTGTGGCTTGTCCAACGCAAGGTACCATGCAAAAGTAATAATCATTAATATGATTTGTAGGCTCTCTCCAAACCATTGGGACAGCAAAGCGCATAGACCGTTTTTTGCCATTTAACCAGCTCCTCAGACTTGAAGCACATGTATTACAGCAGATGTGGGGTGCCCACTGTTTGTCTTGATCACCTAGTTTACAACCGAAATAAAGCTGATATGCCTTTGTTATTAGTGGAGTAATAGACCGTCTCTGAGACGCAAAAGTCACATCACCACACACGTAACAAAACTGATCTGGATTGTTTACACACTTTCGAGACATCTTGCATGAACGCTGTCAGCCAACTGAGGAAAAAATGGCTAATATAAAACAATATAATGTACACGTATGTATAACGTAACACAATCATGCCGATTACATCATCTTTCCTTGCCGAATATAAAAATGTAGCACGTGCATTCTTGTGAATTACAGTATATTAACACTGTAACAGCAGGAACACATATAATTACCGTATCTCTAAAACTTGAACTAATATTGAAAAAATAAGTTTCATTCCGGTTTTAGCACATTAAAAATAGTAATATTTTGTTGATTTTATTTAGGATATTTTTTGGCTGTTGATCAGTGTAATAGAACGTGTTTCACTGATATCAAAGATGCAACATTTAGAATCACCTTCCCCCAACCCCCACTTTTTAAGCAGTACAATTTTTTTCTGCCAATGACAAGGAACCCCTGTAACGTCAAAAACGGAGTTTCAGCAATTGTTACTTTTTCTGTTTTGCCTATATCACCGTTGCCACTGGACTAAAACTACAAAGCTTTGGCATACTAGTAACCTCGTGTGGAAATTTCATAAAAATCCGAGTGGTTATTTGCAAGTTGATGAGTGATACAGTTTTTCGTGATGTAGATGTCATATATATATACTTAAAAAAACATAACATCTCATTTTAGAAATTTTTCGCGATTACAATACTTCCTGGCCAATGACGTGGGAAGTAAAACGGCTTTAAAATCGAGGAATAAAACGACTTATCTACGCGATATATGAAATAGGGCCACCAAATTATCTGAATACGTCCTTTCTTAGTCCGTACATTCCGCCGCAACGCTTGGTTTGGCAGCACGAAACAGTAGACAAAATTCGTCCAAAATACGATTTGTAGAGGTTTGCGCGCTTCGAAATTGACGCTTTATTTTTGATATTTTTGGATCAAATTTTCACAGAGTGCTGAAAACAAAACCCCACAGAGTGCTGAAGTGCTACAGAGAAACCTTTTAATTTTTTTCACTATGTTCTTTTTAAATAAATCGCGAAGTTGAACAGAAAAAGTGCGCACTTTAACCCATCATAAAACTTGTGCGACAACAAAAATTTGAAAAAGTGCTCCTATAGCACCCTGGGCAATTATCTTCTGAACATACTGTATGAATTTCATTCAAAAATATTGAAAAATGGAGCATCAGTTTTGAAGCCGCTGAACCCTTGTAAATGGCTTGAAACTCACTGCGTCGGAGCCGCCTTAACGAGAAAACGACCACACACAACCAAAATCCCAGAGGAAGAGAAAAAGAAAATGGCGCTGGACGCGTCTGTACGCAACTAAAAGAGGGTATCTTGATCTAAATCAAATTTATGTATGGCTAGTACGTAAGGAAATCACAAGGTGACGCGCTGGTTCCCAACTTTCTACGAGGGACCAACAAGATGTTATGAGGAAATTTGGAAGATAGTCGTTAATAACACTATAACATAATTGTCCAAAAGATTTCAACAAAATACTGAATCACTGAGAAGGAAATGTCTAATACGTGTGAAATTATACAATCAATAAAACTATGAAATTTTCCAGAAGAAAATCATTAAAAAGGGTTTGGTCTTTATAATCAATAAAGAGAAATTCAAGTTACTGATAAGTGATCAAAATAGTAAAAAAAGGTTACGTTAGCACATGTTCTTTCCGCTGTAGAAACGATGCCATTGGTTTCTGATTAACCCTGTATAGCTCAACGACCTCACAAATTGACCGATCGTTTGGCAGCTCATTTTACGAGCCACACAAATTTGTCAAAGGTAACCTCATAAATAACTTCCTAAAGTACAACAACGCCCCACATTCATAAATTCCCCTTTAACGGTACGAGCAAAAGCCGCAATTTGCGGTCGGTTCTGGGAACGGATAACTTACGGAGTACCTGGCTCAACGAGTATATCAAAAGTTACGTAAGCCAAAAGATGGAAGCTGATAGATGTGTATGTGCGATTCGAATGAACAAGTTGCAGCGTTCCCAAGTTTTATGGGTAAGTTTATATTAAGAGAAGAAGTATAAGTTGCGATGATACTTATCGCACAAATATAATAGTAATAATAACGACTTTTATTTCCGGCGAAGTTTAGCTACAAGGTATTCCACCTCTTAAACCTTGAAAATAACTGGCATTAGAAGATTGAAAATAATTTTAACAAAATATTGTTCCAAAATTTAAACAAAAATTACGCATTGAATACAACGTACACATGAGTGTACAGAAAAAACTATAAACTATAGAATATGCAGAAATACGGCTGAACTATATACTGGAGGTTTCAGATTTGAGCATCAAAGATAATTTATTTAATTTGCTTTTCGAAATTATTGAAACCAAGATAGTAATGCAATGTATAGATTGATGGCGTTACAGGTAAAGCATTTATAAAATACTAAAGTTTTGTGAAGAGGCACAGTTAACGCGGCCGTACACGTACGGAATTCTTATTCGGCATAGTCCAGGACAATTAGACATTTTCTGCTAAAAATTCCAGATACAGTTTTTAAATGAACAAAAGTTTAGTTTTCTCTGGGGCTATTCCGAATCGGAATTCCGTACGTGTGAGGCCGCGCTTAAAGTGCCAGTGAAGCGAATGTTTCTTGCATAGAGATATCAATTTATTTTTCAAAAATGAAGGAATTAAAGTACGTAGAAATCTGTGAACATAACATACTAAGGGCCAATTTCACCAAAAACTGTCCGTTATTCTCAACCTATAGGGTATCAGACCGTCAGATACAGCGAATGAGCTTCAAGTTCCAATCAACAAATTTTAGCAACCAATAGCTATGAAATGTTGAAAACAAAATACCGTCAAAGTTTGAGATGAACTTCTCATTGAAACATCACCACCTTATTAAATATTAAGAAATTAAATATAATTCAGTCAAAATTTTAAGAAATGTTTGATTGATGAATTAAATTCATGTTTTAATTACTATCGTTGATTTTTTATTCATGTTTATATTATTTTCTTCAATTGATATGCGATACTGGGTGTTTTTTTCTATAAACCTCTTGCAGATAGCCATTAAGCACCTACTTAATGACATGCTCTACCAAAAGATATTGCTCGTTTCCAAACATTCATTCATTTACTTGCCGTTCATCAGAACCATTATGGCACCTTAGATTGATATTCCCATAAAACCATTCTGGTTTTTGGATATCCATACATCCATAAAGTTGAATATTTTTCGTTGTTCAGGAACTGAACAAACATCCACACTATATTCTCAGCGATTAAGAAATTCCCAAATATATGCCTTAAAGCTACCAGCAAACCTAAAACCTGCAAAAAAAAACTACAAATTTGTCATATTTTTCTTTTTTCACGAGTACACATTCTAGGTTATATTTATATCAGACATTATTGCATTTCACGACTCATCGAGTGACACATGTGTGGGATCCGTCAACCCTTGGTCCTAGTCACAAAACATATACTCTGAAGGTTTAATTCCATCCTATTCAATGACAACACGGTATTTTTTTTGTCAGCGGCCATTTTGCGAGGGTGCGACATGGTTGCCAGATTGTGCATTAATATCCCGTTTCAATCTTGAAGGTCAGTCAAGCTCAAAGCGATTTACTCGAATGAGAACCTTAGTCCTAAGACCTTAGGTCCTAGAAAACAAAAGATGGATCTCCCAAAATGTCATATTTATTTACTCAATCGAATGATACCCTTGACCTTCATTTAAAGATAAAATTAATTCTCTTAAATTGGACTTTTTTGACACCTGGAATAGAGAGGGAGAAAAATTTCAAGTTTGGATACGACCTTGACCTTGAAGGTCGTTTCAAATAAAATTGATTTTATTAACTGGGACTCTACAACAAACTTTTGATCCTGGAAATCGAACTAGGTAGTTTCTAAGTTTGAATATGACCTCGAATTTGAAAGTCATTTAAGCTAAAAGCGATTTACTCAAATGAGAGCCTCAGACCTAAGACCTTAGATCCTAGAAAACGAAAGAGAAAATATTTTAATTTTGGATATCCCAAAATGTGAGACTATATCTAAGCAATGTAATGGTGACCTTGACCTTCATTTATAGATAAAATTAATTCTCCTAGATTGGACTCTTTTACTCCGGAAATAGACAGCGGTAAAACTCCAAGTTTGGATACGACCGTAATATTGACCAGGAAGGCGTTTCAAGGTCAAAGCGATTTTCTTAAATAATACCATATACTCTTGACCCCAGAAATCGAAACAGGGGAACAACCTTAGTTTGAATATGATCTTGACCTTGAAGGTCGCTCAAGCTCAAAGCGATTTACTCAAATGAGAACCTTAGCCCTAAGACCTCAGATCCTATAAAGCGGTAGAAGAAATATTGTATGTTTGGATATCCCAAAATGTGAGACTTTGTTCAAGCAATCTAATGGTGACATTGACCTTCATTTATAGATAAAGTTAATTCCGTTAAATTAGACTGTTTTGTCTGCAGAAATAGAAAGGCGCAAAAATTACAAGTTTAGATTAGACCTTGACCTTGCAGGTCGTTTGAAGGTCAGGGCTATTCTCTTAGATGGAACCCTATACTTTTGAGAGCGGAAATTGGAACAGGGGAACATTCTAAGTTTGAATATGACCTCGACCTTGAAGGTCATTCAAGCTCAAAGCGATTTACTCAAATGAGCACCTTAGACCTGAGACCTTAGATCTTATAAAACGAAAGAAGGAAAATTTTAAGATTGGATGTCCCAAAATGTGAGATTTTATCTGAGCCATTTAATGGTGACCTTGACCTTCATTTATAGATAAAATTAATTCTATTGAATTAGACTCTTTTGACTCCTGAAAAGAAAGGGATTTAAATTCCAAGTTTGGATATGACCTTGACCTTGAAGGTCGTTCCAGGTTACATTGATTTTATCAACTGGGACCCTATACAATTGATCCCGGAAATCGAAGTAGTGGAACATTCTGAGTTTGAATATGACCTTGACTTTGAAAGTCATTCAAGCTCAAAGCGATTTATTCAAGTGACAACCTTAGACCTAAGATCGTAGAAAACGAAAGATGAAAAATTTTAAGTTTGGATGTTCAAAATGTGGGACTTTATTTTTAAGCAATCTAATGGTGACCTTGACCTTCATTTATAGATAAAATTAATTCTGTTAAATTGGACTCTTTTGACTCCAGAGTTAGAAACGACCAAAAATTTCAAGTTTGGATATGACTTTGGCCTTGAAGGTCTTTGATCACGGAAATTGAAACAGGGGAACATTCTAAGTTTGAATATGACCTTGACCTTGAAGGACATTCAAGCTCAATGCGATTTACTCAAATGAGAACCTTAGTCCTAAGACTTTAGATCCTAGAAAACGAAAGAAGGAATATTTCATGTTTGGATGTTCCAAAATGTGAGACTTTGTTCAAGCAATCTAATGGTGACCTTGACCTTCATTTATAGATAATGTTAATTCAGTTAAATTGGACTCTTTTGACGCCGGAAATAGAAAGAAGCAAAAATTCCAAGTTTGGATTCGATCTTGACCTTGAAGGTCGTTTGAAGGTCAGCGCTATTGTCTTAAATGGAACCCTATACTTTTGACAACGAAAATTGGAACAGGGGTAGATTCTAAGTTTGAGTATGACCTCGACCTTGAAAGCCATTCGAGCTCAAAGCGATTCACTCAAATGAGAACCTTAGACCTGAGATTTTAGATCTTAGAGAACGAAAAAGGAAAAAATTTCAAGATGGGATGTCCCAAAATGGGAGATTTTATCTAAGCAATCTAATGGTGACATTGACCTTCATTTTAGATAAAATGAATTCTGTTAAATTGAACTCTTTTGACTCCTGAAAAAAAAATGGAGAAAAACTCCAAGTTTCGATATGACCTTGACCTGGAAGGTTATTTCAGGTCAAATTGACTTAATCAACTGAAACCCTATACTTTTGACCCGGGAAATCGAAATATCGGAACATTCTAAGTTTGAATATGACCTTGACTTTGAAAGTCATTCAAGCTCAAAGCGATATTCAAGTAACAACCTTAGACCTAAGACCTTAGATCCTAGAAAAGGAAAGAGGAAAATTTTTAATGTGATACTTTATTTTTAAGCAATCTATTGGTGACCTTGACCTTCATTTATAGATAAAATTAATTCTGTTAAATTGGACTTTTTTGACTCCAGAGTTAGAAACAACCAGAAATTCCAAGTTTGGATATGACTTTGGCCTTGAGGGTCTTTGACCACGACCACGACCTTGAAGCTCATTCAAGATCAAATCAATTTACTCAAAGGAGAACCTTAAACCAAAGACGTTAGGTCCTAGAAACGAAAGAGGAAAAATTTCAAGTTTGGATGGCCTTGAGCAATGACCACCAAGGTCAAAATCAAGGTCATTGTATTTTTTAAGTAGGACCCGATACTGGGGTTGATTTAAGATTAGATGTCCTTGACACCTTAAATTTTATTTTTCTAACATTTTCAACCTCTCGCCAGTGTCCTGAAACGCGTCCAATAGAAATCTCGGCTGATTTAGAAAACATCCACTTATTCGACCTCTAAATGACTTTCAAGGTCAAGGTCAAGGACATATCCCAACTTGAAATTTTCTCCTCTTTCTGTTTCCCGAGTCACATTTAAGATAACCGATCTTTCAATTTTCTGGGTCAAAAGTATAGCGTCCCATTTTAAAAAAATCAATTTGACCATGAAATGACTTTTTGAACACCCTGTTACGATCAATTGTTTTAATCATAATGCACATATGGCGTTAAGTTTTGAAATACGGGGAGGGGCAGTTTGGTGCCATTTACTTCTCCGTATGAGCAACTCTACTGTCCGATAAATGAAACTACGTATATATTCACTGCACCCCCTACCAGTGGTTTCATAATGGTACACCACTGACAGCCGATAGTTAGTGTCCGCTTTTGTATCCCCGATTCCTACGTATACGAATGTAAATAACGAGCTGTGTATTGACCGGTCGTCAGAATAAATACGGCCCACGGGCATAAACTTAGCACAAAAGTAGTACAGACAGTCCGATTACTGTAATCGGAGAAATATCTCCAAGGTCTCAGCCCAAATACTCTGCCAGGCCGCTGAAACAATTGCTACCCCCAGGGAGATATCGACAACTTAATAGCTCGTGAGTCAGTGACTGAAAAAGATCGGCGAGTTGGAAAATACGGCAAGCCAATTGACAAATGAAATGCAGACCGAAATATTACAACAACTAATGTACTAGCAGAAAGAGCAGTTTTCTATTATTGTATTGTAGTCCCAGAAGATATAGATCTGCTTTCATTTACAATGGTAGAAATATACACAGCGTTTCCATTTGAGTTTTTTGAGTACATTTTGCGTTTATAACATGTATAGACCATGCATACAATTTGAAAAGCAGTTAAATGGCTAGAAATTACATGATATGAAGCTCATTTTGACTAAAAGTTTGCTAGCATAACTTCAAAAGTAACTAACTTACAAGCTCCCAAGGTTAATAGTTTTTCAGACAAAATATCACGTAGTTCAAGAAGCGTTTAGAAGCCTATATCAATAATAAAACCATTCCGGAAGATAAATGTTATCTTTATGCAAGAAAATGGCTACGCTTTTTCTTCTAAACAGATTCAAACATTTCGTATTATGAGTAATTCGCAATAAAAGATGATAAACACACCCGCTTTGTTTCAAAATGTGTATAGTAAGGTATGTTTTTCGAATATCGTAGCGCATTGGTTCAACTACTCACAAATACGAAATGTTTGAATTTGTTTAGAAGAAAAAACTTAACCTTTGTTTTTGCATAAAAATAACATTTATCTTTCGGAATGGTTTACATGTGTATTTTGCTATTAAACGCTCAGCAAACTAGTACCGATGGCCGGAAAACAGGTATTTTGGGATAAACAATTACGAATTGTCAAAAAACTGCTTGACCAATATACTCCAATTTGACTGTCGTTACGGATTTGAAGAATTTCAAGTAGTTGCGTGAAATTATCCTCGCATTACCAACAGGTTGGTGCCAAAACCTGCATTTTGCCTAGTTTTTCGGCCATAATATTTTTGCTATTGTCGGACCTTTTTACGTTTTGAAGGTCTCATAAATATACTAAGTGACATATAAATCCAAACACCCTGTTTAAATGGTTTTATTTTAATAAAAGTTGGTGAATATATTTATCTTACTGTAAATAACAAGTGAAAAAATTTTCAGCCTTATCAGTTGGACATTCCGGTTTTTATACTGTTTTTTTTTAATTCACTAACGCTCTAAAAATGAATATTTCAGCCGCAGTAAAGAATCAACGTTGGCGGATTTTGGTTCTTGACATCCTTTACGATCGGTTACGATGCCTAGAGTATGGAGACCTGAACGATTTCGTCAACTTAGTGAGTTTGATAGGGGCCGTGTAGTGGGAATTCGGGAAGCTGGACTTTCTTTTCGGGCAATTGCAGTTAGAGTGCAAAGAAGTGTAGATAGACACTGTGGTTAGGTGTTGTCAGTCATGGCTTCGAGAAGGCCGTACGCAAAGAGCAAGGGGCACTGGACGCCGCCGTAGAACAACAGACCGTGAAGATCGCCGCCTAAGATTATTGGCCTTAAGGGACCGTTTCTCCACTACCAGGTCCATTGCAAATGAATGGTTTGCAGAACACGGAAGACCTATTGGCATGCGAAGTGTTTACCGACGAATGAGAAGTTTTGGCTTGTTTTCATGCCGGCCACACTGGGTCCTCCCTTTAACTCGAGAACACCGACGTAATCGCCTTGAGTGGTGCAGACAACGGTCACTCTGGGATCAGGAATGGAACAGTATTGTCTTTAGTGACGAGTCTCGATTTTGTTTAGGCATGCACGATGGTCGTGCCAGGGTTAGAAGGCGACGTGGTGAAAGGAGGAATCCACAGTTTTTTATTAAAAGACATGTTCATCACACTGTTGGAGTTATGGTTTGGGGTGCTATAGCTTATAGTTCCAGGTCACCTTTAATCTTCATCAGAGGTAACATGAACGCGCAGCGTTATATAGTTCTAGAACCACATCTTTTACACTATCTTGACACCCTGGCAGATCCAACTTTCCAACAAAATAATGGCCGACCACATGCTGCAAGAGTCACAATAGACTTCTTTCAACATAATGATGTCACATTGTTACCATGGCCACCAAGATCTCCCGACTTATCCCCAATTGAGCACGTGTGGGATATGATGGGTAGGAGATTGCTCAATTTTCAACGTCCTCCTCAGACTCTAGAAGCACTTCGAGAGGAGTTGGTGGTTGCCTGGAATGAGATACCACAGGAGGACATTGACCACCTGATCAGAAGCACGCCTAGGCGCGTTGGAGCATCCACACATTATTAAAGGTCAAAAGGGCTTTAAAGCAGTGCAATCATTTTGAAATTTTTATCATTTACTTATTATGCTTCATTAAGTACTTATACAAAATTTTATTAAAATAAAACCATTTAAACTGGGTGTTCGGATTTATATGTCACTTAGTATACCTAAACATCTTGTATGGAAAGTTTTTCCGTTCCTGTCAACACTTTCGATTGAATCCCGATAAACACGTTTTCCAATACTCTGTTGTCGAATAATCAGCTTTCCCAGTCTAATATGATTAGACTAATATACAATTTTAGAGCTGCACAATTCTTTGTTGAAGTTGCGATTGGGGAAAAAATGCAAAGAAATTCATTTCTGACAAAAAAGAAACTGATAACATTGTTTTTCAGTTAGCTCTATACACACCATGAAACAATCAGATGAAAAGTTTTTAAATACTCCCCAAAACAGACTGTTGAAGCGACGATTAGTCTTAAAAGCGGGTTTATACGCTACGTCTTATTGTACGTTTTGTGGGACAGGACAAATCCTATCCAATAAAACGTGGAGTGTAAACAGCAAAACGTACGTCTTGTTGAATCGAACTGAAGTTCAAGGTAGTGTTGAAAAACTGATGGGAGAAGCATCATTTTGCGAGAGCTGATAGGACAAAACGAAACGTGTAGACTCATGTTCAGACAAGACGTCCGATCTTGGCTCAGTTCACGAGCTGCTCCACATCAGTTCGCTTCCTTTTTCCTCAACAAACCTAAGAATGTCTGACTTGCGGCAATGCACCCACAATTTCCTCGGAGAATTCATTGAAATGTATAAAAGTTTTCCGTGTTTGTAGCAAGTGAAAAATAAAGACTATAAAAATACAAAGAAATAGACCCGATGACAAATAAAGAGACTGTTACAAAAAAAAATAAACTGTTGAGATCGGTTTACAAAAAAGATTTGAGAAAAGTGAGGGCATTAGAAATATGTTACTAAGGGCCAATTTCACCAACATTAATATTTAACGGTCCCTTGGACCAATGGGAAAATAACTTGTCGAGAAATGCAATTTGACGGAAGCTGTCAAAGCTCTCTGAATATCGGTGATTTCTATTGAAATGCTGAATACAGTCGTGAAAAACGGTTTACTGATAAATAAGGGTATATTATACATGTAATATTATGTCTTTGTGCTTTAGAATTAGGATAACTTCCATAGAATTTCAAATTTTTATCATTTCAAAAAAGACGGTCAGTTATTTAAATGGACCAATGAAAATGCGATAAATAATATGTCGATTTTCTAGCTATTATATTTGGTAGGATGTTTTTACTGTTTTTGATGACTGTTCATGCATGGCAATCTAGTTTTGTCTGTATATCACGTATAGGGTGTTGTACATAATGCAAACCTATAGAAATGTACCAATTTTTTTTATTTTGCAAAAAAAAAAGGATATAAAACGTATTCCAACTGGTTCATCATCTTTTGTTAAATCAAAAACAATGTTTGCCAATTTATGATCGAGAAATCCACACCAAATGTAAAGAAATAACACATTCTGTATTTCTGGGCCCTAAAACATCGATATTTGTAAAAGTATCCGCATCCACCTATTATTCATCGTCTAGATATTATGTCAGATTCAAATATACATAATTATTTATGAAAATATATCTTCAAAGATTGATGTATTTTTTTGTTATTTCTATTATTATAACACGTCTGGGATATCAATTGCTTTTAAAGTGATCTGCACATCTGCAGTGTTGCCGAACCGGCAAAAAACTGAATCGGTAAATAGTGTCGTTGAATCCGGTATAAGGAAAATGCCGTCCCAAGATCAGTGGTAGATCAAGGACCTTTGAGTCATGAAAAACGTCTGTTATTGTATTGGGCGCGCACACAACATGTTCTTTGAGGGCATAGTTCTATATTACAACTTCTACAATGTGCATACTGGTCGCTCTTTGAAAGTATGTACTTTGCAACAATTCTGGAAACTCCATTTTTGATTCTTGCTTATAGTATTGTAAATATTTTTCTGTTTTACCCCTGAACTCAAGAACTCACCTCTCATTTTAATTAAATATTTATTTTGAAAACAGGCAGGTTTCGGTTTCTTTATTGCTTTTTTTTTATACTCCAACTACCACGAAGGCCTAAGGCCTAAGCACCCATTGGGTACCGTGGGGCTATGGGGGATACATGGGAAAGGGGGGACGACACACGGACTCTGGCGAGGGAACACGTATGCATGCAACATGCACACATTCTGGCTCCGCCTACGAGAACCGCCAGGTGGTACCTCCGCGTTCGACAGTCAGAGACCATCTACCACCTACGGACAATCACAACATCCATAGCCAAGAGAAAAATTTCTCCTGGGACGGGACTCGAACCCGTACAGCGCACGGCGACTGATCAGGAGACCGAAGAGTCTACTACTGCGGCCACCGCTGCTGCCCAAAACAAACACACAACATCCATGGCGAAGGCGAGACACAGTCCGGATCGAAAGATGACGATACTCGTGAAATGAATCGATACACCCAAGTGTCGTATATGAAAATATCGATCCAAAATTTCGGGTATGGGAAGCAAAAGTATCGATACTTCTAAATATAGGATCGTATCGAACATCCCTACTGTCAAGATGTATCACCCGAGGTATCGACGCAGCTATTTTGGAGCGCCATGGAAATAATTTTAAATTTTCATTTGCATTTTTTCAAGTGTTGTGCAACGATTTTGGGAAAAAATCCACGTATAGTCTTATAAAGCATAGTAGAGTATATTTCAACAATTGGCGGACAGGCAAGGGTAGACGGATCCCACACATGTGTCACTCGTTGGGGAGTTTTGAAATGCAATAATCAGCTATTATTCAAATAATGTCTAATATAAATATAACCTAGAATGTGTACTCAGTGAAACAGGAAAGTTATTGCAAATTCTATTTTTTTGCAGGTTTTAAGTTTGCCGGTAGCTTTACGACATATATTTGAGTATTTCTTAAATGCTGTAAATATAGTGTTGATGTTTGTTCAGTTCCTGAACAACCAACAAATATTTGACTATGGATGTATGCATATCAAAAATCCTGAATGGTTTTGTTGGAATATCAATCGGCAGGGCTATAATGGCACTGATGAACGGCAAGTAAATGAACTCTAGCAAGTGTGTCCATTCGCAAATACTTGCTCCAGACATCAGGTTCGTCCCTCAGTGGTTTCAATAACGAGACGTGGGAATACTGGCTTCACTTCAGAAGCCAACCCCTATGACCATCGTGTCTTTTCCTTCTTCATCCTTTTTCTTCGTCGTTGTATCCGTATAGTTGAAAAAACAAAAGAAAGCAGCCGTGTTTCCTCCAAAATAAAAAAAATCTCTCAAAAAAATTCACTAAACAAACTTCACACAACTCAAGAGTCTACATTGGAACTGTAGTAGAAAGCGGCAGGCAAAACACGTAGTGTAAATATACTGGACAAAATCTACGTTTTGTTGTAGACCCGTTTTAACATTAAGAACGTCCTGAAAGTATGCATAATGGGGAACAAACTTTTCCTAGTTGTACAGATGCTATAAAAATCTGTCAATTCACATCAAGGAACTTATCTGGAGACCAAAGCTCGATTCGTTTTCGACAGAGTCGACGATCTAACAAGGCAACCCGACTCCGTATCTCACATGAGATACGGTCATTAAACGCATGTTTACCCTCCTGGCCGGCGGTCACGCATCGTGTGCGTATTTTTAAATTCCGGTTGGACGTTGCCGGAAGGTCAAAATGGCGCCCACGGATCAGCAGAGTCGGCTCGATGGGATGCCCACAACGGAGACGGACGCAAAACAAGCGAAGGCAGCCGTATGATCGATGGCGTCCGATTGATTTATAGCCATCGGACGAATCGAATGGATAGGATGGTTCTAGCGTATCTCGCTCTCTCGCTCTTTATTATGCGAATACTTGTGAATAATGATGACAAATTCCTCCCGATCCGTCATCCGGCGCTGCCTGTGCTGGTTGGATGGTATTTCGTGATTGTCATATCGAGTGCGGAAGCTGATTTAGTACTCAATAATGCCGGGATGGAAATGACGCCTGGAGTATACTTTATCTGAAGTCACTTGAAACACTGTGAAATACCGGGTGCGTTTTATATATCTATATTTAACACGCTCTGTTGCTGCAAAAATCGCCAAATTTCGCAGCAAATATCCCCCGTATAAGATCAAAGGCAGTTTCACCGGTCCACGCGGAGTAAAGCACGCCTATGCGTGGACATAGCCAATGAGAAAGCGTGTATTTCAGAGCTCCGAACAAGTGCAGGTGGCTACTGAAAATTGAAACAGTTTAGCCAGTGCCGTGTAGCGGTGAATAAACGTGTTTTCTTTAGTCTGTCCGTGTTTTTTCATAGATTTTATTAGTTTGTGTGTTTTTGACTTTTGAATACTCAGTTTACTTGTTGATTTAATTGTTGTGTTGATTGTTCTTGTGTGTCCTAAATATGGCTCTTTGGAGACCTTGAGAAAATGCTCCAAGCCACGAGGAGATGGTTGATGAACCTGTGCAGGCAGAATTCTTTCATAAAGATTTAAAGGAACAGACCCAAAGAGTAATCCTAAATATGTATGATTGTCTGAAAAACGAAAATCCAGATTCCTCGCAAAATCAAATTTTAAACAGAATTTGTATCCTGACAAAAATCAGTCGGTCTACCATTTATCGGGTTATAAAAAGGGGAGATGTAGTCAACCATTCCTTCCACAGAAAGCGCATAGGGCAAAAATTAAAAAGAATAGACGTGGGTTTTCAGGAAGATATTCGTCGTATAATATACGGATTTTATAAAGAAAATTTGGTGCCCACGTTGGAAATGATACGGGATAAATTAAAAGATTATCCTGAAGATTTTTATAATTACAAATGCTTAGACTCACTGCACTGTATTGTAAAACTGTGTGATTTTCAATACAAAAAATTAGATAAAAGAATGGTGATTATGGAGTCGTCTCGAATCGTTGAATTGCGCCAAGAATTTTTGTACAAAGTTTAAATCTATAGAGAGCAAAAAAGAAATCTGATTTACCTGGATGAAACGTGGTATGATACCCATGATGTTGTGCAGTACGGCTGGGTTGACGACAGCAACAAGTGCATTTTAAATGCACCATGCAACCGTGGAAAACGAATCATTATTCTCCATGCTGGCAGTGAAAATGGATTTATACCTAATGCCTTGCTGTTATCTGCCAAAAATATCAAAGAATCATGTGCCGACTATCATGAGGACATGACCTCCGACTTATTTGAAAAGTGGATAGAGCAGCAGTTAATACCAAACATTTCCCCAAATTCAGTGATTATTATGGACAATGCGCCATACCATTCCCGACAGAAAAACAAAATTCCGAATACAGGCACAAAAAAACAAGACAGTATTGATTTTATGAAGGATAAGGGAATGGAAATACCACAAAAATCAACCAAAGCCATATTATTGGATCTTATTAAAAGACAAAAATTTGAAAAAGAGTATCTTGTTGACAATCTGCTTCAGCAAAATGGCCATAAAGTATTACGTCTACCTCCCTATTACTGCATTTTTAACCCAATTGAGTTGGTCTGGGCTGCTTTAAAAAAAAAGTAAGAAAACATAATCAGACCCCTCAATTAAGTGAATCGCTATTGGCCACAATAAGAGATGCAGTATCTCATATTGCTGCCACAGACCTATGGAAGCAGTGTTCTAGGCATATTATTGAAAAAGAAAATGAATATTGTGTTTTGCCTCCTGTAAATCCCGTTGTAATTCCTCTACAAGATGACTCTAGCGACAGCTCCGAAGGCGAGGATGATATATAAATACCTATAATGTAAGTCTTTATATACCTTTTTATATACCTACCTGCTATGTAAATATTTGTCTATGTCAAACGTTGGAATTCTGTAATTTTTCCATTTCTTAACTTTCAGTCAACATAAATTAAACTCCCAATATAAGTATTTTTTATCCCAAATCAAAAAAATGAGAAGATAGTAAAAGCCATTTATTGTGATATAAAAACATTATTATTATCGTTCTAAATAAATAACCGTACGCCTATGATACGTCATGAAATTACAAAGGACGCGCCGACCAAAGGTTTTTATGCTATTTCAAGTGACTTCAGATAAACCATACGCTTTCAAACGAAAAGCACGTGGGCTTAGCGGTAAAAGAGAGATAGATCGCAGATGACCTGTCGGTGCGAAACGGTTTAGAAGCTGTTCGTTAGAGAAGACTCTGTTCAGCCGGGTAGCTCTCCTATGAACAGTATCATAGATAGATAGGTCATATGGAGAAAGGTACTTTTTAGTCGTAAGCGAATAGCCTAGCTGTTTACCAGCAGCTGTCGCTCATGACAAGATTTGCTCGTGTCTCGGTGATCTGGGAACTAGGACAGGTCCAAACCGGCGGCTAACCAAGGCATGCCTGATACAGTCGGTTGTAGTACAATTAAATGTACCTTCAATGTCCAAAAAGGCCCGACTGCCACTTTCCGCTGAACTAGAGTCTCTAGCCTACTGACCAGAATATGTAAAAATTCCTACAATATGCAGCAAGGTCCCCCAGTTCCTTAGATGGAGGAGGTTCCCTTGAATCGTAAGGAATGTATGCCGATTACACGACCAGATCCCTGTCAGCGCCTTCCTTCTATACTATAACTATCTAAAACTGTAATGACCCATAGATTTTCACGTGAACATCACTTAACTACCAGTAGTTGGCTGTTCATAGGCGGGGTATGAATGTTTAACAGGGGTGAACTAGATTTGTCACATGCTTAATAAAGAGTGGTTTGAAACATATTGTAAGTCAAACATTTGGGAATTACCTTTATTCATCGTCGCTTCCACTTACATCTGACAGTAATAAACTGTCGCTATCGCTTTCCTCGTTGAAATTGACTATGACTGGCTCTATGATGGTGTCGATGTGGTGGTCAAGCTGCCACATTTTTATTTCTTCCTTCACAACATGACGGATAGCATTCTGCCAAGCTTCGGGCGTTACTAGCTGTATGGAAGTCTCAAGTAAAACCTTAACGTCTGGTAATTTGAAGGTTGTGTTATGGCGCGCAATATAACCCTTCACTTGAGCCCAGATGAGCTCTATTGGGTTCAGTTCACAGTGGTAGGGCGGTAACCGCAGCATAGTGACACCACATTGACGGGCCACCTCATCAGTCACGTAACTAATGTTCGCAGGTTTGTGCTGTTTAATTTTTTCATACAATTCCGCTTTCACACATGAATCGTCAAACGGGATTCCTTTTTCGCGCAACCATTGCTGCATGTCACTTTTTAGAGATCCCATAGTCGGTACACGTTCGGCTCGACGACTATGGTAGGAAGCATTATCCATGACGATCACAGAGTTGGGCTCAACTCGCTGAAGCACCCCTTGAAACCAGCTCTCGAAGCAGCTGGCATTCATTTCGTCATGGTAATCACCTCCTTTCTTAGAGACGAAAATCAAGTCACACTCTTCTAAAAAGCCACTATCGCTACCAATATGAGTTACGATCAATCTTTGACCTTTCCCTGACGATCCACGAAGACCTGTTGACAAACCTTCAATGCTTGCTTGTCGGTTACTCACTACGTTTTTGTCTATCCAGGTTTTTTTAACTGTGTGACCTGCATTTACCCATGTCTCGTCCAAATAATAGATTTTTCTGCTATGTCGCCTATATTCAATCATTTCGCGTAGGTATTTTCGACCCCAGGCGACTATTTCAGGTCTCTCTATCAATACTAACTTCCGATTACGCGTTTCGTAACGAAAATTAATTTCGTGCAGGGATTTCCTCATTACCTCGACGCTCATTTGGGGTATAATTTCATTTTCCTTGATCGCTGCATGTACAGCCTTGAGGGTTGGTATCTCATTCCTAAAGAAGAATGAATGTACGGTTCGCCTTAACGCCATGTTGCTATCGTCATCCAATTTAACGGCCTTTCGTCCCTTCAAATTAAACTTTGGATCAGTAGTAGCTCCAGTTTTCTTCTTTTCATGCACCACCCTGCGAATGGTCCACTCTGGAACGCCTGTCATACTTTCACAACGCGCGAGTGCATCTCCCTGCGACATAGTTCTGTTCAGATAATTGAACACGTTGAGCACGATTTCTTTCGCGTCCCTCTTCAGTGCTTTACGAAGCCGTCTACTTGTTCCCTGGCTTTCAGTACTTCCGCTCGTGCCATTTGTACTCTCCATGGTTAAGTATAACCAAAACAGTAACCACAGAAACCACAACAATAACAATCACACAACAATTCTTATAAAAACATACAATATGCGATCGCTCAACGAAACACGTTCCAATGCGTTGCCGACGCCTATGAGTCTGCCGGTCGAGGCGCGTCTTTGATTTCATTGGTTCTACCGGCGGAGAACAATCAGCCATTATTTCCATCTCTGTCTGTGCTGTTGATCACCGCAAAGCCATAGAAACGACATATGTCGTACGCTATGCGGCTGTACTGGAAGGAAGCCGGGATCGAGCTCTGATCACGTGTTGATCACGCGTATGAGTCATTACAGTTTTAAATAGTTGTAGTATATCTAATTCTAACGGCAGCTAAGTCTCCGAAGCGTCTTAGTGTCTGGAATATGGGAAAACTGAGCTACTCAAGTCGTTGCAAGATAGCGCGTATAAAATATCGACACATTCTAGCAGAACAGCATTTTAAGTTTAGTCTTGCGACGTCGATAGAAAATAGTGTAGAGGTATTTCGGGCGAAACGAAATAAATCATATCATTAGAATTGTCTAATCCTGGGAAAATCAACGACCCTTGTCGCCCGCAAATATTTCCCGAAATTAGTTTACTTGCGTATGAATCATATATTTGATATTAGTATAGTGGTGAATTAGATATGGCGAGAATGCATTACAGATTACAAGAGAAACGGGTTGGGTTGCTAGGTTTAACGTCACTGCAGGACCTTGCATGTACACGCTCTTAGAAATCACGATGACAACTAAAATGTGTAATCACTTTTCGAAAAATCACGAATCTGAATCTCCATAGTTTGTAAGCCGAGCTGCTTTGCATATTATTAGCGGATATGTCTAGCTTTACACACACCCTTCAACTGGATAGATACGCATGCCGCTGTACATTTGGCTTTTTTTGTTTATGATTTACTGTCGGGAGGCGAGGAAGGAATAGGAATGAAGAGGAGAAGAGTAACTGGCGGCTAGTTTATCTGAAGCGGTTGCATACGTTTTATTGATTTCTACAGAGTAAGACTTAGTTAGCGATGCGCTATACTAATTGTGTTTATACAGGGTGATCCAGATTATTAACTTTACTGTCTAAACGATATACGACAAACAGCACTTTCTGGAAAATATGACGGCTTGAAAAATGCATAGGTGACAACCCACCTGTTGTTCTGGCTTCATTGACACTGTGCAATTTCAATAACCGCTACACAGATTCCAACTAAGCTTGAAAGTTTGAAAAAGGGTATAAAGACGCTAAAGTCAGTGACCAAAAAAAAACAATCAGAATGTTCAAACTTTATGCTTACATACTAATAATGTACAAAAAACTAGAGAGTATGAAATAAGGTAAAAAAATGGAGCATATCTATTTTCTCGCAACATACCTAAACAATGTACAAGGAATCCACACATATTGGGTATATCATAAAAAGCCAAAAAATATAATACTAAAAATATTTTTAAACTAGGATTAAATTTGTATCGTATTGTCTTCTTTTTAGATCTGCCAACTCATGAATCATAGAAAAATATTGGATGGATATTCTCCAATAATCACACCAAGACCATAGCTGTTCATTAAAACGTACATATCGTCGTTGAGTTCTAACACGTTTAACTCAATACTAACAACTTTTTACGAGAGCAAAATGAAGGGTTTTTTTAGTTACGTAGTGTTAGAACTTAAGCGACGATATCTCAAATTCCAAATATTTTAGAATAGCAATACTCACCTTTATGTTACATCGTCAGCGAAGCATCAACACACACTTCTGACAGTGGTCTGCAGTCAACTAACTACAGGTGGTCTTTGTTACCTGGACGTTTACATTCCTCCTCACTATCCGCTATATCACAGATACCGCAGTTGAACTGCATGTAGGATTTTGCATACCGCAGTATCATTGCAGACACTTTGCCAAAAACTGCTTTAACGACGGAGTGTTGCTTCTCTTCTATAGTCCATATTATTTCCACACTACCTAGATGCTTTTTGAAAAAGCTTAGACGCTACTAAAGCGTTGTAACTCGGTATTTTTGGAGGGCAGAAAATATAAGAAGTTGGATCGCTCATTTTTGTAGCTTTCCGCTGTTGGACTCGTGCTTCCTACAATCTGAAACCGTGGTCTTATCAGGCCTTCGCAGTGACACAGGAGATGCACTGCACTTCCCTCATGCTCTCTGCAGAAACGGTATGTGCCCTCTTCTGCCAGTCCCAAAAACTTCATATGTACTCGTAGATTTAGACGACAGTGTCCTGTCAGGAGAGCCACTATGAGCGTTATGGCTTTCCTATTAAATCCCAGTAAGTCCTCTGTAAATGCGGGACTTCGCTCTTGGATCAACTATTTTGCCTGTCTTTGCCCTAATTGACTGCTCCACCATTCCAGGGACTTTTTCTTGGTCCAATTTCTCATGTACTGTTTGGTGCGGTTCTCGTTACACCACAAAAAGGCTCTGGACCTATAAGCCGACTGACAGAACCCTAGCTCATCCGCCTTTTTAATTCCTTTGTGCCCTCCATGTCCTGGTACCCGGAGCAATGTTACCTTGTTTCGGTTTCCCAGATCTTTGAAAGTGTGTTCCGCAATCCCCTACTTGTTTAGACTATGTTTGCTATTAACTTACTGCCCCTATAGCTGGCTGGCTGTCTGAGCAAATGACAGGCAACTGATTTGCAGTCTCATTTCTTATTAGCTCTTTTACGCAGACTTCTATGACCATTACTTCAGCCTGAAATATTGTTGCTATATTACTTAGACGTGTACAGTTTTTGGCCTTGTCCCATAAATCCCGGCTCCTGCTGTGTCTTCATCAGTTTCGTACCACTACCTTTTGGCACATATAAGAAGTCATTACTCTCATGCCTTGTTTTCTGGTACTATTTTTCGACAGTTTTTATCGAAATTTCCCCTTTGGGGTAGTTGTGGGCATTACCAATATAGAATCTGCCTTCAACTCTGTGGACAGTTTTTGATAGTATTCTCCGTGCTACTGACGGATGGGTAATTGGCGGCTTTGAGTTAGTCTGGTGGTAGACAGGAAGGACCTCCAACGCTGCAGTGGGTGAGGTATGCATGAGATTCTCCCGCACATCTATCTGCGCCTTCCTAATGGTTGAAAATATCAACAGGCGACCAGGCGACGAGCGAGTATACTTTGAGATTAAAAGGCTCAGATCGTGGTGAATTGCTCATACTACTATTCGTCATTATTCGTCAGAGCGGACCGGTGGCCCTTTGCTCTTAGTGAAAAGTCTCGTCGGTCTGTTAGTCTGTCAGGTCTGGCTACCTAGATACCAAACATGTTTAAGGGGAAAAGGGAAAGAAGGAAAGAAAGGAACGAAGAAATAGAGCAAAGAAAAGAAGTAAATCATTTGAATTAGCTTAAGCATTATTGCTTTGACTACTTGAATTATTTTGTAACCCCAAAAAATAATTTTGATCGGTTTTGTATACTGCAATAATTTTGGCTGGTCTGAATTTTCAATTTAACTTTGCGAGGCGCAGCCTGGAATGTTTGCGAACTTGCTCGACTGTGTAGTCTACTGAATCACGCAACAGAGGGTTGCTGTGCGACTCCGCTTGATTATAACGCCGCTGCGCCTGTTGTTCTCAGTAATCCCTTAGATATGGGATATCAAGATCTCTGTGAATGGTCTCATTTGACAAATACCAAGGGGCGTTAGTAATTGTGCGTGGGGTTCTGTTTTGCAGGACTTGCAGTCTCTGCATGTGCAAGAAAAAGAAAATTTTGTTTTCAAAATATCAGTATGTTTCTGCCAGGTCAACCCCTTTTCAATGATGACTCCAAGATACCTAACAGATTGCTCCCATGGTATACGAGTTCCATTCACTGATATCTCTGAGGGGGCACCGCGACGTTTTCGAAGTATTAATTTTCATCAACCACCGTTCCGCCCACTCCAATACTTCCTTCACCGCACTCTGCAGCCTGTCGTGAACCAGGTTACCAGAACAAGACTGGGCTAGCAATGCAGTGTCGTCAGCATAGAGATAGACTTCACAGTTGCTGGGGCAAGGGACGTCATGTATATAAAGTGAATAAAGGATTGGTCTTAAGACCGAACCCTGAGGAACACCGGCTCTTACGGGCGTTGTTGTTGACAACACATTGTTAATTTTGATCCAAAACTTCCTTCCTTCTAGAAAAGATTTCAACAGTTTTAGTAGCCAAAATGGAAAACCCTTTTGGATGAGCTTATACAAGAGGCCCATGTGCCACACCTTGTCAAGTGCCTTTGATACATCTAAAAGCAAGATGCCAGAACTTTTGTTCAGGGTAAACCCCTGGTTACATGCTCCACCAGTCTAACTGCCTGTAGCTCCGTACTATGTTCAGACCGAAAGCCGAATTGCACGTCAGGAATCACATTGAGAAATTCTCAAGGTGACGATAAATCACCTTTTCAGCGAGCTTAGAAGGAGCTGACAGCAGACTAATGGGATGATAATCCTGGGGGAATATCGAACCTGTCATCTTTGGGATCATGATGACTTCAGCGACCTTCCACGCCTTAGGAAAGTAATGAATTCTGAGCATTGCATTGACTGCCACCAGTTAAGTCAAAGCCTTGAGCGAAAGCAACTTCAGTGCTTTGTTGGTGATTTGATCCTCTGCACACCTTTAGGTCCTCAATGTGGCCTTGGAGCTCTGCTGGTGTGCAAAACGGAATTTCAGTTGACGTGCTCTGCCGAGATTCGTCTGAAGAGTCTTCCGTAGAAGAATCTTCTGAAAAGGAGTCACCGATGTTAGCATTGATATTGGTATCGCCGTTCGCTCTGATGTATCTCCTGACGGATTTTACAATTTGTCGTTCCTCGTCAAGGTCATTGTCCAGATCATAATTGGGAGAGAACTGCCTTTTCAGCAAAAACCTCCACTTTATCTTAAGCCCTGAAAACTATGCCTCCAGGATCATGAATATGTGGTAGTTGTTCTTGCCTTCCGTTTCTGAGCGATTTTACCACTTCCCAGAGAGGAATACTTGATTCAAGCATCCCCGCCAGAAAGCCGCTCCACTGATCATTGCGGAACTCATGGAGTGCATTTCTCTCTTCATGGACGAGATTTGTCGCTCTACGAATGTCATCAGGACGAGCTGAATTGCTCAAAGGAAATGTGGAGGTTGAGAGATGCCAACGAGCGAGTAGACGAGAAGCCTGACTATACCTTGATCTAGGGACAAATGCAGTATGTACCGTGCCCCATACGTTTTGTGTCTCTTACTTTGAAGTTTACCTGGATTTAGTCCGTATTTGAACCATACGTCAGACACCGTAGAAAGCCCCTTATTGCACTGGACATGGAATGCAAGGCTCAACATATCCAGCGGTGTTATCGCTTCATGGATGCCTCACACACTACACCATCCATACAACAGTCTGTTAACACCGATCGTAATTGACTTTGCTATAGCCAGAAATTGCAACTTCAGTATTACTTCTCGAGTCCTGTATGACATTCGGAATGACCATCTTAGAGGTAGGTACTCAACAACACCATGAACAACCTCCTACGTCAAAGCGTATTGATTGTGATGATAAGTACTTGCGACATTGATATTGGTATCGCCATTCGCTCTGAAGTATCTCCTGACAGATCTTACAATTTGTCGTTCCTCGTCAAGGTCATTGTCCAGATCATAATTGGGAGAGAACTGCCTTTCCATGACGTCAGCAAAAGCCTCCACTTTATCTTCAGTCCTGAAAACTATGCCTCCAGGATCATGAATATGTGGTAGTTGTTCTTGCCTTCCGTTTCTAAGCGATTTTAGCATTTCCCAGAGAGGAATACTTGATACAAGCATCCCCGCCAGAAAGCCGCTCCACTGCTCATTGCTGAATTCATGGAGTGCATTTCTCACTTCATGGACGAGATTTGTCGCTCTACGAATTTCATCAGGATGAGCTGAATTGCTCAAAGGAAATGTGGAGGTTGAGAGATGTCAACGAGCGAGTAGACGAGAAGCCTGACTATACCTTGATCTAGGGACAAATGCAGTATGTACCGTGCCCCATACGTTTTGTGTCTCTTACTTTGAAGTTCACCGGGATTTAGTCCGTATTTGAACCATACGTCAGACACCTTATTGCACTGAACATGGAATGCAAGGCTCAACATATCCAGCGGTGTTATCACTTCATGGATGCCCCATACACTACACGGAGGAGCCGGCACAACATCCATACAACAGTCTGTTAACACCGATCGTAATTGACTGCTATAGCCAGAAATTGCAACTTCAGTATTACTTCTCGAGTCCTGTATGACATTCGGAATGACCATCTTAGAGGTAGGTACTCAACAACACCATGAACAACCTCCTACGTCAAAGCGTATTGATTGTGATGATAAGTACTTGCGACATTGATATTGGTATCGCCATTCGCTCTGAAGTAGCTCCTGACAGATCTTACAATTTCTCGTTCCTCGTCAAGGTCATTGTCCAGATCATAATTGGGAGAGAACTGCTTTTCCATGACGTCAGCAAAAACCCCAACTTTATCCTCAGTCCTGAAAACTATGCCTCCAGGATCATGAATATGTGGTAGTTGTTCTTGCCTTCCGTTTCTGAGCGATTTTACCACTTCCCAGAGAGGAATACTTGATTCAAGCATCCCCGCCAGAAAGCCGCTCCACTGATCATTGCGGAACTCATGGAGTGCATTTCTCTCTTCATGGACGAGATTTGTCGCTCTACGAATGTCATCAGGATGAGCTGAATTGCTCAAAGGAAATGTGGAGGTTGAGAGATGTCAACGAGCGAGTAGGCGAGAAGCCTGACTATACCTTGATCTAGGGACAAATGCAGTATGTACCGTGCCCGATGCGTTTTGTGTCTGTTACTTTGAAGTTTACCGAGATTTAGTCCGTATTTGAACCATACGTCAGACACCGTAGAAAGCCACTTATTGCACTGGACATGGAATGCAAGACTCAACATGTCCAGCGGTGTTATCACTTCATGGATGCGTCACACACTACACGGAGGAGCCGGCACACCATCCATACAACAGTCTGTTAATACCGATCTGTGCTATAGCCAGACATTGCATCTTCAGTATTACTTCTCGAGTCCTGTATGACATTCGGAATGACCATCTTAGAGGTAGGTACTCAACAACACCATGAACAACCTTCTACGTCAAAGCGTATTGATTGTGATGATAAGTACTTGCGACCTTTCCCAATATTCCGGTTATAGATACTTGGAGTGAAGAAGATTCTGCTTTGTCGGAGTGGATAAGGTTCGTGCAAGAGATCTTAAGATCCCCTGATACTCCTTTTCTCCCTGCTGATATTCGCCAAAAGATCAGGGATAAAAGATCAGCCATTACTCGTAAGCTCTGAATAAGTATTTGTAACGGTGGCAAGTCGAGAAGGGCCTTCAACGCTGCTGTGGGGGCGATATGCGTTGCGCTCAAGCCTCTGAACGACACTTGATAGCGTTACCTGACTGTGTAGTCTTTGTCCACCATCACTGATCCATAGGTTATCATTGGTCTCACCACCTTCAGGTATAATCATGATCATTTTCAAGTTTAACCCCCAATTTCTCTCGCACACACTTCCAACTAGCTGTTGATTTGACGGCCATATTCATTAAAGAGCCTAAGTTTACATTCAATCATTGTAAAATAACTTATAACTACCTGTATCAAGAGCTAATTCAATTTGACTGGGATGTTTTATTCTGCTCTTCTGATGTTAATTATATTGTTGATGTATTTTGTACGGCAACATTTTCCAAATTTTTGACAAGCACATACCTCTGTATAAGAATTACAGTCATCGATACCCGCCTTGGTTTCACTCAGCTATTATTAAGAACATTAAACTTAAAGCTAAATTTAGGAAAAAAATCAACAGGTCTGCTTTTGTTGATGATCTACAAGAATTCAAACGTTTGCGCCGCTTGATAAAAAACCAGATTAAATCGGCGTATGATCAATATATTGAAAATATCCAGAATTCTTTAACAATTAACCCCAATGCTTTTTGGTCATACGTTCACTCCAAAAACAACACATCACGAATCCCAGGGATAATGAAATTTCAAAATAATTCTATAGATCAGCCTCAGGATATAGTAAACGCATTCAGTGAGTTTTTCAGCAGCGTCTATGTCACTCACAAGCCCCATAATAATGCCTCGCTAATTTATTTGTCCATTTTCATCCAATTGAGGAAAATGAAGTCGGGAAGGCCATTAAATCACTAAAGGATAAGATGACATCTGGTGTGGATGGCATCCCGTCCTTTATAATCAAAGATTGTGTGGAAGTGTTTTGTTGGTGTTCTAACTAGGATTTTTAATATTTGTCTTATAACAAAAAGATTTTCAGATATTTGGAAGATTGCTAAGGTCTGTCCAGTGTTTAAGTGTGGGGATAAGTCAAATATTGAGAATTACAGGGCAATCTCTATATTATTCATGTTCTCGAAAGTCTTTGAAATAGTCTTGAACAGTCGCATTTCCACTGCCGTCCAGCGTCAGCTGTCATTGCATCAACACGGATTTGTCGCTAATCGCTCAACAACCACAAATCTATTTATAATAACGCAGTAGAAGCCATTGATAGTAATGAGCAAGTTGACGTTATTTATACCGACTTTTCGAAGGCTTTCGATAAAATTAACCACAAAACTTTATTAAGTAAGTTAGGTGCACTTGGTTTCACAGATGATTCTAGGGAGTTGATGGAATCTTACTTATCCGATCGTAGACAATTTGTTAGCTATAATGGCTTCCAATCTGAGACCTACTTGGCACCTTCTGGAGTTCCTCAGGGGCCCAACCTGGGACCATTACTGTTTTTGATATTTATTAATGACCTCTGTGACTCAGTTGAATGTGAACGCCTATGCTTTGCTGACGACCTAAAAATTTATTCGCAGATAAATACTCCTGATGATTGTATCAAGCTACAGCACCAATTAAATTTTGTGCTGTCTTGGTGTGTAGAAAACAAGTTGGAGCTTAATGTGAGGAAGTGTAAAATAGTCCGCTATACCAGGAAAATTAATGTTTGCGAATATCCGTACTCTATTGATGGGTCTGTGCTAGAAAGATGCTCTGATGTACGTGATTTAGGTATAATCTATGATCAAAAGTTAACTTTTAGTCAGCATATAAATAAAAAAGCTTCAGAAGCGTTGGCGGCTTATGGTTTCACAGTACGGAATTGCAGGAATTTTCATAACATAAAGTCTATTCAGTTATTATATTATGCTTATGTTAGATCCAAAGTCGAATATTGTAGTATTATTTGGAGCCTTTACTATGAATGATATAGCACAGCTATTGAAAGAGTACAACGGAAGTTGTTCTGTTTAGGATTGATGGGACATATAAGTAATGAGGAACTATGTAGTCGCTTAGACATGTTGACTTTGAAAAAACGTAGGTACTGTGCCTCAATAATATTTGGCTACAAAATGATCAACAATTTAATTGATTGCCCCATGATCCTGGAACAGATCAAGTTTCGTACTCCAACGTTTGCATCTCGCAATCATAAAATATTCGAGCTTCCTAGAGCTAGGACAAACATTCTTCTCAAGTCACCGTTATATGTAATGTGCTCTAGCTTAAACAGAATTGGATGTTACTGTGATATATTTACGACAAATGTTAGTTACCTGCTAAAGGCAGCTAAGGCTTATTCGGACCAATCGCTCATCTTACAAATTTATACCTGTGTTGCATTTGTTGTTTTCTTTTCGCTTTTTTTTTCGCTTTTTTTTTGCTTTTGTATTATGTTTATAAATTGTCCTATAAATGGGAAACTGTTGGACAATAAAGCTATTATTATTATTATTATAGATCTATTGCCGCTTTCTGTGCTATTCTTTAATGTGAGATAATGGATGATTGCAGATCAGAAGCGGCTTAATCCAATATGCAGGAATCCCCGTGCTTTAACACATGTGCGACGAGTGTAGTGCGTCTCATTTCGCGCACAGAGTCTCATAAGAGGTAGAAGATTTAGTGTCCAAGGAGCATACGCACGGTCCAGCAGGCGACTTGTAGTGGCATCGCACGATGTGTAGTGTTAGGTTAGAAGATTCACTGCCTGTTTTGCATATTTAAATTGCTTTTCGGACCATCGAGAATCGCTTTCGTTTGCTTCTTACGGCTGGACTGGAGGAACTTTTCTTTTTGCTGGCTTTACAACCTGGAATCTAGTGGGAGTTCGTATGGCAAAATTGTATTAAAATGTTTTTATAACCCTAATAAATCAAGATCGTATTAACTGCTAGGAATGATGAATGATGTTAACCTAGGGAACGCTTCTTGCAAATATTTGATTTGTAAACCAAGTATACAGGGTGGTACATTGGGATCTCGGAAAGGGTAAAAATACGGAAAAAAACGAATTTTCCCAAAATCGTTTCAATTTTTTCCTGACTTTATTTGTAGAGAAATTCAAAAAAATGCACACTAACATTGCCACTTTTTATCCGCTACAAGACATAATTACAATTTACATATGACGTTTCGTCTCTTGTCCTTAAGCATCAACTTTATTTTTTTCTTCTAGAGGCTATATTGGAATTTTGCACAAATGAGTTTTTAATTCTGATTCCAAAAATGTACTATACGCATACATTAACATTGCCAAATTCAAGTTATTTCAAAAAAAGCCTACCTAGGAAATGCTTGATTCAAGAAATACATCATGTAAAACAGTACCCGGAATTTTGCCTTTAATTCTTCCAGGTAAGATATCAGATTGGTACACTTGTCCTTAATTACCAAGCCACACTGTTAACGCCATCTGTTATTTAGTACACATACGTCAGCTGTCAAAGTCGGTGAATTTATATTTATAAATGTTGCAACAAGCCTTTAGTGAGTCGCGGTAAAACCTGGAAAATGGTATTTGAAAATCGTCATTTGAGCACTAGGGAGATCGGTCGTTAGCTTTTTTGATTATTTGATCGCCCAAAATAATATAGAGTCTGTAGTATGGTACGAACACCATCTATAAATATTGCTATTGTAAACTGTCGGGAAATGCAAATAGTAGAGGTAGCCGGAAATGCTGCGGTCTGCAAAGCAATCACCTCGCAATACCTAGTAACAACCCAACTAACAATTCACTTGACAAATTTTAGTTTTTTAATTGTATCTTGTGGGAAAAGTGCACTTCTTTGTTAATTTTGGGGCGCTGAATCCAAAAATGACAATGAATTAAAAAAATTAGTTGCGGTTTAGAAAAAAACTTTTTATTTTTAAGGATATATTAAAAAAAGTAACAAGATTCATATACTTATAAGAATCACTATATGCGCTGTCTTTTTGCTGTTCTTTGATGGATCGTTTCTGGAGCATCTCTACCAAGAGTCCAACAGTAGTCTGCAAGCATGGAAGGATTCCACTTTCCCTGGTACCTTTTTTCCATTGTTGAAATATCCTGATGAAAACGTTCGCCGTGCTCATCACTTACGGCTCCGCAATTGTCAGGAAAAAAGTCCAGGTGAGAGTGTAGGAAATGTATCTTAAGAGACATATTACAGCCCATCTTTTGATACGATGACAGCATATTTTTGACAAGGGTTTTATAGTTGTCAGCTTTTCTATTTCCTAAGAAATTAGTGACCACCAGACGGAAATCATTCCAAGCAGTTTTTTCAATACCTGTTAAAGTGTTTTCAAACTGTGTATCTTTCAAAATATTTCGAATCTGTGGCCCAACAAAAATACCTTCTTTAACATTTGCCTCACTTAGTCTTGGAAATTTCTGACGCAGGTATTGAAAAGCTGACCCATCTCTATCTAATGCCTTGACAAAGTTTTTCATTAGGCCCAACTTGATATGCAGTGGTGGTAATAAAATGTTTTTCGAATCTACTAATGGCATATGCTGTATATTTTTTTGACCTAGCTCTAGGAATTGAAAACAGGCCAATTTTGTCTGGTGTAATGAAGTGCCTTTGCCCGACTGTCCCATTCACACAAAAAACAGCAAAACTTTGTGTAGCCTAGCTGCAGCCCAAGTAAAAGTGCAACAACTTTCAAATCGCCACAAATATGCCATTGGTGCTTATCGTATTTTATGCATGCCAATAGGTACTTCATATTGTCATATGATTCTTTCATGTGAACTGCATACTCTACAGGAAGAGATGGTAAAATATTTCCAATATGCAATAACACTGCCTTTATACTCAATGTTGAACTATCTATAAACAATCTCCATTCTTCTGGGTTATACTTTATATTTAAAGCTGCCAGTAAGCCGTTAATGTTACTGCAGAAAACCAGGTTATTCTCTCAGTATATTCGTGGGTACGTAGATGTACAGATCGTCTCCGTAAATATTTGTAGTTTTATATAGTTATAAGTGCCACTTTCGTCCAGATTTTTGTTGTGCAGTCAGATAAGTAGATTGATATTGCATTGCAAAAGTGTCATGTCCAGTTCTGCTGGGGTGATGATGTTGTGATTAATTATATGTATCACTCGAATTCTGAGGATAATTTGGTGCTAAAGTGACGAGCAGATAGCTGTTTATTTTTTTTTGTGAACCAGTGGCGTACGCCCAGTTCCAATGGTGCAGGGAGCGGTATGTCGGGGAAAAATAAACCGCCAGACATAGAAAGAAGATGTGAAGTGTGTGATGAGGAGATCCGTAAAGGAGGTGCTAAGGTAATGTGTAGCAATGTAAGCTGCGGAATCACCCTCCATCAAAAGTGCTTTGCCTCAATTGCTAAGGTTATTAAGTTAGACAAAGCTGAATGGTTGTGCAAAAATTGTGACGAAGAAAGCGATTCTTCGATTAACACTGTAATAACATCTGATGGAGATTTGTCAAGGGAGTTAACTACGGTTAAACATGATGTGCAAATTTTGACTGACCTTGTGAATGAACTTAAACGTGCAAATGAGATTTTGTTGGCTAAAATTGAGCAACTAACAGTCAATAAGTCTCCCGGTGTACAAACACCTTATCTAATTAGGAATATATCTTATAGTCAAGCTGTTTCGACGAATGTGAAAAATGAGACCAAATCTGTATTGGTTATAACTTCAAAAAGTGATAAAGAAACAAACATGGATGTCTTAAAAAATATAAAGGCTAACGTTAATCCAGCAACTGAAAAAATTAGTATTAGCAGCACCAAACTTGTGAAACAGGGAATGCTCGTAAAATGTTCAAATGATGAATCTTTACAGAAACTAAAAGCAATAGTTGAGGAAAAATTCAGTCGTCAGTATAAAATAACTACACCTAAATCTTTCAAGCCCCGTGTCTTAGTTTCTGATGTGGATAAATCTCTTGATAACAATGATGATTTTATTCAGTCGTTGGTGCAAAACAATACATTTCTGGTTGATTGCGACATAAAGATAATAACTATGCTGAAGTTAAAATATTCTTTAAGTTATGTCATAGAAGTGGACCCGGAGGTAAGAAAAAGAATAATTTCTCAAGGCTGTTTGTACACGTCTTGGAGAAAATGTCACATCCGTGATCATATATCGATAATCAGGTGCTTCAATTGCTCTCGGTTTGGTCACCTAAAAAAAGATTGTAAGAGTAAACCCTTGTGTGCAACTTGTTCCAATGAACATGATGTTAAAACCTGCGAATCTAGTATTAAAAAATGCGTAAACTGTTCGGCATATAACGACTACATGCTGAGTCGTTCTAGAAACTATAAGCCTTCTGCTGTAGACCATGCATCATCAGATACCCAATGTCCATGCTTTTTAAGGAGACTAGCACAAATTAAATCCAGAATTGATTATGGCTAAATCAATAAAAAATATTTTAAAAATATGCCATTTAAATGTACGTTCTTTAACGGCTGACTTTAATGAATTCTCATCTCTTGTACGATGCAAGTTTGATATTGTAGCAGTCACTGAAACATGGCTCCATTCAAACATTGATAGCACTGCTGTCAGTATGCATGGGTATAGCTTCTTCCGTAAAGATCGGGGGAGTAGAGGGGGTGGCGTCGGTCTGTATGTTAAAGTCGGTTTTAATAGTAGCGTTATTCCAGTTGAGTTCTGTGATTTTGTAATTCCCCTGGAAATTTTATGCTGCAAATTTAAACTACTGGGAAAAAGTATGCTAATTGTTGTGGTATATCGGCCACCACATTGTTCTATATCTCAAGCTATCCAATCCTTAGAAAACTTGATCGCATTTTTCACACCCCAATATGATTGTATTGTATTTTTAGGAGATATGAACGTTGACTTGCTTGCGCATAATAATATCCTTAGCAGCTGTTTTGATTCTTTCAATTTCTTTCAAGTCATTAATGAGCCTACACGAGTTACAGCTTTCAGCTCCACATTAATTGACCCCATTTTTGTAAGTGACAGTACTATAGTAAAGAAGTCTGGGACACTTAATGCAGACTCGATTAGTGATCACCGACTTGTTTTCTGCGAGATCTCCATTAGTAGTAATAAAATAGAGCCCAAATTTGTAGCATATCGGGATCTCAAAAGCATTGATATCCCTAGTTTTAAGACGCAGATCGCTTCATTGCAGCTTGACGATATATATTACGTAGATGATGTTGATACTAAAGTCTCTATTTTTACTAACCGTCTTATGCATCTTTTTGATATTTACGCACCACTACATACAGTGCGAGTCACAAAGCCTGCTGCACCCTGGCTAACTCCTAATTTAAAAATAATATTTCAACTAAGAGATGATGCATTAGCAGTATTTCAGAATAACAGATCTGCACAAAACTGGGAATACTACAAGGATTTGAGAAACTTTGCTCTAGCATCTCTGAGAAGAGAAAAAAAAGCATATATGTCTCGTTTCAGTAACTTAAACTCTAGTCAAGCGTGGAAAGAGCTAAGGAGGATGGATGTGGTTGCACAAAAGCGTGTTGCGATACCGCCTAGTTTACTTGATCCTAACGATTTAAATAACTACTTTCTTTCAATTTTCCAGACAGCTGTAACTAATTCTAACTTGATTGATCGTGTTTCTAACAGCTACAGCAATAGGCGTTATATACCAAGTGCACCTCTATTCGTATTTAAACTGCTCACTCAGCAAGACATTCTTAACATAATTAGTAATATTAAGTCTACGGCCTGTGGTTCAGATGGTTTAAGTTTAAATATGGTTTGCTTATGTCTGCCCGAGATTATCGATTACATAACGCATGTTATTAATATCTGCCTTGAAAGTGGTTATTATCCAGCCAGCTGGAAAAATGCTATAATTATTCCACTAGCCAAAAACAATCGTCCAGAGCAACATTCTGATCTTAGACCAATCAGCCTGTTATGCTTTCTATCAAAAATACTAGAGAAAGCTGTCTACTCTCAACTGGTGGAGTTTTTTGAACAGAATAATTTATTTCCTCAATGTCAGTCGGGTTTCAGGTCTGGTCACAGCACGACCTCGTCGTTATTAAATCTCACTGACTCTATCATCTATAATTTGGATAATCACATCAACACCGTATTGATACTGCTAGATTTCTCGAAAGCCTTTGACATGGTCAATCACCAGATACTATTGAGTAAATTGTCTTACTATGGTATGTCAGATATAGTTGTAAAGTTCTTCGAGTCATACTTGCTTGATCGGCAACAAACTGTGAAAACTGAACAGGGCATGTCCACTACGAAGCCGGTTCCTTCAGGAGTTCCTCAGGGTTCTGTGCTTGGTCCCTTATTATATCTGATATACACTGCCGATTTGCAAGATTGTATAGTCCATTCAGCCATGCATACTTACGCGGATGATACTCAGTTGGTGTTTGCGTTTGATCCGTCAGAGGTTGACGAGGTTTCTTTCAAAATCAATTTGGACATGACTAACGTGAACGATTATTGCAAGAAACACTGTCTTAAAATAAATCCTAAGAAGACTACTGCTATGTTGTTTTGTTCGAAAAATTCATATCCAGTTGTGAAGGAGAGAATTAATATTGTGTTGGATCAAACACTCATCCCTCTTGTTGACTATACTAAAAACCTCGGAATAACTCTCGACAAAAACATGAGGTTTGATCATCACGTTTCATATTTGTCGAGAGTAACGTATATGCGCTTGAAACTTCTACATTCAAGTCGACATATTTTAAATTTTAAAACCCGTAAAAAGCTTTGCGAAACTCTTGTATTGTCAATTATATCTTATTCTCTTGTCCTCTATTATCCATGTTTAGATTATAATAACAAATGTAAGCTTCAGAAAATTCAAAACAGCTGCTGTAGGTTTATATTTGGTCTCCGTAGGTTCAGTCACGTTTCGGATAAAATCAGAGAACTCAACTGGCTGAAAATTGATAAACTATTTTTATATCTATTGAACGTCTTAACTCATAAAGTTCTGCTAACAAACAGACCGGCCTATCTTTTTAGCAAATTGATACCTCGTGGTAACTTCGTACCAAGGACTCTTAGATTTAATATTAATTTTAATATGCCGCTCCACAACACTTTTATCTTTGAAAGGAGTTATACCTATAATGCTGTTAAACATTACAATGCTCTTAACCATTCGCATCGATCCAAGCCAGTTTTTTCTTTTAAGAAATTAATGAAAAATCAGTTGCTGGAGACAAGTTAGTTCTCTGTGTTTATATATGTATATGATTGTCTTTTCCTGATTGTTTTGTGTATCTGTCGTTCATTTAATGAAACTATGTTTTTTTTTTTTCTTAATTACTTTTTTTTTTTTTTTTTTTGTAACATGTGTATGTATTTTTCTTTCTTTTTTCTCTGCTTTGGGGTTAAGTGGAGGAGTAGCCGTCTGGCTAAACTTCGCCTCACTGCAGATAATAAAGGCATTATTATTATTATTATTATATTGAAAAATGGTTCTAAGTCTTTGTGGCGTTTACGAAAAACACATACCGAAACATCGTCTTCTAACAAGTTCCATTGCTGCAGTCTTGATCCAAGTAACTCTGCCTTACATTTTGGAAGTTCTAAATCTCTTACAAGATCATTTAATTCTAACTGTGTTATTTTGTGTGGTTGGTGGCATGACGTGCTCTGTATGAAATCAGAATCTCTTGACGTTGATGGCATATCTTCTTCCTGACGAATCACTCGATCGCCATGATCTGATTCGTTTTCTGATTTGCAAGTGTAGGATTCTGGGGGTTTTGGAATAGGATTTTCGTCACTGTGAGGCACAGGTCTCATCGCAGATGGTATGTTTGGGTAGTTAATAACCGATTTTTTTTCTTGGACCTACCTGTGGCTTGTCCAACACAAGGTACCATGCAAAAGTAACAATCATTAATATGATTTGTAGGCTCTCTCCAAACCATTGGGACAGCAAAGCGCATAGACCGTTTTTTGCCATTTAACCAGCTCCTCAGACTTGAAGCACATGCATTACATCAGATGTGGGGTGCCCACTGTTTGTCTTGATCACCTAGTTTACAACCGAAATAAAGCTGATATGCCTGTGTTATGAGTGGAGTAATAGACCGTCTCTGAGACGCAAAAGTCACATCACCACATACGTAACAAAACTGATCTGGATTGTTTACACACTTTCGAGACATCTTGCATGAACGCTGTCAGCCAACTGAGGAAAAAATGGCTAATATAAAACAATATAATGTACACGTATGTATAACGTAACACAATCAGGCCGATTACATCATCTTTCCTTGCCGAATATAAAAATGTAGCATGTGCATTCTTGTGAATTACAGTATATTAACACTGTCACAGCAGGAACACATATAATTACCGTATCTCTAAAACTTGAACTAATATTGAAAAAATAAGTTTCATTCCGGTTTTAGCAAATTAAAAATAGTAATATTTTGTTGATTTTATTTAGGATAGTTTTTGGCTGTTGATCAGTGTTATCACTCCTATTAGAGTTGCAAGAATGATTATACAGTATATTCCTTACACAGCATTGTATACTGTAAGAATATTGTCAAAACCCTCTTAGAACAGCTATATAAGCGGAATGGGCACACCTAATAGGACACTTCAGTCATTTAAGAGGTTGTATAAGGGCTGCAGGTAACAGTTATACAACAAAAGTGTCTATAGGACATTTGCGTCAGTGCAAGATTCAGTTTTTGTCAACTATACAACTATTCTGTTACGTGATTCTACTTTATTGCAACCAAACTATTTCTTATGTATAGACGAAGTGAAGAATATATATATAACTAACACAATACAGTCATCTTGTTTACTTACATATCGGCCATTGTGAATTTCATACACAGGTATACAGGTATATGATAAACTTCTACACTGTGATATAGGGCTATTTAATTACTTGCGCAGCAAATTTTATTCTGATTATCGTGCAAAGTAGTTACGCAATTTCTACGGGCTTCGTATTTGATTCATATTTTGATAATGATCAAAAGTATGTCTAGATTTTTAAGATGGAAAACTGCACTTATCTGCGTTATATCTTCCATAAATCCTATATTTAGACACAGTTACACAAATGTTTATCACTTTATATCTGTAATTTCGAACTGAAACATAATTATTTAATATCAAATAGAGGAATAAATGTTTGCCCAATATGGGGGGTGGTTGTGTATAATCATGGCATCGTCCATGTTGTCTTTATTAGAATATTTTGGTGCTGCCTGCAGGTGTTATACAACAATTTGACAAATGTCAGAAATGAAATACCGACAGAGTCGAATGATTTACCTAGAATTTGTACCAGATCTATGTCTTCTGTTTGAACAGTTGATAAAACCTTTTTAACAATATGCATGCGTTGTTTGTCTTAAAACATTGGTTATGGCATTTTAACAAAAATATGACAGCAGAAAGTTAGGTTATGGTGAAGTTGTATACCAACATACTTAGCATGTGTACAGCCTTTAACAGTTACTAAACAACAGTTGTATAAGTGCTTCCGTTGGGCTAAAGTAGTAAATTTGCACATCAAAACAACAAGGCTCGGGTTTGTTTTATAAACGTTACCATGGATGCCACAACACAACCATTTTGACTAACCTGCAAATATGCCGTATAAAATAGTTGTATACACGTTTATGCCACAGTTGAAAATTTGTCCTATAAGGTGTTGTGTAATGCTATAAGAATATTTTAAACATCTCATTTTAGAGCAAATATGTTGCAGGAAGCAGATTTGCATTCCACACAACATTAAGCCAGCATTTTGGTGTTCAGGCAACAACAATAGAGAGCTTTTATGGCTGAACGGTACTTTTACCAAAAGCTTATAGCACTACTTTGCTAGTTGGGAAGGATTATAGATAGAATAAAGTTAACCATAAATGAATTAAGAGGTTTTACTAATGGGAGTAAAAATCCACAGGAATTATAAATTTATTGAATGGCGATCCTGCCTTTAGTAGAAACTGCTTGAAGCGCTGCTAGTAGTTTGGAAAAAGCCAGAGCGAGGGATTAAAAGAAAAAAGTTTTTTAAAATCAAATGCTAACTCACCCTGAAGATGAGATAGATCATCACAGAAAGTTCAAGGTATTTCTTCATAAGTTACTACTTTCAATATGGATATCCTTTTGTAGAGTATGCTGTAAAAATCTCTAAGAGAAGCGCATGGTGAACGAAATAATCATGGCGGAAATGTACATGGTTATTACTGAATTGGAGGGATTAAATTGTGACGGTGCCGAGAATCAGGAGCAGTGAGTTCTCTTTTAGGTTCTTATTTTAGCAAAAATATCTAATGCTTCTTTTTAAGAAACCAAATGATTGTCGATATTAATACTGAAGCCATCGCAAATTTTTGACACTGTCAAATATACAAGAATGCCTCGTTCCCTTATTTAAGAGGATCATAAAAGAAAATCTGAAGGGCTACCAGTACCAGTAACAAGAGATCGTCCAAATCTTTACCAATTATCGTAGCAAATCACCACTTACAACTATAGCAGGTGTCTTTTAGAACGCCAAACTTTCGGTTCTGTTCTTCCCGTTGGCACAGTCTATCATTATACCCATGAGAACAAAAGGCCTAAATGAATGGCTTAACCACTGTTTCCGGTCACATGCTAAAATAATCCCGACCATACGTCAGCTTCTCACGTTGTTGTGGTCGCGCGCTTTAGTCTGGTGGACTGGTCATCAGTCACACTGTTCAAAATCAAACACGACGTCTCGCGTGTTCGCTGACCAGCAACCTATACCACATTTTTTGTGTTGTGTTAGCGCCGTTACAATTACTACATACTCCATGGTCCCCATCCATTTGGTAACGCTAACACTAGTTTCTTAGGAAAAGAACGGGCTGTCTCCCTCCCAATATGGCTTTAGAAAGGAGAAGTCTGTCATAGATGCACTTCGTGCAGTAGCACAGCTGGCGGACAGCGGAAGCCATAGTAGTAAGATGGTTGGTGTTATGGTTGCTTTTGACGTTATACAGGGTGTAAACGTTATGGCAGTCCTTATTGAAATGGGTAATATGGTGGGTCAAAACAAGTCAAAAAGTTCATATGACCCGTGGACCAAAAGTCAACAGATTTTTGTCTAAATGGCTTTTATAGTTTACAATTTTAAGTGCTTTATATCGGCCACAATCTTACTAATTTTTATAATCTAATCTGAAACGTTTTTAAATTGAGTAATTAACAAATAAATGGCTTTAAGTTTTAATTTAATTACGTAAGTTGTATTAAAATAAATATTTAAAACACACATGACAACAGCGCGTCGGTCTTTCATCACTCTTATCGAACCGGCAATCGATCGCAAACGGTAACAGTGGTTAGTTATCGTTTTGCACAGATAAATTACTTTATCGTCTTTTCGAGCAGAACATCGGGCGTGTTGTTTTGTTTTTGTTCCAACAACGTTTTAAAATAAATATTTGAGCGGGTATACTTGACGATCAGGAAATTGGCCCTGTCACGTTACCCCCAAAGTTGTCAGGAGAAGGATACTTTAGCTTTCTAGCCAATAACCTACCAGAACAGACCTTAGACAACGGAGACAGAGTTTATGGTTTCTTCATGATGGGGCACCACCACACATTTTTAGAGTATTTGAATGAACATTATCCAAAACGCTGGATCGGTCGAAATGCTCCTGATTCTCGAAAATGGCCAGCAAGATCTCCTGACCTCAATCCGATGGATTTCTTGTATTGGGGAGAACTTAAAGGGATGGTTTATGGGGCTGGTCCAATAACACTGAAGCACAACTTCGCGAAAAAAATTTAATGCGGCTGAAATAATAAATGGACAACTTCGAGGACTTAGAGTAAGAAGAAACTGGGTTCGTCGTAGTGAAACTTGTGTGGAAATTGGAGAACGATATTTTGAACACCTTCTTTAAATACAAAAAAGTGCAGTATGGGTTTTAAAAATAAATACAATGTATGTATCAAAATTGTGTTCCCTATTTATAAGTGGATTTTTTTAATACGTTCAATAAACTTTCACACGCCAGGTGAAGCGCTGAGACAGTTAGTGGTAAGTTCGTTTTTTTTCAATTGTTTGCATTTTTTGAGTACATTATCAAATAATGAAATAATACCTAAGAGCCAAAAATAACAAACTGCATCTCGTTGTTAGGTATGACCGTTTCTTAAAAATAGTGATAATAAAATAAAAGTATGTAGTGTCAAACTATTCGTGAGAAAAGCCGACGAGCTGCGCCCTTTCTATTTGTAAACTGCCACAAAAGCATGTGTCCCGTGTTACTTGATCAAAAATGAAGCGACTTACAGGATCCATGGCATTCTAGATCGACGGATAAAAATTGAAATAAAAATGACTTTATTTGTCAAGTATTGACAATTAAGGCGTCGTTGAATTCAGAATGTCATTCTCGATCGAAGTAAGTAAAAATATATAGGGTGTCCCATTTAAAAATCGAAAGTTTGAGTCGTTTCCGGTCAAACCGGAAGTACATCAAAGCAAGTGCATATGTCAAAAAATGTAAATTCATCTATACTACGCAATCCCCAAATTTCGTTTTTCTATCTTCAATAATAAAAAGGCTATAGGGGTGAGCCACCTTGGAGAATCACCCGGTATGCCTACACCTGCTACTAGCTAGCTCAGTTTCCGATCCGTCTGTGTGCCAGGTAATTTCCCCTTGCGATTTGCGCCTTTGGTATTCAGTTCGATCTCCTCTTTTGGTCTTCTTTTGAATACAAATTTGGGAACTATGTTATCTTTCCACGCATCAAGTATGTCACTTGCCACATGTTTCCTCATTTGATTATGTCCAAGATCGTCATACATTGCATTTGGCTGTAACTGTAGCTCATTCTCACCTCCCCCATTATTATAATATTAATAATAAACCCTCTTTTATTAGAAAAAAACAAATTACAGATAATGCATATATTATTATCTATAATTAGATTAGTCAGCAGCTTAATGGCGAAGTTTAGCTATGACAGCTATTCTTACACTTAACCATTTACTGCATAAGAATAATAGATGGTAAAAAAGTACAGCTGTAAAGAAAATAAAAGGAGGAAAATGTAACTGATCACAACCTAAACAAAAATTAGCTTAAAAATATAATGCTGGAGAAAAACACCTTTAAGAAGCACCATTGGAGCAGAAGAGCTTTTAAGTGTTTTTTAAAACTTTACAGCGGCAGGCATTTTGTTCTGTAATCTAAGCTGTACAACATGCATGCATTATATGAGAATGACCTGTTAAAAACAGATGAACTATGAAGTGGCATTGTTAAAGCGAATGTGTTACGGATATGTCGTTGATGAACATTATACCTAAAAATTAGTTTTTCACGTAAATAAATTGGAGTTCCAGAGACAAGTAACTTATGTATAAAGGTTAGATAGTTGTATTTAACTAAATCTGTCATCATCTATTAAAGGATAACGATCCGAAAAATGATCAAATTTTCCTAAACTATACTAAGTGACATATAAATCCGAACACCCAGTTTAAATGGTTTTTATTTTAATAAAAGTTGGTGAATGTATTTATCTTACTGTAAATAACAAGTGAACAAATTTTAAGCCTTATCAGTTGGACATTCCGGTTTTTATACTGCTTTTTTTTTAATTCACTAACGCTCTAAAAATGAATATTTCAGCCGCAGTAAAGAATCAACGTTGGCGGATTTTGGTTCTTGACATCCTTTACGATCGGTTACGATGCCTAGAGTACGGAGACCTGTACGATTTCGTCAACTTAGTGAGTTTGATAGGGGCCGTATAGTGGGACTTCAGGAAGCTGGACTTTCTTTTCGAGGAATTGCAGTTAGAGTGCAAATAAGTGTAGACACTGTGGTTAGGTGTTGTCAGGTATGGCTTTGAGAAGGCCCTACGCAAAGAGCAAGGGGCACTGGACGCCGCCGTAGAACAACAGACCGTGAACGATCGCCGCCTAAGATTATTGGCCTTAAGGGACCGTTTCTCAACTACCAGGTCCATTGCAAATGAATGGTTTGCAGAACACGGAAGACCTATTGGCATGCGAAGTGTTTACCGACGAATGAGAAGTTTTGGCTTGTTTTCATACCGGCCACACTGGGCCCTCCCTTTAACTCGAGAACACCGTCGTAATCGCCTTGAGTGGTGCAGACAACGGTCACTCTGGGATCAGGAATGGAACAGTATTGTCTTTAGTGACGAGTCTCGATTTTGTTTAGGCATGCACGATGGTCGTGCCAGGGTTAGAAGGCGACGTGGTGAAAGGAGGAATCCACAGTTTTTTGTTGAAAGACATGTTCATCACACTGTTGGAGTTATGGTTTGGGGTGCTATAGCTTATGGTTCCAGGTAACCTTTAATCTTCATCAGAGGTAACATGAACGGGCAGCGTTACATGCACGAAGTTCTAGAACCCCATCTTTTACCCTATCTTGACACCCTGGCAGATCCAACTTTCCAACAAGATAATGCCCGACCACATATTGCAAGAGTCACAATAGACTTCTTTCAATATAATGATGTCACATTGTTACCATGGCCACCAAGATCTCCCGACGTATCCCCAATTGAGCACGTGTGGGATATGATGGGTAGGAGATTGCTCAATTTGCAACGTCCTCCTCAGACTCTATAAGCACTTCGAGAGGAGTTGGTGGTTGCCTGCACATCAGGGTGCATCCACACATTATTAAAGGTCAAAGGGCTTTAAAGCAGTGCAATCATTTTAAAATTTTTATCATTTACTTATTATGCTTCATTAAGTACTTATACAAAATTTTATTAAAATAAAACCATTTAAACTGGGTGTTCGGATTTATAATATGTCACTTAGTATAAATATAAATCGTACGCAGTTATTTTGTACTACAGATATACTGTTACGACTTGCAAACAAGGATGATAAACTAGATTGCAATAATTAAAAACTGCTAACACAAAAGATTAACACAACTTTTTTCGCACTTTAAAATTCAGCAAATTTTTGTTCGCATACAGAATTCTCAGACGGATGTAACTTCTTTTTAAGAGGTTATTTAAATGTTCACGAAGCCGCACGTTTTCATCAATAAACACACCTAGACACTTGACGCTTTCAGAAAAAGGAAGATTTTGATTGTTAATAGATATACTCAAGGAAGCTTTGACTTCGGCTCTTCTGTGATTTGGACAGAACAGCACAGCAGAAGATTTAGAAGCATTAACGTTTAGGCTGTTATTGGCTGAGTAGATGCAAATAGAGTCAATACCCTCGTTAATTTCCATAGTAGCAGTCTGGAGGTTCTCAGGATAAAAGAAGTAAAGCAGTTGAGTGTCATCCGCATAAGACTGTAGCTGTGAATTTTGAATGGACTTATCAATATCGGCTACATAAATTAAAAATAACAAGGGTCCTAAAATTGAGCCCTGAGGCACACCCGAAGTAATAAAGTGCTCATTTGACAAAACTCCAGAAAGTGAGACGCGCTGAGAACGGTGGGATAGGTATGATTTAAAAAACTGCAGTGCTATTTTATCAAAACCATAAAATTTTAGCTTAGCACACATCAGTGCGTGATCAATTCTATCAAAGGCCTTGGAGAAATCCAGCGAAACTAAGGCGACGCACATTTTTTTATCAAGAGCCCTGATGATGTTGTCCACTAAACCAAGAAGGGCAGTTGTAGTACTGTATGATTCTCTAAACCCTGACTGATGTACTGGGAGTATGTCACTTGACTCTAAAAAATCTAAGATTGGCAAATAAATGATTTTCTCCAAGATATTTGACAAAACACTCAAAAGACTGACGTGCCTATGATCCGAGTAATCCTAGGCTCTACTTTCAGAAATGCTTCTTTCTTTCCCACTCTTTCTTTCACTTTTACCAATAACAATCGGAAGTGCCCTATGCGAAAATAATCCGTCGAAGATCACGACGAAAATAGGCAACATAACTAACTTAACCTAAAACCTCATAAATCACTGTACGACTCGACGTACAGTTAACGAAGCTGGAACATAGCACTAAGTGGCTGTTAGCGGAATGAAAGAACCTCCTCCTCTCATATCCAAAAAAAAACGCACACTGTAAATTAAACAAAGTCTTTTTTCCGCAACGGTCCGTGCACTTCCTACTTTATATCAGCGAACATGTGTGTACATAATTGAATATTAGTGGTACGGCTTAGTACTGGCGGTTTCGCCGAGGACCAGCCGCGGCTCGGTAGTCTGGAACGCCGTTATTAGTACGGTCGAAACAGATGAGGGATGTCAAAAAAGTATATACGGGGTGTTAATTAAGTATGTACCATACATCTAACGGACGATTCTTTGAGTAATTACAAGACAAAACGTATATAAGCGTACCTCCGCAAATTCTGCGGTTTTTCGCAAATTTCTTAAATATCCTTTACATATACTAAGTGACATATAAATCCGAAATCCCAGTTTAAAGGGTTTTATTTTAATAAAATTTTGTATAAGTACTTAATGAAGCATAATACGTAAATGATAAAAATTTCAAAATGATTCCACTGCTTTAAAGCCCTTTGACCTTTAATAATGTGTGGATGCACCCTGATGTGCTACGCATTCTCCAACGCGCCTAGGCATGCTTCTGATCAGGTGGTCAATGTCCTCCTGTGGTATCTCATTCCAGGCAACCACCAACTCCTCTCGAAGTGCTTCTAGAGTCTGAGGAGGACGTTGCAAATTGAGCAATCTCCTACCCATCATATCCCACACGTGCTCAATTGGGGACAAGTCGGGAGATCTTGGTGGCCATGGTAACAACATGTGGTCGGGCATTATCTTGTTAGAAAGTTGGATCTGCCAGGGTGTCAAGATAGGGTAAAGGATGGGGTTCTAGAACTTCGTGGATATAACGCTGCGCGTTCATGTTACCTCTGATGAAGATTAAAGGTGACCTGGAACCATAAGCTATAGCACCCCAAACCATAACTCCAACAGTGTGATGAACATGTCTTTCAACAAAAAACTGTGGATTCCTCCTTTCACCACGTCGCCTTCTAACCCTGGCACGACCATCGTGCATGCCTAAACAAAATCGAGACTCGTCACTAAAGACAATACTGTTCCATTCCTGATCCCAGAGTGACCGTTGTCTGCACCACTCAAGGCGATTACGTCGGTGTTCTCGAGTTAAAGGGAGGACCCAGTGTGGCCGGTATGAAAACAAGCCAAAACTTCTCATTCGTCGGTAAACACTTCGCATGCCAATAGGTCTTCCGTGTTCTGCAAACCATTCATTTGCAATGGACCTGGTAGTGGAGAAACGGTCCCTTAAGGCCAATAATCTTAGGCGGCGATCTTCACGGTCTGTTGTTCTACGGCGGCGTCCAGTGCCCCTTTGGGGTGCTCTTTGCGTACGGCCTTCTCGAAGCCATGCCTGACAACACCTAACCACAGTGTCTACACTTCTTTGCACTCTAACTGCAATTGCCCGAAAAGAAAGTCCAGCTTCCCGAAGTCCCACTATACGGCCCCTATCAAACTCACTAAGTTGACGAAATCGTACAGGTCTCCGTACTCTAGGCATCGTAACCGATCGTAAAGGATGTCAAGAACCAAAATCCGTCAACGTTGATTCTTTACTGCGGCTGAAATATTCATTTTTAGAGCGTTAGTGAATTAAAAAAAAGCAGTATAAAAACCGGAATGTCCAACTGATAAGGCTGGACATTTTTTCACTTGTTATTTACAGTAAGATAAATACATTCACCAACTTTTATTAAAATAAAACCATTTACACTGGGTGTTCGGATTTATATGTCACTTAATATATAACAAGAAATCGACCAAATTCATTAGATCCATTACCTCGAAAGACGCCTTCTTATTATTTGTGCCAAAGGCGCCAATTTCGATTCCCTTATGTCAGCAGTAAAATCTAAGTTTAGATATCACCAAAACTCAAAATCAGCAAGCCGTTATTTTCTGCCAATAGGGTAGCAGAAAAGAATTCACAAGATTCTACAAATGTTTGCAACCAATAGTTGTGAAATATTGAAAACAAATTATTGTCAAAGTATGAGATGACCGCTTGTCATTGAAACATCAGCAAGACTTTCTGCCAAAAACGTCGTAGTTATTGCTCGTTTCCGAACATTCATTCATTTACTTGCGGTTCTTTTTCTCCTTTTCGTAAATAGGTATTTTTGATTCTGACAGATAATATCTGGAGGATGAATAATATGTGAATGCGGATACACTTACAAATATCGATTTCTTAAGACCCAGAACTGCAGGATATGCACGATGAACCAGTTGGAATACGTTTTATTTCTTTTTTTTTTTGCAAAATAAAAAATCGGTACATTTCTACAGGTACGTATTATATACAACACTCTGAATGTGACATAGAGGCAAAACTAGATTGCCACGCATTATAAAAGTTATCAAAAACTGTTAAAAAATCGACCTATTTGTCGCCTTCCCATTGTCCGGGAAATAGATTCAACCATCATTTGTAAATTGATAAGAAATAGCAAAATTCATGAAATTTGTCTTGTTCTCTCTGTACAAAACCACTATGTTGGAATCAAAAAGTGCTCTTGTTATAAAACAATCGCTTTTTCACGATTCTATTCAATATTCCGGTAGAAATCACTGACACTCGGAGAGCTTTAACAGCTTCAAATTGCATTTTGATGAGGTTTTTTCCCGTTGGTTCAAATGATGTTGGTGAAATCCACTCAAAGCCCACTTTTGTTGATCGCCATCTAATTCCACTTCACTAGTAATATTGGTTCTGAGAATCGACCGCGGCGAGGTGGTACGATGCGGCGGTAGTACTGGAACACCGTTATATGAGTTAAACGGCGGCATGTGTTTGTCTGTTCGTTCCTATGTGTGCGTGTAAACGTTTCTTGGGAGACCACACCGCTATAGATATGTAGCTTCCACTTAAGCCTGACACACACTATTACTCCATGTTTCTGCTTCATTAGAAATTGCTGGCAAAATGCCACCCGTGGACACTCATAATCGATTTGCAACAATCTGTAAACGATACACCATTCAGGCTCAGTTCCACCGAAATCAGTTTACCCAAATCGGGAATAAAAATAATCTGAATTTTTATCGCGATTATAATGATACTTGTTCCACCAGAAAATAATTCAGGGCTAACTAATTCCGGATAAGTTTAAGACGTCATGGCAACATCGTTTGCGTTAAACGTATCACAAATCAGTGTGGATCTTCATGTTCTGTGGACATCATTATTATAACCTCAATGTTCACATAATATGATCCATGTGATTTTTTGGAGTTTGTTGTTGTCGGTGAGTGGGTCATCCAAACATAAAAGGAAACGCGATCTAAACGTGAAATATGAAGATGCTTGATAGAGATAGTCAAAAAGTTCTCCTCGCATGTCTACGAGCCCCTTCCCACTTCAGTTGGCCCAACTATTGAAATCTCAGTTTTTTTCTTATCAAACACATATAATAAAAATGTAGCAGTGTGTAAAATATTAACAATGAATATTTTGATAATATATAGTAGAAAACACCAACTTTATTACTCCCTAGTCAAATTTGCAGCATAAAAATAACACATGTTGCAATTACAGCATATCAACCTATTTTCATTTCAATGCAAAATAAGTGTATAACGCAAAGGTGGCTGTGAAAAATAAAAGCCATGACAATTGTTTTATTAATCACAGCTGTCAAAATACTTTAAAATAGTTTTGAGTAGTTGAGGTTTTCAGAATGGGTAGAGAAAAGGTTATTAGTGAGAAAATTCGGTTACTGATAATTAAATGTTTTAATTCTGGGAAATCAAACTCAGAAATTGCAACTTTGTTAGACTTATCGCGGTACAGTGTGAGAAATATTGTTCGAAGATATAACGTAACTGGTTCAGTTAATATTCAACCACGATATGTGAAAAAAGTAATATCACAAATGCGGACCGAAGAACATTAAGAAGAATAATCGTGAAAAACAGGCGTGCCAATTATTTATAATTAGTGCTCTGTGGAGTGACGCTGGTGGAAGGAGAATTTCGAGGTCCACAACTCATAAGAGGCCCACAAACTGGGATTTAGCACTTGCAAGGTAAGTTTTCTTATAAAAAAGCGAAGTAAAAACCCTAAAGTTGCACAACTTGTTTATAGGCCAAAGAAAAGCCACTATTAACTCCACTGCAAAAGAAAAATCGGCTTAGATGGGCTAAAGAACATAGACAATGGACACCTCAACAATGGTGTGCAATACAATGTAGTGATGAGGCTCGATTCGAAGTTTGTTTTGGTGACAGTCGCAGTAGAGTTATTTGCAAAACAAAATGAAGCATTCCATGTTGACTCTCTGAAGAGAAAAGTGAAATTTCCAGCATCCATTATGGTCTGGGGCAGTATGTCATTAAAGGGAGTAGGAAAACTTCATTTTATTGATGGAAATGTGGATACAAACAAATATTTGGCAATTTTAGAAGAATCACTTTTACCAGTGATGGAAGAACGTTTGACATCCGGCCAAGATTTTGTGTTTCAGCAAGATGGTGCAGCGTGCCATACCTCAAAAAAGGCTATAAAATGGATGGAAGAAAATAATGTACCACTTTTGAAATGGGTTTCTAGCAGTCCAGATCTGTCACCTATTGAAACTTTGTGGCACGAGATGAAAAAAGTTCTACGACAAGATCCTGCTCGTACAATCACCGAACTGAGACAAAAGCTTCAAGAAATATGGGATTGTTTTACACCAAATTTTTGCCAAAACTTGGTTAACACTGTGCCCCCAAAGAATTGAGCTGCTAGCTACTGCGCACCGAGAAGGCGTGACGTTATTCGAAAATTCGCATCTCTTCCTACACTTGACGAGCTGTACAATACCGCCGAAAAGTTATTTTTTGCACCGAAGCAGCCACGCAAGCCGAAGCCTAAATGCCAGGGCACTGCAGGTGCTATGAGGAGCTTAAAGAAACTTTGTTAATCCGATTTTTGAACCGCCTGAGATTAGTAGAACTAGGAAAAGCCTCCTCTTGCAGACTGTTCTACAATATTCCTGCTCAATAAGTTATCTAGATTTGGTCTTTCAAATGCATTGTTGCTATTTTTCAGATCTTATTTATTTCATAGGAAACAGTATTTTATGTGCAATGGACATAAGTCAAGCGAATACGCTGTAATGTCCGGTGTTCCTCAAGGATCTAATTTGGGACCTCTGTTATGTATTATGTTCTTAAATGATATTTCTGAAGTTACCGATGTCGATTTTCTTATATATGCTGACGATATGAAACTTTTCTGTAACATTGACGATTGTCATCGCTTGCAATGCAACATTGTAAGGGTTGACAACTGGTGTCGTGAAAACAGACTGGTTTTGAATGCTGCTAAGTGTCACGTTTTGTCGTTTACTTTAAAAGCAGGGGTAATGATGTATGAATACAGTTTTGATGACAGGAAACTTGACAGACCTAATAAAATTAATGACTTGGAAGTCACATTTGACAGAAAACTTTCCTTCTCCTATCACATCGAAAATGCTTTTGTTGCGGCATCAAAGAGCGTGTGGTTTTATTGTAAGAAATACTGGTGATTTACACAATTCCTTTACACTGAAAATACTGTACTATGCTTATGTGAGATCTAAGCTTGTATATTCGTCCATGGTATGGTAAGCTCATCATCAAATATGTATTGACCTTCAAAGAAAGTTTTTAAAATACCTCTCATACAAAGCTGACGGGATATATCCTGCTATTGGCTTTCCTCATAGTGAATTGATGGCGAGACATAGAATCTATAATTTAGAGAGCAGACGCAAAAAGAATTCGCTTAAGTTCACTCACAAGCTCATTCAAGGCATTATTGACTCCAGTGTCATCTTAGAACAGCTTAACTTCTTAATTCCTAGATTAACTTTTTACTTAGCCAGGCCTAGGACTGACATGCTTAAGTTTTCCCTTATCTATATAATGTGCCGTAATTATAATTCAGTTAATAGCGTTTTAGATATATTTTCGTTTTGTGCGACTTTGGGAGACATTAACGCTTACTTTCGTTAATGCTTGCCGGTGTGATTGTTGAGTGCTGAGTAGGTAAAGCTACAACGCTTTTTTTCCTCGCAGTTCAGTTTTGAGGTTTTTTTTGCAACGTTTTAGCTTTCTTTACATACATCCACTACATGCATTTCTTTATATTTTCATGTTTATCCATCCTGTAATTGGCTTTGGCTGTTGGATGATGCTAAATAAATAAATAAAATAAATAACCTCGGGACAAAGATGAGGTCGTATCGGCCAGTTCTGGACGTACGAAGTTCGACACGGCTAGGATGTGAGGCCGAAGTCAGGCGGGTCTGTCTGGCAGGTACAACGTGCGGCGGAATCATGGATGAGAGCTCTAAGGGGCGAAGTCAGTTGGCGTGACGGTAGAAGAGGGCTAGGTGGTCCCGAGACTCTCCGTTCGAGAAGAGTCATCGATCAGCCTTCTTGCCATCCTGAACATCATCGAGCATGGATAATGTAGTCGAGGCGGCAGCGCCCCAAACACGTAAGCAGTACTCGAATCTAGGTCTTATCTGGACCTTATATAGAATGAGGAGGTCACTTCTTAGCCCTAAACAAATAGCTAGATGTGTTCGTGCTGCATCAAGTCCTCGGTGATCTGAACTCCGACCAGCCGAAATGGTCTTTTCTTTGGCAGAACTCACAGTACTATGAGTCGTTCCCCTTGACTGTATTTACACACACATGCCCGTCGTAGGTGCAACATAACGACTGCGCCGCGGCATAGGCTGTGCCATAGGTCAATACTGCTGACGGAAATGAATTGCCGTGTAATTTAAAACTTAAAACTTCAATGTGAAAGTCAAGTGGTTTGCCATTTGCCGCTCGTATCGCTCAGGAATGCTTCTTAGATTGTTTACCTTATCGGGATGCCAGCTAGTCAACGGCTCTTGTGAACAGGACGCAAACATTGCTGCCCGAAATTGATCGCCTGAGGATACCGATTGATATTGTGTAACGGTTGCTGTACAGAGACAGATTTGGAATAGAATGGTGTAAGGACAGCTTTTTACATTTGCAAAAAGTCAATTGGACATTCCTCCTGTTCGAGAAGGCATATGAAGTCTTATCTGGAATCGATGAACTTAATCGATGGAAACATTATTATTATTTCGATTACATCATAATGGATACTTTTACAAGTTATTTTTTAAAATGATCTACCATATCTTAACCTTCAATAAAAAGCCGTTGTAAATATTTCCTTAAAATTTATGTTATGCCTTTTGTTTTGAGTCCAAGTGGCGACCTTTGTTTTCGATACAGATTAGAAGCTGATTTCCGAAAGTTTCGATCACTCGAGCAGTAATTTGAGGCAATATTCCTGCAATTCCTTGGCATAATATTGCTGCTTGCCATTCGTCAATGTCTCGGTATGGTGTTGAAAGAGCTTCGCTTTCAGGTCGCTCCAACGCATGGGGCAAGATCGGGTAAGCGCGCAGGCTACCCAACGTCTCCACGTAACGAGATTACGCGTCCTGGAAACATTTCCCTTGAAACGTCATCCTGTTGAAACCACAGATCCGGATGCCCAAGTTATGGTCAGGGTGACGGTCACGCGTCCCTCATCAAAAAAACAGGGACCCGAGACACCAAAGACAGATACAATAGCCGCTTGTCATGCCAGATGTGGGCGAATATTTTGCACGCACACTAGAAAGCAATAATTGAGCTCCAGCATGTAATAGTCGCACATGTTCTGGCAGAAATATCAGTTTGATCGAATTGTGTCTTCCTTGAAGCAAAATTGTAACTAAACGAGGAATTGCGAAGTCGGCCACTAACTCTCAATATGCCACCTGAATCTAGGAAGATATTTAAAGACAATAATTGAGTACCCTCTTTATTTGCAAAATTTTGATGACGTCTGAATATGTTTCTGAGCCATCTTAATATTCTAGCTGTAATCACATAATCTTACATCAAGCATTTCATTGCAACGCCTACTTAAAGAAAATAAAAAAATAAAAAAGAAACATTTTTCTTTATAACTAAGAAAACAAATGTAACATGTGCTATCAGATACAGGGACCATGTAAAGAAGATAAACTTGCTGATAGTTTTTCGGACAAAATTTAAAAACACTATCATTTAGTGCCTAAAACGTTCCGATAAAAAAGTTCCATTTGTTTCTATTGAAATAAAGTCAGAAGAAAATAAAAACGATTTGGCCAAATTTTAGTTTTCCCACATTCCCACATTCCTGGAAATGTCCCACATTTTCATGAATAACGACTGTATCAACAAAAAGACAGATGTTAAACAACTGAGTGTCATTTACTCGTATTGGCTAAACTGCGAAAAATTGGAGAACTTACATATCTCCCCAAATTTCGACTCTTCACAACCATAAATAGAATCTGTGTTTTGGCCGATTCCACCAGTAAATTTCATTCCACTCAAAATCTAATAATTCTCTTCTCACGATTTATTAATAATTGTTAATTTAAATTCCCATTAATTAAAATATAGTTTATTCAACTGCCTCTGGTCGGTTTTACAATTTCTTCCATCTTTCAACACAGACATTGACAACCTTCGGCCTTCTGTCAAAAGGTTCATCTCGCTCTTTATTCCATGACCACCATTTTGTGCAATCATCAATGTTTTTAAATAATTTTTAATCTGTTTTTAACTTGTTCTTGTCATATTTTATATAATTTTGACCATTGTACCATCTATCCAGCTCTCACCATGTTACTGGACGTTTCCCTCATCCTATACGTAAACAACAATTAGCAACATCCTCACATACTACTGTAAGTTGAGTCAATTTAAATTCATTTTACACTTTTGTTGCTACTGTTCTCATTGTAATTGCAGCTCCTGATGATGATGGCAAAGTCCATTGAAAGCTAGAGAGAATTAAAAAAGTATCCAACAAAAGGCGGAAGCTTTAATTTTTCACCTATATATATATATATATATATATATATATATATATATATATATATTTATCTGCTTGTGTTATGTACACAACAATTTAGTTCTCTATACGACGCATAGTGATGTACATAGTTACAACACACGTAACATGCATAAGTTAGTTATTCCTAAACATCGTCGGCAAAGAACTAGAAACGGTTCTAACTACTATGGAATCCACTTCTATAATGTTCTTCCTAACGCATTCAGAATGTCTGGCACCGTCTCATTTAGGAACAAAATTAAAGCGAACCTTTTACAACTTTAAAGAATTTTTAAATAATAACTTTTCGTATCTCTAATGTTGGTGTTGCAGTGTGCTTGTTTACTTGTACTCTGTTTGTTAATTTGCTCGGATGTGCTTGTTCCATAGTTTTCTATTTATTTTAAATTCATAATATTGTTTTACAGTTTTTCTGTTAGTGCTGTTTTTTACAATTTTCTGTCCATGTTGTTCTTTTCAGCAAATTTTATTGTTTTGGAATTTTACACTTTCGCATTTTAAATTTTACCACCAATAAAGAAATTAAAGTAAATGATGCCAGCCATACAATAATGATATATCACTTCTCTGATTTTGTAAAATTCGGCAGAGCCTTCACCGAAATTATGTGGAAAAAAAGAATTGCACAACATAACTTATAGAAAGTAGGGACTGGATCATTAATTTTCTTTCCGATTTGAACCCTTCACCTGCTTACGCATGAACAGCCTGTAACTAGGTATACACAACAATCTTTATTGAAATCATTTCATGTCAACCGTTGACAAAATTGAGTCATTTTTAATCCACGCTTCTCGGAATTGACCCAGTTGCACTTGTAAGGAGCTGAAACGATTTTTTTATCTAACCGATTTATCTAACAATTAAAAAACATGCAATAGTTAATTGGCAAGCTTATTTATTCTTATGCAATCGCTGTGGCTTCTGACTGTCAAAAACTTAAAGGACATTTTCAATGTTAATATCTACAGACATACGAACATGGATGAATGAAAGTACCACAATCACAAACCATAGTACTAATTTTATTTGTCTTACCAGCTCGCTACGCGTCAGGATTTATTTAACTTATTATGGCCTCGATATGAATTGTTTGTGATAGATCTTAACACATTGTAGATGTATTGCGTGTTAACAGTAGAGCTTTTCCTGTAAGTTACATAAACTTCGAGGTGTTTATATTTCTGTTTAGACTACCTACAAAACGCTCAGACCCTTTTGTTTTCTAGGAGGACACAAGTTTGGCAAAAAATCACGTTTACACGTGCTGCCTCCTGGGCGGTGGTAACATCAACCCTAAAATCTTAAATGGAAAGGGGGGTCGAGTGACACCTTATTTTAAAGGTCTTTCAATTCCCTTTATAATGATGTAAAATACATGAGCTTCAGTTCAGTAGTTTTGAAGATTTATTGATTTAAAGCTTAAAGTAGACTTTAATAGTTACATCAGATAAGTGTGTACTACTTTCAGAGGAAATTTGACTAAAAGAATTTAATTACGTCAAATTCGTTTATTCATGTCAATAAACACAATTATGTTTACAAGGGTCATGTGGTAGATGGTAACAATCGACCGAGGGTCAGAAAAATATCTTATGCGGTTATAATAAGAGGAAATAGTTAGGTAGTTTTTGCAAAGCAATAAAGAAGTAGGCTTATACCTGGATTAAGTACATGTCTTGTCTAGTGTAATAGGTAGATGGAGGTGATGCTGCCAGAAATGGATCTGTGCGATCAATAAACAAACCACAAGATTGAACTGCCGTGTCCAATGATTTTAGTATTGCCTTTTTTTATTGTCTTACTCTGTTGGGTATATGATGGTGTTTACTAGAACTTTACAGCTTGCTGTGTGCCTTCTTCTACAAGCTTCACCAAATCGAGAGGCTGTTAACCTCATCCCACAAAGTACAGTCCTGTGATTTGGTGACTTGTTCGATCTGCTAAATCTCGTCGTCACTTTTTCTAAGTTTCCCTAAAAATTCTTGCTTAGCAACCTCCAAATCAATGTCGTTCATGTCAGGTTTTTGACAGAATTCGCCATAAAACTATTCATTTTCTTTGGAATTGCTATCCGAATTGTTAGTTATTTTTATATAAGCTTTTTTTGGTTTGAGTTTCTTTTCAAGATTCTTGCGTTTGAGTCTTTGTTCCATCTTAGTGATATGCGAGGTTGGACTAAGCTTAGAACGCAAATGTATTTGGACCACACAGACAGGCCGCTCGGTATTGTGGCTCACTACAGCTGCAGCACATCTTCCATGGTATGACCTATTCTTGCAATAATTTACTCGCTTACCGCAATGTATTTTGCGATTATAGAGTTGAACTGCTCCACACTATTGTTGTCCTCATCATGAATTCGTAATTAAAATTTTCGCATATGACCTTTTATTGTCCATTATCAACCTTGATAAAAAAGGCACTCAAGAACAATCACACCAACAAGAGTACAGCACAACAATTCAACAACACAATATCGACGAACAATAACAAGGGTAGAACAATACTAAATGATCTCTTGCTGAGTACCGGAATAGGAAACGATTTACAGGCTTGCTGATTATTGCTGGACGTGGTCAGGAGCAACATATCGCCGTAAAACATCGATAACAACATTCTGAGATTAATATTTATTCGAGTGTTTATTAGTACTCTTCCACACATATCCTTATATTTTACTATCAGTCAATCAATCAATTCTTTATTCATGTCACAATACATAAAATATGTTTACATATGTCAGTAGATCAAATGAGAATTGCATTAGAATTAAGACAAAGGGAGTGCTAATGATCATAAAAAATTACAAACAAGTACACCAGCACTCATAAAGATATAACGCTAACATAACATATTAAGATTTATAGTTAAAATGTATGTCTTAAAAACTCTTCAAACGTGTAAAATGATTTATTAATAAGAATTTTCTTGATTTGAACTTTAAAATCTTTAAACGGAAGCGATTTTAAGCCGTCTGGAAGTACATTAAAAAATTTGATCGCCCAATAACCAGGTCCATCTTGACATCTTCTCAGTCGCCAATAAGGAGGTACTAGATTGTTCTTATGCCTAGTATTGTGCTCATGGACGCCCCCATGAGTTACATAGTTAGAGTTTCTTTTAACGAATAGTAGATTTTCAAAAATATATAAACAAGGCACAGTAAGGATTCCCAACTTGACAAATGTATCTCTGCAATCGTCCCTGTAGCCCAGACGGCTCACAACCCTAACTGCTCTTCTTTGCAAGGCGAACAGTCTATGGACCCCTGAAGAATGCCCCCAAGCCAGAATGGCATAGGATATGTGTGAATGGCAAATGGCAAAGTAAGCCATTCTCAATATTTCTACAGAAACACAAGAAGACAAACTCCGTAGCACATATATACCTTTGGTGGCCTCTCCAGCAACACTGTCAATGTGAAGGCCCCATTGCAATCTTGAATCCAAAGTAACCCCCAAAAATTTGGCTTCACCAACCAAATCACTGTCTCCAGGCAGGCTTCGCATAGAGAACACACATTCTCTTTGTCTTATCTTTATTTAGCAACAGCTTATTGGAGCAAAACCACAGCTCAGCCTCATCCTGCGCAGCCAGAGACTGTGCCATTGAGCGCTCAAAACTGTTAGCGGTGTGAGAGACGGTGGTATCATCCGCGAAGATGAGTAAAGTTTGCCATATTGTTATTGAGAGGTAAATCATTTATGTAAATTAAAAAAAGAATTGGGCCCAAGATGGAGCCCTGTGGGACGCCAATATTAACACTTCGCTCCGCCGATGACACTCCATCGCATCTCACCACCTGAGATCTATTACTAAGGTAAGACTCAATTAGTTTAACGGAATCATAACTAAAGTTGTAAGCAAGGAGCTTTTTTAAAAGGATGTCATGGCTCACACAATCAAATGCCTTACTAAGATCGCAGAAAAGAACCGTGTTATACCCTCCTCCATGGAAAGCATCAATTATAGAAGAAATCAGGTTAAGTACACCCATAACAGTGCTCTTACCCTGGCGAAAACCAAACTGATATTGTGAAAACAATTCATTCGCCTCAAAAAAGGTTACCAGTCTCAAAGCCATACATTTTTCAAAGATCTTAGAGATAACTTGACATAGGTCTGTAGTTCTCTGGTGAATCAACATTGCCGTTCTTAAAAATAGGTGTGACACTAGCTCTCTTTAGAACAGTTGGAAAAATGTTTTCTCTAAGACAAATATTAATCAGTCGTGTTAGAGGGATCAAAATTATGTTCTTTATAAATTTTACAATTATTAAATTGAAACCAAAAATATCTTTACTGTTTTTATTTTTGAGATTATCTATTACATCGCGAACCTCGTTAAATGTGACTTCAGAAAAAGAAAACAGAGGTGCCGGTACCACGAAATCAATATTATTAACAGGATCTAAATGTACATCAGGGATGTGATTTACTATATTACCTGCTATGTTACAAAAAAAATTATTAAAGCCATCAGGTGACAGGTCACTGCTCCCAGGGCACTTATTACCCTTACCTCTTTTTTTGTTAATGATATCCCACACGGTTTTAGCAGGATTACTTGAGCTCTTTACAAGGTTGTCATTAGCATTTATCTTAGCTTTTCTTATTTTATTTCTATATAGATTTTTGTAGTTTTTATAATACTGGTCACTCACAAAACCATACTGCCCTTTCAGCTCTCTCAAAAACCTCAAATGTTCCCTCATTGCCCTTAGTTCGGTATTAAATCAGGAAATATTATTGCCCTGGTCGGATCTTACCACATAACTTGTCTTTGGAAAAGAGTATGTATAGGCTTTTGAAGAATATCCATGAAGTGGCTAAACTTTTGTTCACCGCTGGTACTATCAACAGTAATGAAATCCCAAGATATCTCCGACAACCTACTGTGTAACATAAACAAACCTCTTTGTGTTACTGGTCTATACATTTTTTTATTTTGAGTAAAACCTGTGGTTTCACAACCAAGAAATTTAACCAGCTGACCCCTATTCCAATATCACATACCTGAGAGCCACACAGCTCCATCGCACTACTAAGGAAAACATTGTCAAGACAGGAGTCCTCACGAGTTGGTTCAAAGATTGTTCTTTCTAAGCCAAAGCTAGCGAGAAGGTCACACAATTTACTTGTATTAACATCTAATGTGTTAAAACTTACATTGAAATCCCCAGCAAGAATAATTTGCCTATTCGTACTCAATTGTGTTAATATTCCCTCCATTGATTCCAAGAAGGTATCAAAGTATATGCAGTAAATAAAATGCCTTATTGCAAGAAAACCGTGGGTGATAGTAAAAATCCAATGCTATTTCCAGCTTTTTGGGAACGTTTTACGTAATAACCACCTTGTTTTGTCACAAAATATTATTTCAATTTTGTTCACCAGTGTTATTTGCTCACAAGTCCTCACTATGCACCTATACACTGCCGTTTCCTTCCAGATATGGCATACAAATTACAGCTAAGACCTCCATAATGACATCTCTGAAACAGATGTTAAATCGCTTCAGAGCTAAACATTGATAGCTGAAGCATCATGACGTGTAAGCAACACGTACAGCTACGCAACGAAATCAAGCGGAATCGCACAGCAACCCTCTGTTGCGTGATTCAGTAGACTACACAGTCGAGCAAGTTCGCAAACATTCCATACCGCGCCTCGCACTGTGATCAAAATTAAATTGTAAATTCAGGCCAGCCAAAATTATTTCAGTATACAAAACCGATCAAACGCATTTTTTGGAGTTACAAAATGATTCGAGTAATCAAAGCAATAATGCTTAAGCTATTTAAAATGATTTACTTCTTTTCTTTGCTCTATTTCTTCCTTCCTTCTTTCCCTTTTCCCCTTAAACATGTTTGGTATCTGGGTAGCCAGACCTGACAGACTAACAGACCGACGAGACTTTTAACTAAGAGCAAAGGTCCACCGGACCGCTCTGACGAATAATGACGAATAGTAGTTACGCAACGAGTACATAACAGCTACTGCTGAGTTGACATCTTATAGAAAAACCTACATAATTTCAAAAGATGATGAAAAACTGAAAACGGGTATTGCGGATTGCAGGTTACAGGGGTGGGATTGATACCAATGAATCTTTGGAATACCAAATGTAGACGTTATATTATTAAGAAGCTTTAACCAACGATTCTGAAAGCGGCAATACTACGCGCTACTGCAATCAATAACACTGATCAACAGCCAAAAAATATCTTAAATAAAATCAACAAAATATTACTATTCTTAATGTGCTAAAACCGGAATGAAACTTATTTTTTCAATATTAGTTCAAGTTTTAGAGATACGGTAATTATATGTGTTCCTGCTGTGACAGTGTTAATATACTGTAATTCACAAGAATGCACGTGCTACATTTTTCTATTCGGCAAGGAAAGATGATGTAATCGGCATGATTGTGTTACGTTATACATACGTGTACATTATATTGTCTTATATTAGCCATTTTTTTCCTCAGTTGGCTGACAGCGTTCATGCAAGATGTCTCGAAAGTGTGTAAACAATCCAGATCAGTTTTGTTACGTGTCTGGTGATGTGACTTTTGCGTCTCAGAGACGGTCTATTACTCCACTAATAACAGAGGCATATCAGCTTTATTTCGGTTGTAAACTAGGTGATCAAGACAAACAGTGGGCACCCCACATCCGCTGTAATACATGTGCTTCAAGTCTGAGGAGCTGGTAAAATGGCAAAAAACGGTCTATACGCTTTGCTGTCCCAATGGTTTGGAGAGAGCCTAAAAAATCATATTAATGATTGTTACTTTTGCATGGTACCTTGTGTTGGACAAGCCACAGGTATGTCCAAGAAAAAAAAAATCGGTTATTAACTACCCAAACATACCATCTGCGATGAGACCTGTGACTCACAGTGACGAAAATCCAATTCCAAAACCTCCAGAATCCTACACTTGTGAATCAGAAAACGAATCAGATCATGGCGATCGAGTGATTCGTCAGGAAGAAGATATGCCATCAACGTCAAGAGATCCTGATTTTATACCGAGCACGTCATGCCACCAACCGCACAAAATAACACAGTCAGAATTAAGGAGAGATTTAGAACTTCCAAAATGTAAGGCAGAGTTACTTGGATCAAGACTGCAGCAGTGGAACTTGTTAGAAGACGATGTTTCGGTATGTGTTTTTCGTAAACGCCACAAAGACTTAGAACCATTTTTCAATATGGAGAATAACTTGGTTTTCTGCAGTAACATTAACGGCTTACTGGCGGCTTTAAATATAAACTATAACCCAGAAGAATGGAGATTGTTTATAGACAGTTCAACATTGAGTTTAAAGGCAGTGTTATTGCATATTGGAAATATTTTACCATCTCTTCCTGTAGGGTATGCAGTTCACATGAAAGAATCATATGACAATATGAAGTACCTATTGACATGCATAAAATACGATGAGCACCAATGGCATATTTGTGGCGATTTGAAAGTTGTTGCACTTTTACTTGGGCTGTAGCTATTCTACACAAAGTTTTGCTGTTTTGTGTGAATGGGACAGTCGGGCAAAGGCACTTCATTACACCAGACAAAACTGGCCTGTTCGTCAATTCCTAGAGCCAGGTCAAAAAAATGTACAGCATATGCCATTAGTAGATTCGAAAATAAATTTATTACCACCACTGCATATCAAGTTGGGCCTAATGAAAAACTTTGTCAAGGCATTCGATAGAGATGGGTCAGCTTTTCAATACCTGCGTCAGAAATTTCCAAGACTAAGTGAGGCAAAGGTTAAAGAAGGTATTTTTATTGAGCCACAGATTCGAAATATTTTGAAAGATACACAGTTGGAAAACACTTTAACAGGTATTGAAAAAAGCTGTTTGGAATGATTTCCGTCTGGTGGTCACTAATTTCTTGGGAAATAGAAAAGCTGACAACTATAAAACCCTTGTCAAAAATATGCTGTCATCGTATCAAAAGATGGGCTGTAATATGTCTCTTAAGATACATTTCCTACACTCACACCAGGACTTTTTTCCTGACAATTGCGGAGCCGTAAGTGATGAGCACGGCGAACGTTTTCATCAGGATATTTCAACAATGGAAAAAAGGTACCAGGGAAAGTGGAATCCTTCCATGCTTGCAGACTACTGTTGGACTCTTGGTAGAGATGCCCCAGAAACGATCCATAAAAGAACAGTAAAAAGACAGCGCATATAGTGATTCTTATAAGTATATGAATCTTGTTACTTTTTTTAATATATCCTTAAAAATAAAAAGTTTTTTTTCTAAACCGCAACTAATTTTTTTATTTCATTGTCATTTTTGGATTCAGCGCCCCAAAATTAACAAAGAAGTGCACTTTTCCCACAAGATACAATTAAAAAACTAAAATTTGTTGTCCAGTGTAATAAGTGATCAATAGTTGACAGCTATGTCGCTACAATTTGAAAGTGAATTTTGCACGAATTTGAAAGGAAAAATACCTGCAAAGCATTTATCGAATCAGGAATCAATTTATCGCAATATTCGACAGTTTTCCATTGCGCAACCGAGTGACAAAAATGATGTATGATAAAGTCATGTTCGTACGCCTCCCGGTTTGAATTCCTATCATAATAGATCTATGCATTCCAATCAATGTGTTATATAACGTTTTAAATCGGCGTATTATCAGAATCAATTAGCTACCTGGTGTAAATTAGATAGCTGACAAAAATGCGTTGCTGTTAAACGAATAATCAACCGAATCGCTATTAACTAAAATAAATCTAGAACGAGGCCAATCAATGTAAGAAAAGCAAATGTATTTTGGGCTAATTGGAAAGTAGAAGATTCGTCAGTAGCACGTAATATCAGGAAGTTGATCGATAAAGGCGTTCAGAAATAAAATATATTCGAAAAGTAACAGGCTGTTCTCTGAAAATGAGATTAATAGCGATCACCAACTAAACACTAGAATGCAATTTCTGGTAGACAGCACTGCATCTTACACCGCAGGTTAGTGGCGAAAAAGTTTTTTTTTCTTGGATTAAGTGCATTAGTGGCATGGTATAAGAGCCTCCTTTAATGATAAATATATACGTAGAGCGTCAAATAAACAAGCAGCTATGTGGAATGTGATTAAAGCCAATGGTGTGCAATCATCAAAATCCCATTCGTCTACCGTCAACGCATTGCTGAAACCATTATTGCTGAAATTCCAGCTACCCAGTCGAACTTCAAAGATTTTATTCAGACTAGTGATAACTACATTTCGCCTTGCGAACTGTTTCATTCAATGACGTTCGAGACGCAATCAAAAGCTTAAAGAATTCTAAAAGTAAAGATCCTGATGACATGGACGTTAAAATTATGATGACCTTCAATAACTTGATAGCATATCCTATAACAAAATTGATAAACATGTGTATAGAAAATAATGTCTTTCCTGCCTTATTAATATACTAAGTGACATATAAATCCGAACACGCAGTTTAAATGGTTTTATTTTAATAAAAGTTGGTGAATGTATTTATCTTACTGTAAATAACAAGTGAAAAAAATGTCAGCCTTATCAGTTGGACATTCTGGTTTTTATACTGCTTTTTTTTAATTCACTAACGCCCTAAAAATGAATATTTCAGCCGCAGTAAAGAATCAACGTTGGCGGATTTTGGTTCTTGACATCCTTTACGATCGGTTACGATGCCTAGAGTACGGAGACCTGTACGATTTCGTCAACTTAGTGAGTTTGATAGGGGCCGTATAGTGGGACTTTCTTTTCGGGCAATTGCAGAGTGCAAAGAAGACACTGTGGTTAGGTGTTGTCAGGCATGGCTTCGAAAAGGCCGTACGCAAAGAGCAAGGGGCACTGGACGCCGCCGTAGAACAACAGACCATGAAGATCGCCGTCTAAGATTATTGGCCTTAAGGGACCGTTTCTCCACTACCAGGTCCATTGCAAATGAATGGTTCGCAGAACACGGAAGACCTATTGGCATGCGAAGTGTTTATCGACGAATGAGAAGTTTTGGCTTGTTTTCATACCGGCCACACTGGGTCCTCCCTTTAACTCGAGAACACCGACGTAATCGCCTTGAGTGGTGCAGACAACGGTCACTCTGGGATCAGGAATGGAACAGTATTGTCTTTAGTGACGAGTCTCGATTTTGTTTAGGCATGTACGATGGTCGTGCCAGGGTTAGAAGGCGACGTGGTGAAAGGAGGAATCCACAGTTTTTTGTTGAAAGACATGTTCATCACACTGTTGAAGTTATGGTTTGGGGTGCTATAGCTTATGGTTCCAGGTCAACTTTAATCTTTATCAGAGGTAACATAAACGCGCAGCGTTATATCCACGAAATTCTAGAACCCCATCTTTTACCCTATCTTGACACCCTGGCAGATCCAACTTTCCAACAAGATAATGCCCGACCACATGTTGCAAGAGTCACAATAGACTTCTTTCAACATAAAGATGTCACATTGTTACCATGGCCACCAAGATCTCCCGACTTATCCCCAATTGAGCAAGTGTGGGATATGATGGCTAGGAGATTGCTCAATTTGCAACGTCCTCCTCAGACTCTAGAAGCACTTCGAGAGGAGTTGGTGGTTGCCTGGAATGAGATACCACATGAAGACATTGACCACCTGATCAGAAGCATGCCTAGGCGCGTTGGAGAATGCGTAGCACATCAGGGTGTATCCACACATTATTCAAGGTCAACTTTCCAACAAGATAATGCCCGACCACATGTTGCAAGAGTCACAATAGACTTCTTTCAACATAATGATGTCACATTGTTACCATGGCCACCAAGATCTCCCGACTTATCCCCAATTGAGCACGTGTGAGATATGATGGGTCGTCCTCCTCAGACTCTAGAAGCACTTCGAGAGGAGTTGGTGATTGCCTGGAATGAGATACCACAGGAGGACATTGACCACCTGATCAGAAGCATGCCTAGGCGCGTTGGAGAATGCGTAGCACATCAGGGTGCATCCACACATTATTAAAGGTCAAAGGGCTATAAAGCAGTGCAATCATTTTGAAATTTTTATCATTTACTTATTATGCTTCATTAAGTACTTATACAAAATTTTATTAAAATAAAACCATTTAAACTGGGTATTCGGATTTATATGTCACTTAGTATAATTGCATTCTCTTACCATCTATCCAGCCTAGCATATTTTGAGTGACATACCTGAAAACAAAGAAGCCATATTTTATTCAGAGCACAATCAATGAACCTAAATATTGTATTATTCAAATGCATTCAAAAAATTACTACTTGTATTATGTACTCCCTGTATCGGATGGCTAAAACGAAACAATCGATCAAAGCGAAGAAAAAGAGTTTTAGGAGATGCGCATTCTTCATAGTTCATTAACTGCATAAATCATCAGAATTTCAAAATATCCGGTTTTTGTGTCTCTTCCACTGAACAATTTAATATGTTTACAGTTGATCGAACATGATCGCCAGTCTCCGTCCAATGCGGTCGCTAAAACGGCTTTGAGTAGAATAGTGTCTTCTAGCGATGGGTACTTCTTTATTCCAGATGGATTATGGTTAAAAAGACTCTTAGGCGTTTGTTTCTATGGAGGGTGTTTCAAGATACAAAATTAAAGTGAAACAACAAGATTCCTCAGAAAAAAAATGGGTAATTACAGGGCTAGTCACATTAGTAGTAGTAAATAAAAAAAATATAGAGAACAGATTGGATCAAGCAAATTGAATGGAAAAAACAAAACAGGGATTGATCAGCTACAAAAATAAACAATGTTCGCAACGGGTTACTGCTCACCCAAGGACGAACGTGGAGTGTGGGGCAAAAAATATGTTGATTACGATTTATAGGGGGTAGGGGATACTTCATGTTCTATAATCGTCATTTCCACATTCCATTCCATCATAACTGTGTCGAACTTCCTACATCCAGAACTGACCGATATGACGACTCCTTTCTCCCAGGGTATTAACAAAGTTTTTTTCAGCTCCTTATAGCGGCCGCGATGTCCTTGCATTTAGGCTCTATGATAGAATCCAGCATACATTGGATAGCCTGAATGGCTAATGAAAACCTACAGCATCAAAATTTTTATAGTGTGTTTTTCGGTCACGAATCCATCGTAGGCGCCGAATGATAAAATCTTCAATGCCGCTCTGGTCTGGATATGTCATACTATCTAATCTGTTCAATGCCTTTCTGTTCAAAGATAATGAATTGAAAACAATAACAATGTTTCCAAAACACACTAGCTAATTTTTTTTTCTGTCATATCAATGGTTCATGCTTATAATATTTCAAATTATTAATTTCCTTTATATTGTATGATATAATTAATGCATATGCAGTGAATTGTAGTTTGTGTAAAATTAGTGTAAAACAGGTCATTTTCACACCTACCCTACCCTGAGACTTGGTGTTAATGGTCATTTGTGATCGAGAATCTGTCCTTTGAGTATCTTTTGTATAACACGATTGAATAATGTTGTTTTTTTTTGCAAATCTGTTTATGTGAATTTGAATTGAATATAAAGCACATATCATTTTTCTATTGAAGTTCACAATTTTTAGCACTTTTTTAAGTTCAATTTTCCAAATGCAATGCCAGCTGTAACCATTTTATCTGGGATTAAATGTATAACCTGTCAGAAATATCTGATTAGCTCCATGATTAATGCATTTAAATCCCGATTAAGTTGTGGTGAAACGCGGTTATACACATTACCACTATACAATCTCTAATTATATTTTAATCTAGGATTAAAGGTTGTGGTGAAATCGGCCGGTATTAGGTATCTTGAAAAGTGACATTATGTCGAATCTTTTTACTTATATTGGTTTTTGTAACATTATGAAGGTTTTTCTACGAGATGTTGACTTAGCACTGGCTGATGGACACGTTGTGAGCTCGTTTTGTAGTTGCACGTGTTGCCTAAACATCATGAGGCTTCAGTTATCAATGTTTGACTCTGATGTGATGTAAAATACATAGGTGCATAGTGAGGATTTGTGCGCTAATCGAGCCCCTTCCCACTTCCGTTGGCCCACTTCAAGATTTGTACCAAAATATGCCTTTATAAACTAAACATGACGAAACTATTTACTTCTAAAACAATTTAGTTTCTCCAAAACGTTTTAGATACACTCTAGTCGTAAAAAATACATATTTGAAATCACTTAGACCTATAACTAATAGAACATCTGAACAAATAAACAATGTGCGAATAAATGCGCGAAGTTAACAAAGCAACAATTGAAAGATTAGCATTGGGTAACATCACCTTTATTCTTTTTTATGACGGCTGAAATTCTTTGGGGCATAGTGTTAACCAAGTCTTGGCAAAAAATTGGTGCAAAACAATCCCATATTTCTTGAAGCTTTTGTCTCAGTTCGGTGATTGTACGAGCAGGATGTTGTCGTAGAACCTTTTTCTCGTGCCACAAAGTTTCAATAGGTGACAGATCAGGACTGCTAGAAACCCATTTCAAAAGAGGTACATTATTTCTTCCATCCATTTTATAGCCTTTTTTGAGGTATGGCACGCTGCAACATCTTGCTGAAACACAAAATCTTGGCCGGATGTCAAACATTTTTCCATCACTGGTAAAATCGATTCTTCTAAAATTGCCAAATATTTGTTTGTATCTACATTTCCATTAATAAAATGAAGTTTTCCTACTCCTTTTGATGACATACTGCCCCAGACCATAATGGATGCTGGAAATTTCACTTTTATCTTCAGACAGTCAACATGGAATGCTTCATTTTTTTGCGAATAACTCTACTGTGACTGTCACCAACACAAACTTCGAATCGGGCCTCATCACTCCATTGTATTGCACACCATTGTTGAGGTGTCCATTGTCTACGTTATTTAGCCCATCTAAGCCGATTTTTCTTTTGCAGTGGAGTTAATAGTGGCTTTCCTTTGGCCTATAAACAAGTTGTGCAACTTTAGGGTTTTTACTTCACTTTTCTTCATAAGAAAACTTACCTTGCAAGTGCTAAATCCCAGTTTGTGGGCCTCTCTATGAGTTTTGGACCTCGAAATTCTCCTTCCAACAGCGCTGAATTTCAAAAATGAGAGAGATAAGAAGTAATTATATGCACTATACACTGTCGAATTACAAGTCGTATACATGCTAACAGTGCTTGCACACAACAGTAGTGATTTCCCGTAATTCTCCTCAAAGTTTTTGAAATCAAAAAAAAAACGTAAAAAATCGTAATTTATAACTTTGAGAAAGGACAACGTATAAATAACCAGTTGGGTACATCTAATAGATATACTTAACTGGCAGCATATTCAGTAATGATTTCTCTATCTAGATGCGATCTTGCTATTCAACCAACTTTCTTCTCAGAGGTGAAAACTATAGACTACTAGGCTTTGGAAAACATATGCAACCAACAATGCGTGTACTTGAGCTATTCCTCCATAGATGGACGCTCACAACGATCCTAGTGAGCAAACGTGGAATGACCCTAAGTACTACCTAGTCTGCAAGACGACATTTTACAGGTTTTTTTTTAAGTTTTATAGGTTTTTTACATAATACCCGTGCTGGTCTTAGGGCCCTATGCGTGAGTATTTGTACATCAAAAGAGTCACTTAACCTCAATAATACCCTGCGAACCTTATCTTAACGCTCGCGTAACACGGCTCACGGCACTTAAACATCTCGAATAACTATGGATCGAAAAAAATGTGCGCTCATCTCTATATCAAGCTGGGTATCAAGCAACTCATCGTCGTAGCGGATAAGAGAAAATATGACGCAGAGCTGCAAAAAAATTGTCACGCGCGTTCCCAGCCTCCATCTGAGCAATACGTTGAGGTTGGCTGCCGTTAGTTATTAATTTCCTTTATCTTAGCGGCATCTCACATGTGCCGTAGCCATGCCCGCCTTGGCTTTAGTTCATAATAATTAATCGTCATCGCTGAAATACTAATTATTCGCTGGAAGCATTGTGCTTAGATTCCGTTGTTGCCGAATGTATACTAATATAACTCAACTATACTCAGGTACCGAAAAGGATCAAAGCTGCAAAAGACATCGCACGCCAATGCTAACCCTAACTAACTCTATTTGAATTAAAAATTCGGCGTGCGTGTAGCTCATCATATTCAGAAGTAGATGATGTTCTCAAAGATCATCGACACAAATCTGCTGGTGTTTACACAATATGCATCAGACTGTGTTAGTAAACGTGGCCAAGTAGATGTTGTATTTGCCGATTTTACCAAAGTCTTTGACAGGTTGGATCATGCAGTTCTTATTAACAAACTTAAAAAGTATGGCTTAGATCGTTCAGCTTCGGTATTTTTCGAGTCATATCTTTCTAACAGAAGGCAGATTGTTTCATACAGTGGTTACAGCTCTTATGAACATGCTTGCACATCGGGGGTAACGCAGGGATCAAATCTTGGCCCACTTCTTTTTACATTATTTATAAATGACTTGTGCGATACTCTTGAAATGTAACAAACTTCTCTATGCTGACGATTTGAAAATTTTCCTATTTATTATAAGTATGAAGGACTGTTATACCGTATAGATGGAATTGGATAATATAAAGAAACTTGGTTTAAATATAAAAAAGTTTAATGTAATCAGTTTCACCAGTTTGTATTCAACTACACTATAGGCGATGAGATGCTTTCTAGTCTCTACTAAAGATCTGCGAGTTGTTTTTGACTCAACTTTGTCGTTTGTTGAGCATATTTCAATAATGGTTAATGCCGGATCAAAGGCGTATAAAGACTTAGTGAGAAACTATCGGTATTATACTAATATTAAGGCTCTTACAAGATTGTATTTGACTTTTGTCCGTTGAAAATAAAAATATGCGTCAACTATTTAGTATCCCCATTACTCCAAAGATAAAATGGCAATAAAGAAAGTCGTGCAACGACACTTTTCGAAACTGCTTGCTTACAAGACTGACGCACTTATCCTCCTAGAAATATACTTTACGAGAATCTTACTTTTAGATTAAAAAGCCTAGGTCTAAGACGAAAATGTGATTCATAATTTTTTTTTAATTTGCTTCTATAATCGCCACTAGTAACTATGTGTTAAAATTTTAATTCAATTTCTGCTGTTTGTGATATAAATTTTGACAGTACCTCAAAAATACTGAATTGTGGTCGAGAATTGACACAAACGGCTCATCCTTTTTACAGTATGTCTAACAATTGACATTTATTATATACTAAGTGACATATAAATCCGAACACCCAGTTTAAATGGTTTTATTTTAATAAAATTTTGTATAAGTACTTAATGAAGCATAATAAGTAAATGATAAAAATTTCAAAATGATTGCACTGCTTTAAAGCCCTTTGACCTTTAATAATGTGTGGATGCACCCTGATGTGCTACGCATTCTCCAACGCGCCTAGGCATGCTTCTGATCAGGTGGTCAATGTTCTCCTGTGGTATCTCATTCCAGGCAACCACCAACTCCTCGAAGTGCTTCTAGAGTCTGAGGAGGACGTTGCAAATTGAGCAATCTCCTACCCATCATATCCCACACGTGCTCAATTGGGGATAAGTCGGGAGATCTTGGTGGCCATGGTAACAATGTGACATCATTATGTTGAAAGAAGTCTATTGTGACTCTTGCAACATGTGGTCGGGCATTATCTTGTTGGAAAGTTGGATCTGTCAGGGTGTCAAGATAGGGTAAAAGATGGGTTCTAGAACTTCGTGGATATAACGCTGCGCGTTCATGTTACCTCTGATGAAGATTAAAGGTGACCTGGAACCATAAGCTATAGCACCCCAAACCATAACTCCAACAGTGTGATGAACATGTCTTTCAACAAAAAACTGTGGATTCCTCCTTTCACCACGTCGCCTTCTAACCCTGGCACGACCATCGTGCATGCCTAAACAAAATCGAGACTCGTCACTAAAGATAATACTATTCCATTCCTGATCCCAGAGTGACCGTTGTCTGCACCACTCAAGGCGATTACGTCGGTGTTCTCGAGTTAAAGGGAGGACCCAGTGTGGCCGGTATGAAAACAAGCCAAAACTTCTCATTCGTCGGTAAACACTTCGCATGCCAATAGGTCTTCCGTGTTCTGCAAACCATTCATTTGCAATGGACCTGGTAGTGGAAAAACGGTCCCTTAAGGTCAATAATCTTAGGCGGCGATCTTCACGGTCTGTTGTTCTACGGCGGCGTCCAGTGCCCCTTGCTCTTTGGGTACGGCCTTCTCGAAGCCATGCCTGACAACACCTAACCACAGTGTCTACACTTCTTTGCACTCTAACTGCAATTGCCCGAAAAGAAAGTCCAGCTTCCCGAAGTCCCACTATACGGCCCCTATCAAACTCACTAAGTTGACGAAATCGTACAGGTCTCCGTACTCTAGGCATCGTAACCGATCGTAAAGGATGTCAAGAACCAAAATCCACCAACGTTGATTCTTTACTGCAGCTAAAATATTCATTTTTAGAGCGTTAGTGAATTAAAAAAAAGCAGTATAAAAACCGGAATGTCCAACTGATAAGGCTGAAAATTGTTTCACTTGTTATTTACAGTAAGATAAATACATTCACCAACTTTTATTAAAATAAAACCATTTAAACTGGGTGTTCGGATTTATATGTCACTTAGTATATGTTTACTCGTATGTCCGGTTTATATTTTTTCAAGGTCAAACGTCTGTATTCTTGACTTAACGTCAGACGTCATTAATTTTTTTCTCATTTAATTATTGATAATAATTCGGTTTTAATTGTATTTAAACGTATTATTGTCCTGTAATAGGGAGACTGTTGGATATCATTCTTATTATTAAAGTTGGGACTTGCCTTCATACGGCGTATAGATCTTGAAAAAATTGGAAGCTTTTATTAGTCAAATAAATGCCAATAGCAGATATTTCAATCAAACCTAAACAAAGCCTAATCTGGCTCTGCACCTGGATCAGATCGGATATGAACACGTACCATGCGCATCACTACTCAATGCAGCCGCTAGCCACATTTGTAAATAAAACCTTTACACATCGGTTCTAAAAAAACAACAAAAACAATATCGGAGTTGTCCATATTATTTCAATTTACGGTGAGTATCTTCGAAATGCTACCGAGGCTTCCCGAGCGCATACAGACCGTTTATCAAGATCCTTCATGATTTTTTTTTCATTTGAACCGAAATGAAATGTTTAGTGTATAAAACTGTGGTGAAAACGGTCGACGAACTACGTGTGCGAATTTAGGAATCTGCTGCATTCACTTAGGCGGTCCATTCTGAAAGCCTACACGATGCTTGGAACATACACGTGTCTTTAAATCTATCGCAGGCAACTTTGAAACAATACTTACAAGCGACAGAGCCGTACTTGAAATTTCTTTTAGACGAACGGTGAGTACTTCTTCATTTTTTTACTTTTTCGCTGTTGTTTCACCACACAGTAGCTTATTACAATCGTAGTTATTTCTGAAAAGGAAATTCCCAACTTTCAGAACACCGTGTAGATGCCGCGTTAGCATGTGCATGCCATGTGTTTTGAACATAACTTCACAATAGGAGACCGCTGAGGCTGACTCGGAACAGTAGTAATCTAGAAACACACCAGCCTTTCTGAAGGAGATAAAATACTATGAGAATCAAGGAGGTCATAAAGGCGTCCGACAATTGTAGGAACCACTGCCGATACATGGCGATATTCATAGAAAGCAATTTACTCGTTTAGGTCGGCAGGTGGTTAATTTTTTATCGAAATTAGGAAATAATAGCTAAAAGATAACATAACGGAGACAAAAAGTAAATATCAAAAATTAAATTTCGACATAAAGCAGGTGTGCCACAAGGCTCAGCACCGGGACCGTTGATATTTATACTTTACACTGCAGATTTACATGATAACTTCAAGAATGCACATGTTCAATTTTTTTGCTGATTATACGCAGACTAAGTGTGATTTCAATGCCGAAAATTCAGCAATTATGGATCAATCGAATATTTGTTATTGACTGAATTTAACATCTGACACAGTCACGTATAGTTGTATCAGACGTTTTTTTATAGACGCCATCAAAAATGGCAACACTGCCGATAAGTACCTCGGTTGGAGGCGTGCTCTTTCATGATCCATTTTTATTAATTGCTCCGCTTAGTTTCAAGCAACATTTTGTCACTTTATCTATTTTATTTATAGGGAATAGTTTCGTAATTTCGCTACCATACAACCAGTAATGACGGTGCACCTACACAACACGTATATCCTGGAGAATTTTCACAACAGTGCAGTGAAACTGCGGCTGGAAATAGTCGCGCTATTTCAAAAAGTACGTTTTTTTAGCTAAATAGAGTAGGACAACTCTTTACGGCAGATACAGTGCAATCGCTAAGGCCCGTATCGTCAGTCGTCCCTACAATTGTAGGGCGCGTTTATGGCCTCCTTGATTGTCATAGTTTTCTACTTATCCGTGTCAGCGCTCTATTTTGAGGTTATGTCACAAACATCTATTTGCATCAAATTGTGCTTGCTTTTGAGTTTTATCATGTTTTATCAGCCTAAAATGTCTTACAATTTAAAAGGAAAACATATCTTAACAATAGGAGAGCGCTGACGCTGACACGGAACGAGTGTAATCTAGAAATTTTTGAAGGAGAGAAAAGAGTATGACAATCAAGGAGGCCATAAACGCGCCCTACAATTGTAGGGACGACTGACGATACGGGCCTAAGTCTTCAGAAAGGTTGTTTGGATATATCCTAAACTATATGTACATATGATTTGCATGATGTTCTTCAAAACAGCATATATTCATCAATAAGTGAGATATTGACATGAATCAAAGAAGAACTGTTGAGAAAAGTTGAGGCTTAAAATTCTCTTAATTATTCAGTAATCCAATGTTTACATAGGGTGTTTAGAAGTTTAGAACAAAATGCACCTTTTAGTTACACCCTGTATAACAACAAACATTACCAGTTTTTTTCAAGATCCGCAGGCGATAATAATCACAATGAAATTACCTACAACTTGACGAAAAAATTAACGAAATTGATGCAAATGTTAAAAAGTTATTTCAAATTTAATTTCTAACAAAACTTTGTTTGTGCGGTTAATTTTGCATGGCAGTGTATTTTGATGTGCAATTACCATATTATACAACTTGTAACGTGCCGAAATTCTGTTTCGTTATGACTAGGTAGAATATTAGACAGTTTTGTTTGGGAAGCGGAGTTTCTCATTCGTTATTTTTTTTTGCATCGAATCTGTGGAGTGTAGTATTTTGGAACGCCCTCCTACTTTTGACATTGACTGACAATCAACTGACGGCAAGTCGGAAAGCCTAGAGTCCATCATTTTTTTCTTTTCCTGTTGAGGCTTTGGTTGTGCGGGCCGTCCGTTTGATTTCCAGATTTTGGGATATTCGGCCCCAATCACTAGTTTATAGAGTAGCACCTTTTCTATATATTTACCTCAAGTTTAGTTGTTTGTTTCGGTTTGAGTGCTACTCTCTCCATTTTATGGAAGTTTAACCTCTTCAGCGTGGGAAAACATTGAAAAAAATCACCATCTATACTCCTCTAGGTTTGTAGCTGTCTTGAAGCTGTATTGTAGCCTAAAGAAAAATTTTCTCAAGAGAAAGCGATTGTTTCTCAATGAAATCTACAGAACAGCTACAAGGCACAATAGAGCTGTTTGATGGAGACCTCAACTGCAAACATATATTTGTGGATCTCCGGGAGTCCGCTGACCACTTGTTAAGAAACACTGTGTCGAAAACTTCACTAGATTGACGATGAATCGAAAATATGACAAATACAACAGTACTATAACGGTCTAGCCGTGTTGATTTCACTGCCAGGTATTTTTTGACATTATACATAAGCTTATGAAAGAAATGCAATAAGCTCAATATTTCATTACGCAACAAGTAGGACAGTATCGTTACGATCACGTTAAATATGCATACAATGTGGACACGTCCAAATGCCAACTGAAGTGTGGACTTTGTAGTCATAGGAACGCGTAATGGATTAGTTTAAGTGTGACATACCTAGTTTTATTGTTGTTTTAGATATGCATACAGGAACTCTTGCGAAATGCCAGGGTTTCAATTTACAACAAAAGCTGTTGGTGACAAATGAGTTGAGAAAATAATCAATTTATAACAGATATAAGTCAGATAAGAAGATCAAAATTTAGACAATCAAATCTCAAACATCACATCAGGATTTTTAGGAATTCATTTATACTTCAGATACATATCTTTATGTTCACTATACTCGTTATTGTTCAGCAAATTATTATGTTCGCTCTGGCGTGCCACAAGGATCGAGCCTAGGCCCCTTGCTGTTTATACCCTTTATAAATAACCTTGCCGCTTCACTAAAGTGTCAGTCTACTATTTGCCAGGAAAGTAAACGTATATTAAAACAAGAAAGATTGATATCCAAATCAAGTTGGGTACTTTATTTTGAAGGTTCATTTATACCATTTATGTATGAAAAATAATATCGCTCAAATGTTCACCACGACTGGATTTACAGACGTCCACGCGATGGTCGAAATGTTCAATGACATTTTGCAACATGGTCGGTTCTATGGCATTTATCTCGGCAATGATGTTGTTTTTGAGTTCTTGGAGGGTAGCTGGTTTGTTGACGTAGACTTTGCTTTTCAAATATCCCCATAAAAAGAAGTCCAAGGGAGTCAAATCGCAGGATATTGGTGGCCATGGTACATTTCCTCTACGCGAAATCACGCGATCACCAAAGAAGGACTACAATCGATGGATCTTGACGTTGGTTGTGTGGCATGTTGCACCGTCTTGTTGGAAATAAACATCGTCCATATCCATTCCTTCAAGTTGCGGCAAAAAATAGTCCTCTATCATCACGTGATATCGCTCAGAATTGACGGTAACGGCGTCCCCGGCCGCATTTTCGAAAAAGTAAGGTCCGATGATGCCTTTTGACCACGATGCACACCACACAGTCACTTTTTGAGGATGCATCGGCTGCTCTTGATACTCACGGGGATTTTCGTTCGCCCAGATGCGGCAGTTTTGCTTGTTTACCGTCCCATTCAAAGTGAAATGCGCTTCGTCGCTGAACATGATTTTTGATGAAAAATTGGCATCAATTTGGCGGTGTTCAAGGAGCCAATCTGAGAACGTTCGGCGCGAAAAATGGTCGGCCCGACGCAGCTCTTGCGTCAATCGGATCTTGTAGGCGTGTACATACATTCAAATCCTTGTGGAGAATGCGGAGCAAACTGGTTCTCGAAATGCCCAATTCTTGGGATCGACGCGTTGTTGATTGTTTCGGATCGTCTCTCACACTCTCCTTCACAACAGCAATGTTTTCCGGTGTGCGAACGCTCCTTGGCCGGCCAGAGCCTGGCAGATTTGCCACAGAACCTGTTGCCTCGAATTTACGCACCAGACGACCGATGGTTGTTTCGTTTGGGCGGTTGTTGCGACCGAAATGTTCACGAAGCGCGCGAAACGTGTTTTTTATTTTTGCACCATTTTTGTAGTGCTCTTGAATAACTTTAATGCGGTCTTCAATCGAATACGACTCCATAGCGATCGATGGTAAACATTCAACTAACAAAATGACATGTCGGTGACAGAAAACAAAGATGGCGTCTATATCAAATTGACGTATACTTTCCTGCGTCCCTATTGGACAACCCTTATTTCACTTCAGAGGGTTCTAAACAGATTCATACAGAAGCTTAAATTCCAGGGCTCCACGGCTGCTAAGAGGAGCTTAAAGAAGTATTTTTAGTCCGACTTTTAAACTGCCTAAAATTAGGAACGGCTTCATCTTGTAGTTCATTCCACAGTCTCGATACCCTAGCGATAAAGGAGAGGTCGTACCGGCCTGTTCTGAATGTAGGATGAGAGGGTAAAGTCAGGCGGCATCATGGAGGAGACCTCTGAGGAGCAAAGCCCGTTGGCGTAGCGGTAGAAGAGCGCTAGATCTCCGCCGGCTCGAGACTGTCCGTTAGAGAAGGGTCATCCATCAGTCGGACATCCCTCCTCTGGATGATATAGTCAGGGCGGTAGCACCCGGAAACGCGTGAGTAGTACTCGATGCTACAATCGGATGGGTCCAAATCCGCAAAATACACCTCGTATGCTAATACTAAAAGCAGCAGCGGAACTGCCTCACCCCTATCGCTCGTATATGCAATCGACAAAAATATCGGCATCTTTGATAAATAATTTATGAACACTGGTACTGCCAGCGAACCAGGCAACGCAACGCCTGTCGCGCCGACCCTGTTCGAAACTGCACTATATTTAAATGTCAACGGTACTACTCCTTTCCTCTTCGATCCGCCAAGAAAGAGAAATGCACCGACCATTTGTCAAATTGGTGCTGCTAACTGACGTATCAATATTATCTTTCGGAATATTCATCCTTATATATCCAGTTTGCATGCCACTCCATACAAGCGGTGACGGTTAGCTGTGGAATAGATGTAAGGGCATGCATACACGTCTGAGCGAACTGAATCTCAATCGCTATTAGATATGTTGCTCACCGATCTTAATAAGATTTTGCTCGGTACATGGTGATCCAAAAATAAGATATTGCATTACACTTTAGATTTTTAAATGGAAACACCAATTCTTTTTAATTGTTTGATTCTCCATGAAGTTTTTAGTAACTTTTGTATAATAAAGTTTATACCTATCTTCAATCGTTGTGAGGCTATTTGTCTATATCAGAGTTCCCCAAACTTTTTTGCGTCGTAGACCCCTTGCAATGTTTTTCCGTGTTGGGTAGACCCCCTACCTACCTGATATTGATTTAGTGTAAATTTCTAACTGTAGTGAAGTTTATTTATAATTTATACATTTATTAATTGAATTTAAATTAAAGCTACTCAACATAAAAGTTTGTATCTGTTATGTAAAACGTAACATTAAATAAACAGGTGTCTGACCAATAAGTGCCTGAATTGGGAATAGGTGCCCGCATTGAAAAAAATAAGAGGGATAAAATAAAAAAAAGGTAAAAAATAATAAAAAAAAAGTTTTTTACTTAAAATAGTACAATAAGCGAGTTCGTTTCTTAATTGTAACATAAACGTATGTTCTACAATAACTCACTGTTAGCTTGATTAAATTCCGCTTCTTATACGTTTAAGTTATCTAAAAATAGGCAAAAAATTAACGAATTTTAGTGTGTACCTATCCTTGAATTTTCAGAACAATTTTAAAAAAAATGTTTTCTATGAAGGGGGGTTCTTTAAAAAAATCAATGCGGGCACTTATTCCCAATGCGGGCATTTATTGGTCAGACACCAATAAACATAAAATAAACTATCAATAAAATAACATAAGCAATAAGTCAATATTTTTTGTGAGAAGGATGAACCTGATGCTTTAATAATAAATTATCAACATTTGGCGTCAATTTTGTAAGGGTTAATCTTAAATCTCCTCGGCTAATGATGTCCAGTCTGTTTCTTTTTTTCGTTAGGAGATTGGTAGCAGCGCTGAACCCCCTTTCCACTAGTTATGACGATGGAAAGGAAATTAAAAATTTCCTCGCTATATTCCATAATACGGGATAAGTAACGGGTATGTTATTTTGCAGCCAGAATTGCTGATATCCGTTTTTAAACTGAACCTTGAGTTCTTCGTTTGTACTTAGTTCAGTCAGTTCCTCTTGTATTATGACTTTCGTTTCTTCTATGTCACCATATGGATTAATTATCCACGGTGGTATTACCATAGTCAAAACATCCTCAAACCTAGATTCAAAATCTAAATAGAGGGCATTTACGTTAAATGTTGAACGGAAGTTGAAACGTCGACTTCCTGGCAGCTTGTCTGTGACAAATTGGGGAACTGAGAAAATTCGCCCCGTCCAATATTTTGCTTCATTAGTTTAACTCTGGCAAGAAACGCTGATAAGATGGACTTTGTTTTAATCAAATTTAAACTGTCGCCTTGTAATTGCAAATTAACCATATTAAATTTTGTAAATAAATCTGTTAAATAGTTGATGTCTGTTTTCCTCTTCATTAAATTTTCTTTTAAAATTTTATCTTTAGTATCCAGAAATTCTAAAATAGTCTCAAAAAGTGCAAAAAAATCTTGTCAAACATAAGCCTTTCGACAGCCAGCGTACTTAAGTGTGAAGGAGTAATTCATGAAAGTGTTCGTCATTTTCTTCAAACAACTGCGCAAATAACCGCGTATTCAACGCGTTGCTTCGGATTCGGTTTACTGCATCAATGACTAAATGAAGTGATTCATGCAATCTAACACTCAAATTTTTAGCAACTAAATGTTGTCGATGGATGACGCAGTGTATTGCTAACACCACTGACACATTTTGTTTTAAATAGCTTATAAATCCACGATAACGTCCAACGATGGCAGGTGCAGGTGCTCCATCTGTAGCTACTGATATTATATTTGATAAAGGAATTGCTTTTTCAATGAAGTAATCCTTCAAAACATAAAATATTGATTCACCTTTAGTGTCGGTTATCAAAGTTCTTGCGAAGAGCAGTTCTTCGTAGATTTCTTGATTCATAATAAAACGAACATATGCCAATAATAATGCTGCATTATCAGGTAAAGTTGACTCCTCCAGTTGTATAGAGAAATGGGTCGTTTGAAAATAATTACATAAGAAGCTTTCAATATCAGAACTCATTTCATCAATACGTCTTTCAACAGAATTGTTGCTTAAGGGCATTCTTTTAATGATATCAGATGCAGGTTTGTGTAAAACAGTTTTTAAAACGTCTTCAACGGCTGGCAAAATTAACTTCTCTCCGATAGTATGCGGTTTTCCGGATTTTGCTATAAGTAACGAGATATTGTAAGACGCCCGCAAACCATCATCATTTCTTTGTGACGTCGAAGCGAACATTCTGTCCAGTGTAGGTCTCTTCTGAAATTTAACTTTGAGTGTTTGAAAGTATTTCAAATCTTTCTCTGTTTTATCAGGGTGGCATCTTCTCAGATGATCTTGCAGTTTAGATGGTTTCATAGCGTCATTGTTCAAAACGTTGTTGCATAAAAGGCACATAGGCGATTGTTTGTCCGGCAATGATGAAATGATGCCAAATTTCAAATAATCAACACTGTATTGTCTACATTTCTTTTTAGATTCGGACATGGCATCAGTCATCTGTGGGCAAAATTAAATTCTTTAAATAAGACAGAAAATCCAGCAGCTGTATATTAAAAATATTTTTTGATTTTAATAATAATTCGAACATCTTCTTGCAACAATTAGCTCGAATTACGGAGATTGCACTGTAATTATATTACCGATTGCTAAAACTTTCAAAAAGAAACTATTGAGGAGTACTCGTGTAATTTTGCTTGATTGAATATTTAGCTACTAATAACTAAAGTCATGATTGGCGTAATTTATCTATCTTTGCTAACTACGAGTACAAAACTAAAATTTAATAAAAAATAATGTACTTACTTTTCTCCAGTAATCTCAAACAAAATAACACTGACTCACTATAATTTGTGTGATATACTATCTGTTTATATTTATTATAATATTTTCTTAGCACTTTCCTTTTCAAGATTCAGGAAACGAATAAACGTATTTGTCCCACATTCGTATTTATAGAGTGACGAATTGAACAAGTGCAAGGTAGCGAAGCTCTGAGACTGCGACTCTCAGGTTTTTACAAGTTCAAAATGTATTGCGACCACAAAGCGAATACCAACATCCTACAACTTACACAATTTTATAAACATATATAATAAATTTTTTACTTCATAGGTACTTTTATAAATAACGTATATGTTTTGATATTATAAGATAGTATGATGTAAGTAAATAGATACTATCAGTGCATGTGTTGAGATCCACTATAGTGGACCCCCATATTCATTTCATGGACCCCCAAATTTTTTTTCGCTGACGTAGACCCCTTGCAGGTTGTCATAGACCCCTAGGGGTCGATATAGACCACTTTAGGAATCAATGGTCTATATCATCGCCATATTAGAAAGGCTGATGGGAATTGAATAAACCAGACCTGGTCTCCTAATAAAAAAGAACGTTACTTAATAAGCCCGCAAGCTTACAATCCCTGGTTTTCGTTTCACATAGAAACAAAGCCGTAATAATCAATTTTATCGTTATTAAAATGAATGTTTATAGCTGTTAAATTGTTTCCCTGTATGCCTTGGTAACACAATATCCAAACAATAGCGCTACATTACAGTAATTTGTGACTATTAATAACACGTAATGTCTGACACGTAGGTCGTAAAAGGCAGCGTTACATCAAATGAGCACATAAAGCGGACATTTTTTTAATTTTCTGGATTTATGAAGCGTTTAACTTCAGTCACTCTAGATTTCAGGAAGGAGGAAATTGTATAACCAATTTCAAATTTCCCGTTCAGTCGAACAGACTACTTATAGTATTTCCGTCGGTCTAAATAAATAAGCAATGTGTAATAACAAACTTGTAACATCTTTACCTAGAATGTCTCTTTTATAGAGAATTATAAAGAATGTGAAAACTTTGTGCGCGCATTGTACACTAACGTTCAAAGGTATTTGAACACCTGCATATTTCCATTTAAAATCATTACAGACAAAAGAAAAACTATTCAGTAGGTACCACTGTCATCTGTACATTACATTGTTAAGAAATTTAAGGCACAACATCTAATAACCGTCGTTCAGGAAGACCCAGAGTTACAACTTCCACTGAAAACTCAAGCATAACAGTAAAAAGTGACAAGTACGAAAATATTGAGCCACATTTCAAGAACACTTATGGAAAATTATTGATTGTATTATTTCACACGTAATGCATATTTCTTTCTCAGCGATTCAGTATCGTTTTGGAAACTTTTCGGACACTAATGTTATAGTATTATTAACAACTGTCTGAAAAATTTCCTCACAAAATATTGCTGGTCCCTCGTAGACAGAGCTGACAACCAGCGCGCCACCTTGTCATTTCTATTCGTACTAGCCGTATATGAATGTTTACTTTACCTACCAAGATACCTTCTGTTAAAATTTGATTTACTATCAAGATACTCTCTTTTAATTGTGTACAGACGCTGTGATTGTGGTTGTGTGTGGGCGTTTTTTCGTTAACTTCCAGATTTTGGGATATTAACGCCCTAAGCACCTCTTTATGGAGTAGTTAGTACCCTTTTATTCTATACCTTACGTTCAGTTGTGTCGGTTTGGGTGCTACCCGTCCATTTTCTAATGGGATTTTAACCTCAAGTTCTTTCTTGTATACCATCGGACCCCGTCCATTAATGCATGTCCTGGAGAAGTTTGTTCAATATCTGCTTCCTTTTAGTGGAAAGCCATTGCGGAGAACCACCATTCACACTCCTCCAGCTTTGTTTTGTAGCTGCCTCGTAGCTGTTTCCCTTTGGCAAAAAAACTCTGACGTGTTTCATAGATATTAGTATATTAATTATTGCTAACTGAAATTCTTAGGGGGGGGGGCTTTATTGCACGCCACTTGACAGCTGTTTTGCAATGTCTGAACCTTATCATTTATAGTAATTTATTAATTAATTAAATAATTTAAAAAAATGAAAGAGGAATCATACCACCATTTCCTCTTGTTTATAAAAAAGGCATGGCACCACTTTAGAAAAATTACTTGCGCGTTTACCCAGGCTGCCAAAGGCTGTAATTCAAAGTAAAGGATGACATATTGTTGAGTCAAAAATATGATTGTTTTGGTTATAAATAGTTGTATGTTGTCAAGAATGAAGAAAATAAGTGTCTCCTACATATATTGTAATGTTTTCTTTAATAACTTTCATCAGTTTCCTTGTTATCTAGGTGTTCAAATACTTTTGAACGGTAGTGTATATCCTTGACTATCTGAGAATGTTAGTCCTTTTGTAAAGTTATAATGGCGAAAGTTAATGAAGCTTGAAAAACCCGCTAGGTCCTATTTATAGGGATTGGAGCTGTATCTTTATAGGAAAGAGCTAAACACTTTTCTAATATCGTCCTTATATAAGAACAAGCAAAATACTCTAAAGGTCGTATTGTTCCAATATAATCCCGAAAATCTTTTCTTATCATCTTACTTTTGAGTATTCCTCGTTAATTGAGCGCCATCTAGAAACATTTCTTAAATGGAATGTGGGGTTATGCGATGCCATATTTTGAAACTCCTTGCCAACACATCATAGCCCTTGAACGTCAATCTACTATCTGTCAACAGGGTTGTCAAGGCCTGAACCTTGATTAACTTACATACATAATATAATAACTCAAAAACTAATCATCTAAACGGTATGATATCTTATATAAATGACCTTCATTTGTAAGTGTCTTTCTGATTATGCAACAAAATATGGAACATACAGACAGATTGAATGATTTCGACAAGTGTTTTTAAATAATTGTAGCATTTTTATTTCCAAGGAATAAACTGCTATCATCTTGGGTTAAATAGTTATTTATTATAGAAGGGAAAAAAGTACTAGCTAAAATCTAGTATTTTTCCCGTGTATAATACACAATTTTTCTGTGACGGGAAAAACGACGCTTTAATATTGGAAAATTATATTATTACCATATTTAAGTCAGAAAACTATTGGTGTGAAAATTGAATTTTGAAATTAGTAGGCTATGATGTACTTATAGCGACTATTACGAGCCCCTTCCCACTTCAGTTGGCCCACTTCAAGATTTGTACCAAAATATGCCTTTATACACTAAACATGACGAAACTATTTACTTCTATAACAATTTATTGTCTCAAAAACATTTTAGATACACTCTAGTCGTAAAAAATACATATTTGAAATCACTTAGACCTATAACTAATAGAACACCTGAACAAATAAACAATGTGCGAATAAATGCGTGAACTTAACAAAGCAACAATTGAAATATTACCATTAGATAGCATCACCTTTATTTTTTATTACGGCTGAAATTCTTTGGGGCATAGTGTTAACCAAGTTTTGGCAAAAATTTGTTGTAAAACATTCCCATATTTCTTGAAGCTTTTGTCTCAGTTCGGTGATTGTACGAGCAGGATGTTGTCGTAGAACCTTTTTCATCTCGTGCCACAAAGTTTCAATAGGTGACAGATCTGGACTGCTAGAAGCCCATTTCAAAAGTGGTACATTATTTTCTTCCATCCATTTTATAGCCTGCCTTTTTTGAGGTATGGTACGCTGCACCATCTTGCTGAAACACAAAATCTTGGCCGGATTGATTATGACTGTTCAAAAACCGCTTGGATGACTAGCAGTATATTCCTGAAATGGTTCCACAGATGCTTTGTCCCTCAGGTATGACAATCAATTATCATAAATGCCCTATTAATAATTTGAAGATGTGTTTTCAATTTGTAGGTAAATGGTTTCCTAAAACAACAGAAGCTTCCAATAAAAGCGTTGTTACTATTGGATAATGCACCAAGTCATCCTCCCGAGCAACAACTGAGGAGCAGGGATGGGTCAATTTTCGTCATGTAGATGCCGCCCAACGTAACACCGTTAATTCAACCGATGGACCAGAGTATAATAAGACCCACCAAACTATACAATAGGAAGTTTCTACTTTCGTCTGACTTATCAAAGAATCCTGAAAACTTATCTGAGGCTTTAAAAAAAGTAACATTACGAGAAGCTGTTTTAGATTTACATATTGCCTGGAATGAACTTAACCAGCAAACTATTCAAAAATGTTGGAACAATCTCTTTTGTACCAATAATGAAGATGATGAAAAGACGATGTCCCCATAAGCGTAATTAGAGAACGTTTGCGATCCAATAATGATAATGTTATTAGTGTGTCATTGGATGTTGTTGATTTATTGAAAACAGTGAATCCCAACATTGTTTGTACTCCTGCTGATATTAATTTATGGAACGAAGATAAGCAGACGAATGATGCTGATAGCGAGGAGGATATGGACAGTGAGGATGATGAGAACGATCCCATTGAAGTCAGAAGTGTAGTGACTGACGCGCAAGCTATACAAGTTTTTAACCAAGCTTTAGATTGGGCTGAAAGAAAAGAAGTTTCATACACGGATATTTTAGTTCTTCGTAAATTACGGGCGCAGGCATTGGAAGACAATGCTAAGCGCAAATTTACGCAGACAAAAGTTGTTAATTATTTTTCTTCTAATTAAAAAAATACTTATCGCTGTTAGAATATTTGCTTATTTTGTTATAAATAGTATGTATTAAACGTTTCTTTCAATAAGTCAAATATTATATAAATCACGTTCGCTAATGTAAATATTTCGATAATGTGAACCACACTTGGATTAAATTAGTTTACATTATCGAGCGTCTGCTGTATTATTATACAGGATGTGAAAAATATTCATTGCTTAATGAAACTTTTTTCGCAGTCTTGTTTGTGTCGAGCCGTATTCGTGTATGTACTAATACGGGCGTTGGGCGGCAAGTGCAAAGTTGACTTACCTGACGTCATTTTTTACACGTAATGTCACTCTCCTTTACGGTAAGATCGATACGAATTTATTGCCATCAGGCATCTGATGGCATTTAAAACCAATCCTTCCTTATCCGCATTTGAAAACAGCCAGCTTGCACCAAACCAAATTTGCATCCGACAAATCTATGGTTAGCTGATGTGCAATCGTTTATTTTATTATCACGAATTTCCAGAATCTGCGCAAGCTGTTCAGCCACCGCAGTTACGCAACATACACAATTCCCTTAAAGGTTAATGCAGCTCGGCTACGCTGACAGAAGCCGGTAAAGGCAAGTCGCGGTAATATCGAACAGTACAGGAAGATTGTTGATCCACCAAGCTTGTCTGGATAATGAAACCACATACACGGTGTTCATTTGAAAACTTCGCACTGATTTATCGAAAACTATTGATTGAAAAAACACCGAGACACGTCAAAAGATTTGTCAAGGGGGAGAGCTTCTTAGGAAATCGGTACACATTGACAAGGTTCTATCTCCAAAGTGCCCCATTTTCTCCGGAGGGCCTCCAGAGTCTGTACTTGGGCCACTCCTATTCATTTTGTATAATTATTTTTGATCTCCACGCAGTTGTTAAATATTGTAAAATCAAATTATTTGCCGACGATTCACAGATCTACGAGCGCCTTCCCACTTCAGTTGGCCCACTTCAAGATTTGTACCAAAATATGCCTTAATAAACTAAACATGACGAAACTATTTACTTCTAAAACAATTTATTTTCTCAAAAACATTTTAGATACACTCTAGTCGTAAAAAATACATATTTGAAATCACTTAGACCTATAACTAATAGAACATCTGAACAAATAAACAATGTGCGAATAAAAAAAGTTAATAAAGCAACAATTGAAAGATTACCATTGGGTAACATCACCTTTATTTTTTATTACAGCATCTTGTGCAATCATCAAGTGGCTTCACGATGTAATGCTTTAATGTTTTTTAAATAATTTTTAATCTGTTTTTAACTTGTTCTTGTCATATTTTATATAATTTTGACCATTGTACCATCTATCCAGCTCTCACCATGTTACTGGACGTTTCCCTCATCCTATACGTAAACAACAATTAGCAACATCCTCACATACTACTCTCCTGATGATGATGGCAAAGTCCATTGAAAGCTAGAGAGAATTAAAAAAAGTATAAAGAGTCCTCTTTGCTTAAATGTTGTCGAAGTACCCAACAAAAGGCGGAAGATATATATATATAGGTGAAAAATTAAAGCTTCCGCCTTTTGTTGGGTACTTCGACAAAATTTAAGCAAAGAGGACTCTTTACACTTTTTTTAATTCTCTCTAGCTTTCAATGGACTTTGCCATCATCATCAGGAGCTGCAATTACAATGATAACAGTAGCAACAAAAGTGTAAAATGAATTTAAATTGAATCAACTTACAGTAGTATGTGAGGATGTTGCTAATTGTTGTTTTCGTATAGGATGAGGGAAACGTCCAGCAACATGGTGAGAGCTGGATACATGGTACAATGGTTAAAATTATATAAAATATGACAAGACAAGTTAAAGACAGATTAAAAATTATTTAGAAAACATTAGAGCATTACGTCGTGAAGCCACTTGATGATTGCACAAAATGGTGGTCATGGAATAATGAGTGAGATGAACCTTTGACAGAAGGCCGAAGGTTGTCAATGTCTGTGTTGAAAGATGGAACGAATTGTGGGCGTGTGCCAAAACGTTGCCAAATCACTTCAGATGATGTGTTTTTCAGAATGTTATATAAGAAATTGTTAAACCGACAAGAGGCAGTTGAATAAACTATATTTTAATTAATGGGAATTTTAAATTAACAATTATTAATAAATCGTGAGAAGAGAATTATTAGATTTTGAGTGGAATGAAATTTGTTGGTGGAATCGGTTTAACAATTTCTTACATAACATTCTGAAAAACACATCAAAGTGATTTGGCAACGTTTTGGCACACGCCCACAATTCGTTCCATCTTTCAACACAGACATTGACAATCTTCGGCCTTCTGTCAAAGGTTCATCTCACTCATTATTCCATGACCACCATTTTGTGCAATCATCAAGTGGCTTCACGACGTAATGCTCTAATGTTTTCTAAATAATTTTTAATCTGTCTTTAACTTGTCTTGTCATATTTTATATAATTTTAACCATTGTACCATGTATCCAGCTCTCACCATGTTACTGGACGTTTCCCTCATCCTATACGAAAACAACAATTAGCAACATCCTCACATACTACTGTAAGTTGATTCAATTTAAATTCATTTTACACTTTTGTTGCTACTGTTATCATTGTAATTGCAGCTCCTGATGATGATGGCAAAGTCCATTGAAAGCTAGAGAGAATTAAAAAAAGTATAAAGAGTCCTCTTTGCTTAAATTTTGTCGAAGTACCCAACAAAAGGCGGAAGCTTTAATTTTTTACCTAACTGGTCTAGACGACAATGACCACGTCTCAAGTTATATATATATTTCCTGCACTAAACAGCCGGCAATGGCAGGTCGTGGCATAACGAAATCCATAAACGCGATCGCCGCGACCGTTTTTTCGGCGTGCGAGAAATCAACACACCATCGACAACAACCAGCATTGTTCTCTTACGTAAACCGAACAGTTGCGTAACGCCTCGCCGCCGCTGCCATTGCGAAGGTGCCATAAACATTTGTTTTCTCTCGATCAGGTTGGCAGCGCATTGTCAGACAACACCGTCCTAAACAGACGTCGCCGTCGTCGTCGGTCGGGACAATCACGGGATCACGGACGATCGTGATCACATGATCGAATCACGATGCAGCATTGCGCAAAAAAATAAGAGTTATATGCGGTTTTGTTCTTGTAAAACAATCTTTAGGATTTAATGATGATGGTATGTAAAGGTTTATGCAATTGTTCGCAGACGATGCTTGTTCCTATTCAGCATCCTCCAAAAATCGCCTAAGGGTTGGTGGACACTGTACGGTATCCACTTGAATGATATAATTATACTTCCTATGAGTCTTTTTATATAAATGTCAAGCAATCGATTGGAATTAGGGTCTCAAGAAACATAGCTTTCTGCTATAAAGTTGCTGACGTTTAGGAAAAACTGATTTCCTTCTTCAGGGTCCTACAAAAATCTGTTTAAGTCGTACGGCTAGCCTTCTGCTCTTCCATCAGACTATGCGGTACCCAGAGAGGACAAAGTTTCCTTACGTGTAAATGGTCATGCAGAATTGAATGAATTGCTGGTGCATGAAGGTGTAAGGTCTCCTCTATCTGTTGGTATGTCTCTCCTGTCTTCGTCAAGCATTTTCCACACAGCAGTAATGTCTTCCTCTGTTACTGACGTTCGCGGCCTTCCTTCCCTCTCAGCGTCCTCCAGAGTGAAATTGCCCCTTTGGCATTCTCTGTACCATCTGAATATAGTCGTTCGATGAGGACAATCATTCATCACTGATCTATGCTTAAACCACGCGTAAAGTTATACCGTAAAACGAACCTCATGTCAGTAGCAGACGTGCTTCCGACGGCTAAAGGGCACTCATGGACATATCTCACCTTGAAGTAACATGCAACCTCCTGCGTCCGTTTGTCAAATCATATTGCAAAACTTTTATAGTACCCTTTGTACTTAAATATGCTATGCCTGTTCTTTTGTGTACTGCTTTGTTTTTTCCAACATATTCATGAAAATCCTTTTTTCATAATTACCATCTACACATAGGACTTCGCAAGAATTAAAATTAAACAAGAGGCATTCTAAAAGCATGTATTGTGTGTGTGCTTCTTCTAAGAGGACATTTTTACAATCTCTTTTGTATCCTCTTATTCTGGTTTTAAATTATCTTCCTGTTATCCCTATATACAGGGTGTTTCAAGCTCGACCTGCACCAATCAAATATCCGAAACTGTTAGAGATACGTAGTCAATAAAATTCCACTTAGAAAGTTTCGAAATTCAAAGTAAATCCGGAAAGAGACAAAAAACCGAATTTGCCCAAAATCTTTTCAATTCTTTCCTGACTTTATTTGAGGTGGGATTTCAGAATAAATTGCACATTAATATTTTCACTTTTTCTGCTCTATAAGAAGGCGTTATTAGAACTTCAATATGACGTTTCGACTCTTGTCTTCCAGCATCAACTTTATTTTTTCTTATGGACGCCTTTTTTCTAATTTTGTAGATATGCATATTTTTCAATTTTGACTCCAGAAATGTCATACATTGACATTGACAAACCTTAGTTATTTAAAAAAAGCAGAATATCCTTGGGGGGCCTTGAAGTTATCAGATAGTCATTTGTTTCGCATGCCAGATTTATCACAAAATCACTTTTATGTTTTCATGACTATTTAAGTTGAGATTTCAAAATATTAATTGTTACTTATTCTCCTCTGCAAGAAGGTGTTGTCAAATTTTTAATCCGATATTCCTTCTTTCGACTTCCATCACCAACTTTGTCTTTTTGGTATGGACGCTATATTGGAATTTTGTATATTTAAATGGACTTTTCAGTCCTAAATTCACTAACGTATTTTATTGGCTCTCACACTCTGTTAATATATTCAATTTGAAGTCTGGTCTGGTATACGAAACAAATGAAATTTGATAATCTGAAGGCCTAGCTAGGAACTTCTGTTTTTCTGGAATAACTAATATGTGGCAATGTTAGTATACAGTGTGAGTCTTCATAAAGTGCACATATCAAAATCAGGGAAACTACACTCTATTTCATCGACGGATAAATCGTCAAATAAACATGAATTTGATTTTTTATGAATATATGAATATTTTAAAATTTTTAGTAGCAGCTTCTAACCATATTGAAATAACTCGTTACAACTTTTCAACTAAATGTCCTATCATATTGGAATACATTTTGTAGTGATTGCTGGTAAAAGGACGTGCCTGAAAAGTGAAGAATTCCAGGAAAAGTAATGAAATCCATTTAGAATAAAGAAAATTTTGATGGAAATCTGTTTTTTTTTTTCATCATTTTTACAATGATTTCAAATTTTCTATAAATATCGTCCCTTGTACCCTACCTTTTTTTATTTGTAAGTTATTCTACATGTCATCAGCTTTATAAAAGTAAAAATTGCACGTTTATTACTCAAATGTAACAGTTTATAAAAAAGCCCATGCCCATCGTCTTGCTAGGCACCATTGTTTATCATGTAGATACCTTTTTTTGGTGATTCAATGTAGAGTCGCGCGGGCTGAAGTACGAGTGAGGGGGCGGGCCCAGTTGAAAAACAATTGAATGTTGGGCAGTTAGGCAGCTATTTGTGTTTCTCCTGCCAACTTTATCAGTTTCGTTTGCTACATATCACGCTTTCGCTTTTTGGTCGCGATGCCACGTATAAGTGATTTCCCTCCGGCACACATTGCCGATATCCATTATTATTATGGAATGTACCGAGGGAGTGCTAGAGCTGCTTGCACAGCTTATCCAGCTGCATTTCCAAATCGACGCCCTGTTCCATCAGCCCGTAGCTTCCAAGAAGTACATAGAAGACTGGCTAACACTGGACTTGGTTTGCCTCGAGATCGCCGCGAACCAGGTGTTATTATTCATGTTGCTATCGAAGAAGCCATTTTGGATGATTTGTTTGCTGACCCGACTACTAGTACGAGACGTTTGGCGTTACGTCATGGCGTATCCCAGAAATCGGTTTGGCGCATCTTGAGGAAAGCAGGGTTGCATCCATACCATTATCAAAGGGTGCAGCACTTGCATGAAGATGTGGATTGGCGTCCAAGGTGCGTTATGTCTACATGGATTTTAATAAAAACAAGAGACAATCCTGAATTCCCGAAAACAATTCTGTGGACAGATGAATCTCAATTCACGAGAGACGGCATCGTGAACTGTCGGAATTTACATAAGTGGATCCCAAAAGATGAAAACCCTAGGCTGAAAAGGGCTTCAACATTTCAAGTGAAATTTTCTGTAAATGTGTGGGCCGCACTGATTGACAACTTTTTGATTGGTCCAATAATACTCCCGAGGACATTAAACGGAGTGCCGGTGCAAACCCGTCGAAGAATGATGCTTCAAATGGATGGATGTCCTGCCCATTACTCGCTGATTGTCAGGTCTTTTCTTAATGAAAATTATCCAGGCCGCTGGATCGGTCGACAAGGACCTGTTGGGTGGCCGGCGCGTTCCCCAATCTCACACCTCTCGACTATTTTTTATGAGGGACAATGAAACAAAGGGTGTACAGCAGTTCCATAAACAGCGAAGCGGAACTTGAAGAAAGAGTTTTGCGTGTTGCAAACGAAATCAAAAATGATCCCGAGATGATTCGTAGGGCAACTCATCAAATTTCACTTCGCGCTACAATGTGTTTGCAGCAACGGGGTGGCCATTTTGAACACTTGATGCATTAAGCAAAAATGATTATCCTATAGACAAGTCTATTTGATTTTATTTGTTAAAGATAATAAATGATTCATGTAGGTTAATACTGTTGTTTTATTCCTACTCTGGCGTTGAACTGAGTTCACAGCTTTTTGAAACGCTGATTTAAAAACTTGTATCTAAGTAATAAACTTGCAATTTTTCACCATTAGGAAGCTAATAACATGTAGAATAACTTAACATTTAAAAAGGTAGGGTAAATAAGGCAATTTTTATTGAAATTTAGCAACTGTTTTAAAAATCATTGAAAAAATAGTGAGTTTCAGCATATTCCTCTTTATTTTAAATTTATAGCATTCAATTTCGTGGAAATTTTCACTTTACTGGTACGGCCGATTATTTGCAATCACTACAAAATTTATTCCAATATGATAGGACATTCAGTTTAAAAGTTGTAACGATTTATTTAAATACGGTTAGCATTTTAAAATATTCATAAAAAATCAATTATTGTTTTTAATTTTTATTTTGATGATTTATCCGTCGATGAAATAGAGTGTAGTTTCCCTGATTTTGATATGTGCACTTTATGAAGACTCACACTGTATAACATATCATACATTTTTGAAATCAAAATTAAAGACTCTATTTATCGGCGCAAACAAATCATACGTCCATACGGAATAAATAAAGTTGATGTTGGAGGACAAGAGGAAACGTCATATCGAAATTCTAATTATGCCGTCTTGTAGAGGAGAAAAAGTGGCAATGTTAAGGTGCAATTCATGTTAAAATCGCATTTCGAACAAAGCCAAGAAAAAATTAAAACTGTTTTGGGAAAATTTGTTTTTTTTTTTTTTCGTTTCTCTACCAAATTTTTAAAGCGCTGTTCGTACAGCTGTCGCCAAAATGTCAGTGACCATGTCCAAGATCCTGCCACACAAATTCCGTTCATTCTGGTATGCCATACAGGTATAGACAGAATTTTATTAGGTCGGGTCCAAGACTCGCAACTTTGCCCCCATTTAAGCGACTTCGTATCTACTACAGTTTCAGGTGAGGGTGGAATTAGAACCACCCTGTATATTTCATTACAGACTGCAGGTCTTTAGAATTTTATGATTCCATCAGTGACTATACCGTGGTCCAATCCAATCCTGGTTTCAGCTCCATTTCATCACGACTCAATACAACACGGAGACCGACAAATGAAACGCTACAAATTTGATACATCTCGGGTGAGAAATTATGTGTACGAGCTCTCAGTATAGAAAAAGGTATGTGTTTGTTGGTAATAGTCCAGTCTAGCACTAGCGATTTTTGAACTTCCTGAGGTTAGTAGAACTGGGAAAAGCTTCCTCTTGTAGATTGTTCCACAATATTGACACCTTCGGGACAAAGGAGCGGACAACTTTCCTCTGGACAGCATCGAACATAAATAATGTAGTCGGGGCGGCAGCACCCCAAACGTGTGAGCAGTACTTGAGGTTAGGACTTATCTGGGCCTTGTAAAGAGTGAGAAGGTCATGCGGAGAAAAGTACTTCTTGGCCCTAATCAAATAGCCTAGCTTTTTCCTAGCAGCTGCAGCTATTGACGAGATGTGTTCGTGCCAGATCAAGTCTTGGGTGATCTGGACTCCGACCAGCCGAAATGAACGGCTCTTTGGCAGAACTCGGTCATCCATCGAAGCTGGTGGAGTTAGCAGTAAAGATCTTGGCGAGCACTTCCGCCTTAGCGTTTGACTCGGTTACAATCGTTCCATCCTGGCACGTTGATGCTGAGAAAAGTTCCTTTAAATCTACTTAACCAGTGTCCAAAGAGACCGGCTGCCATTGCACTGCGACATAATTGACAATATAACAGGAAAAAGCAGGCCCAGATCCATGAGGATTAATCGACTGGACTGTGGCGGATCGTCCGTATTGGTGTCTCTCGGCTGTGGCTTGTCTTACAATGGCGGTGTTGTGGGGCGCGAATGGAGATGGTATCGTCGCCTAGGTGCAATAAACTAATTAATTTGCACTTGGAGATATTTCGCAAGTGAGCGGCCGCACTCCGCAGACAATTCGACGAATAATACGATGGCATTCGGCAGATTAGAACTGCGAGCAGCGAGAAGAATCACGACCGAAGAGTCATAGCTGGTAGGTAGTACTTGGTAGTACCGTACGCCGACCCAGGATTGAAGGGACATTCTCAAATACAGGATGCTTGATACATGAATGAGTGAATTATGAAATTAAGAGGCATACCGGCACCTCTACATTCCCTAAGCCTCAAGTCCAACTCTTCTAGCAAAGTTGAGTATAGCCTTAAGTCCCAACTCCGTAACGTCCTGGGGATCCAAAGTGATGGAGCCCAGTATGGTCTGCCCGTAGTAGCCCAGAGCCTCGCAGTGTCACAGAACATGCGTCGAGGTCTCTTCCTCTACCACGCAGCGCTCACAAAAGGGATCCTCAGCCACCCTCATCACATGCAGATGGCGCCTCAACGCGTTATGGCAACCCTAGGTTGGCTCTATCCAAAGTTAAACAAAAGCGTCCAGCCTTATCACTGGGCCTTCCAATAGCTCCTTTGCCTGATGAAGATGTCTAGAGATGCTTCTCCATGAGTGTTGTCTTGCAATCCACTCCTCCATTTTTCCTCCTCACTCTTTGCGCGTTCACGCCTAAGGCTGGCTCAGGACCAATAAGTTTGCTCGTTGATCCTGGTTCCGCATGAGCGTCCCTCATGTCGTTGCCATTTATCCCAGCGTGCCCTAGTACCCAAACTAAAGATATCGGATGCCTCGCTGCTAGACTAGCCAGAGCCTTGCACTTAGTGCCTTCATTGCAGCCTGGCTATCGGAGAAGATGTTATTCTTCCCCTCCAAAATGCAGAAAACGCAAGCTAGAATCGCAAAGGTTTCTGTCTGGAAAATAGTGGTGTATCCACCGATAAGCAGAGTTCGTGGCTCAAAGACTCCGGCACTGCCCACTACCTACGGAGACCTTCCGGCTTCAGGAATCCCAGTCCGCTCTCTTTGATACTTGAAGATGAGTAATCAAGAACGATATTTGATGATTTTTAGTGAATAACGTGTTTCAAACTCGTCATCATTAGGATCTCGGAAACGGTAAGAGATTCCAAGTCGCTTAACTAGGGGCAAAGTTGCGTATACAGATATATAAAACGAGCTATTTAAACTTATCCTTGAAGTCAGTTGACAAGTAATTCCCAAAATATATACAAAAAAATTAAAAATGGAACAAGGTTAAACTGAATAGATTATGTATCTTAAACTTAGACTGCAACTGATCAATATAACAAACGTAAGACTATAACGAGATACAGCTTGACAAAGATTGATGAAAATGAAAAAGATATTTCTAAATAATGAAAATTTGAGCTGTTTTTAGTGATATTTGATATTTTGTCTATCTGTTGATGGATATTATGGGGTTTGGCTATTTTTTCTTCATCAAATTAATGATGTTATAGTACATAATAGTTAAATATGCTATGTCTGTTATTTTCTCCATTGCACTATTGTGCTTTTTTCATAATCACTGTTTCTACATAGTACCTCGCAAATATACTAAGTGACATATAAATCCGAACATCCAGTTTAAATGGTTTTATTTTAATAAAAGTTGGTGAATGTATTTATCTTACTGTAAATAACAAGTGAAAAAATTTTCAGCCTTATCAGTTGGACATTCCGGTTTTTATACTGCTTTTTTTTAATTCACTAACGCTCTAAAATGAATATTTCAGCCGCAGTAAAGAATCAACGTTGGCGGATTTTGGTTCTTGACATCCTTTACGATCGGTTACGATGCCTAGAGTACGGAGACCTGTACGATTTCGTCAACTTAGTGAGTTTGATAGGGGCCGTATAGTGGGAATTCGGGAAGCTGGACTTTCTTTTCGGGCAATTGCAGTTAGAGTGCAAAGAAGTGTAGACACTGTGGTTAGGTGTTGTCAGGCATGGCTTCGAAAAGGCCGTACGCAAAGAGCAAGAGGCACTGGACGCCGCCGTAGAACAACAGGCCTTAAGGGACCGTTTCTCCACTACCAGGTCCATTGCAAATGAATGGTTTGCAGAACACGGAAGACCTATTGGCATGCGAAGTGTTTACCGACGAATTTTATTAAAATAAAACCATTTAAACTGGTTGTTCGGATTTATATGTCACTTAGTATATTATAAATAACATCTGGAGGATTTCCTTCAAAATTTGCAAGTACAAGGATGTCCTTTGTTTTACGAATACGGCTCATTGTCTTTTTTGACATAATATAGGGTTTTTACGTAATAACCCTGTGGACTTATGAGAGTCTACTGTTGGAGTTTTATTTTGTACACATTTTAACAAAAAACTCATTTACTCCATGGATAAGCCAGTTGCTATCGTTTTCAAGCGATAACTTTTCTTACGTAATGTTATACGGCAACGTGCAAATGCCAGCACTTACACATTGTGCAAAACCGGAACAAATCCGATCAGATGCGCCATCATTTTCGCAGGTTGTTCTTCCTGGTACGTACACGTAGTTACACATATAGTACCAAGCGCGTTCCATGTTTGGTTACGGTAAAATTACAGTCACGTCCCGCAGAAAGTCTCGTAGATTCAGCCGAGGACGTGAGGACGGTCGCTCTTCGAGAATAATCCTGCTGGTGCACACAATAGCGCGGCGCATCGAAGACATTACAGGTACTTTTTATGCGTGTTATGCGTCCGAAGCCTAATAAGGTCAAAATGAAACGCGATCTGAGGCGCATCACCGTTTGCGCTGTACTATACAGCGTGTTTTTAGACAGCGCTCCACAAGCTACCGTGCAGCGGTAGTCTTAATGAGCTAGATTACAAAAAAATCAGCAAAACCACTTCTACTGTTTGTTGCTTAAAATTTGTAGACGACGTAGATGGGTATTTCTCAGCAAATTTCGAAATTCATGTCCTCAACCATTGATGCTAAGTTGCATGGATTTATCATCAATTTAACATTTTTATTATATCAATAAGTATCAACACTAATATTTTTTAAAAGGAAAAATTTAGATAATATATTGACACAAAAAATACGATTAATTTATTAGTCTGAAAGGCACTATCTCATCTCGTCCCTGGGTCTGAAATTAATAATAAATAAATATATACAATCAAATCTTATACATTGAATATTACTAAAATATTTGGTAATAAGTATGGATTATACAGGGTGTCCGCAAAGTTGGGGTTTTCCTTTTCAGAAACAACTACCCTCTTGAAATAACAAAGGTAATGTGTAGTGAAACGAGGGCGACCAAGTAAAAAAAAATAAAGGAAAAAGTACTCACTCGCCAGTTGACGAGAAGGGCTAAGTACGTCTCTGCCCGAAATCATACTGATGCGCTACCGAGCAGACGCTGGCGGTGGTGCAGACCACGAACAGAGGTAACAAATATGACGGCGTTGCCGCGTTTTCAGTTTTTAGGTAAACATACTTTATAGGTATTGTTCGAAGTTATCGCCGTTTGATTCAACAACACATGTGCGTGCACGACGTAGCCAAGCATCGGGGCAGGCTTTGAGAATGGAGTCCCTCCCCCGAATGAAAGCACCAGCTTGTTTGAGACGAAGTTCGTCAACCGTATGCACTTCAGTTTTGTACACTAAGCGTTTCATTTCTCCCCAAAGAAAAAAATCACATGGTGTTAAGTCTGGAGATCGCGGAGGCCACGCTACGGGTCCATTACGTCCGATCCACCTATTCGGAAATAATTCATTCAAAAACTCACGCACTTCGCGTCTAAAATGGGGCGGTGCACCATCGTGCAGAAACCACATTGATTGTCTTACACTTAATGGCACATCTCCTAACAAGGAAGGCAAAATGTTGCGTAAAAAGACTAGGTATTGCATCCCGTCCAATCGATTTGGGAGAATAAATGGCCCAATGAGCATACCGTTCACCATGCCAGCCCAAACATTCACCGAAAATGTTTGTTGAAAATGTGCCCGACGGACAGCGTGCGGATTTTCTACTGACCAAACATGAGTGTTGCGAAAGTTATTCACCCCATTACGCGTGAACGTAGATTCGTCTGTCACCAATATGCACTTCAAAAAGTCCGGATTATTGCCATGTTGACGCAACAACCACTCACAAAACCGCACTATTGCTGGAAAATCGTCAGGTTGAAGGGCTTGTTGAAGGATTCTCGTCTACCCGATTACCTCTACACGCGTGACCGTAACCGTCGGTTGAAGGTTGCATACTGACCTGACACATTGACCCCGACCCAGTTCTGTCGTCGGGTTGAGCCAGTGACCTTGTACCATTCGGGGATGTCGCGGGTCGCGGGTACAGGACGGTATTCAGATATTTTTGATGTTGCAGAGCCCTTTATCTCGGATCCCTTAAGACATTGGTGTATAAGGTACTAAGAAAAATTGCTTATGTTTTCAAGATCTACACGTCGTGTAAAGGAAAACCCCAACTTTGCGGACACCCTATATAGTCAAGCTTCCATTGCTAAAAAATAAATATGCATATAAAAATGTATTTAAACTATGTCCTTTGAAATAAAATCATTCCCTCACCCACTATAAGTATTCGATTTGTGGTCACACCATTTGACATTTTTGAACCCAGCTTTGAAACCGAAACCTGTCGGTTTTCAAAATAAATATTTAATTAAAATGAGAGGTGAGTTCAGGAGTAAAACAGAAAAATATTCACAATCCCATAAGCAAGAATCGAAAAAGGAGTTTCCAGAATGAGTTTGTAAAGTACATTGAAAGAGCGACCAGTATGCACATTGTAAAAGTTGTAATATAGAACTATGCCCTCAAAAAACATGTTATGTGCGCGCCCAATACAATAACAGACGTTTTTCATGACTCAAAGGTCCTTGATCTACCACTGATCTTGGGACGGCATTTTCTTTATATCGAATTCAACGACCGTATTTACCGATTCTGTTTTTTTGCAGCTTCGGCAACACTGCATATGTGGAGATCACTTTAAAAGCAATTGATATCCGAGACGTGTTATAATAATAGAAATAATGTGAAAATATAACAATGTCTGGAGATATATTTTCATAAGTAGGTATTTTTGATTCTGACTTATAATATCTAGATGATGAATATGTGGATGCGGATACTTTTACAAATATCGATGTTTTAGGTCCCAGAAATGCAGAATGTGCTGTTTGTTTACATTTGGTATGGATTTCTAGGTCATAAATTGGCTAAAATTGTTTTTGATGTAACAAAAGATAATGAACCAGGTGGAATACGTTTTATATCCTTTTTTCCAAAATAACAAAAATCGGTACATTTCTACAGGTACATATTATGTACAACACCCTGTAGGTGATATACAGACAAAACTGGATTGCCATGCAAGAACAGTCGTCAAAAACGGTGTAAACATCCTACCAAATATAATAGCTAGAAAATCGACTTATTATTTCCCGCATTTTCGTTGGTCCATTTTCTGAAATGATAAGAATTTTAAAATTTATGAAAGTTATCCTAATTCTAAACCACAAAGACATAATATTACATCTATAATGTACCCTTCTTTATAAGGCAACCGTTTTTTCAGGACTTTTTTCAACATTTCAATAGAAATCACTGATATTCAGACAGCTTTGACATTTGACAGCTTCTGTCAAATTGCATTCCGATAAGGTCTTTTCCTATTCGTCCAAGGGACCGTCAAGTATTAATGTTGGTGAAATTGGCCCCTAAACTATTATTTATTTTAACAGATACTCTAGGGTCCTGTGACCGGCTCTTAGACCATAACTAAAGGAGCAATATTCCACACCTAATTTATATGTCCAAAACATGAGAATCGACACCACCAATCACAATCCGAAACACCTTTCACACACACCTAATTTGCATACTGTTATTCATTTCGGTTAGAAGGTCAGTTTCCTTTTCGTCGCTCCAATCTATTCTCACAGATTAAGTTATTATACTTTTACAGTTATAATCCGAGGATTTTTTCCGAACGCTTCGAGAATTTATTCCTACGTTGATAGGACGATAAATTGTTTAGCGTCAATTATAAAAATAAATATTTGAGGATTTGTCCGTCTTATAAGCCGCGCGAGGAGATATTTAGCAGTCAGATAATTTTTCCGAAGAAATTTATATCGGATAGCTTAGAAGGAATTGAGATGTTGGGAACGTAGATATAGTATCGCATTTGGTATGCGGTGTTGTTTTGGAGCTTTTGCTGGATCGTTATCTATACGGTTAAAGCAGATAACTTGGCCACTTACTTATACAGAGTGTGCCCAAAGTGGGGATTTGGTTTTTTCAAACGGCCTCAGAAATTACTTATCACGTCTCAAGTCGTAAACTTTTGGGGAGTAAATAAAAATTCCAAAATTAAAAATTCGATCACAGAAAATTTAAATATTTTTTGAAACTTAGCTTTATTTATATACTAAGTGACATATAAATCCGAACACACAGTTTAAATGGTTTCATTTTAATAAAATTTTGTATAAGTACTTAATGAAGCATAATAAGTAAATGATGAAAATTTCAAAATGATTGTACTGCTTTAAAGCCCTTTGACCTTTAATAATGTGTGGATGCACCCTGATCTGCTACGCATTCTCCAACGCGCCTAGGCATGCTTCTGATCAGGTGGTCAATGTCCTCCTGTGGTATCTCATTCCAGGCAACCACCAACTCCTCTCGAAGTGCTTCTAGAGTCTGAGGAGGACGTTGCAAATTGAGCAATCTCCTACCCATCATATCCCACACGTGCTCAATTGGGGATAAGTCGGGAGATCTTGGTGGCCATGGTAACAATGTGACATCATTATGTTGAAAGAAGTCTCTTGCAACATGTGGTCGGGCATTATCTTGTTGGAAAGTTGGATCTGCCAGGGTGTCAAGATAGGGTAAAAGATGGGGTTCTAGAACTTCGTGGATATAACGCTGCGCGTTCATGTTACCTCTGATGAAGATTAAAGGTGACCTGGAACCATAAGCTATAGCACCCCAAACCATAACTCCAACAGTGTGATGAACATGTCTTTCAACAAAAAACTGTGGATTCCTCCTTTCACCACGTCGCCTTCTAACCCTGGGACGACCATCGTGCATGCCTAAATCGAGACTCGTCACTAAAGACAATACTGTTCCATTCCTGATCCCAGAGTGACCGTTGTCTGCACCACTCAAGGCGATTACGTCAGTGTTCTCGAGTTAAAGGGAGGACCCAGTGTGGCCGGTATGAAAACAAGCCATAACTTCTCATTCGTCGGTAAACATTTCGCATGCCAATAGATCTTCCGTGTTCTGCAAACCATTCATTTGCAATGGACCTGGTAGTGGAGAAAAATAAGTCTATAACGCATAGGTGGCTGTGAAAAATAAAAGCCAAGACAATTGTTTTTAATAATCACAGCTGTCAGAATACGTTTAAAATAGTATTGGGTAGTTAATGTTTTCAAAATGGATAGAGGAGAGGTTATTAGTGAGAAAATTCGGCTACTCATAATTAAATTTTTTAATTCTGGGAAATCAAACTCAGAAATTGCAACTTTGTTAGACTTATCGCGGTACAGTGTGAGAAAAATTGTTAGAAGATATATCGTAACTGGTTCAGTTAATATTAAGCCACGATATGTGAAAAAAAGTAATATCACAACTGCCGACCGAAAAGCATTAAGAAGAATAATCGTGAAAAACAGGCGTGTCAATTATTTACAATTAAGTGCTCTGTGGAGTGACGCTGTTGGAAGGAGAATTTCGAGGTCTACAACTCATAAAAAGGCCCACAAACTGGGATTTAGCACTTGCAAGGTAAGTTTTCTTATAAAAAAAAAGTGAAGTAAAAACCCTAAAGTTGCACAACTTGTTTATAGGCCAAAGAAAAGCCACTATTAACTCCACTGCAAAAGAAAAATCGACTTAGATGGGCTAAAGAACATAGACAATGGACACCTCAACAATGGTGTGCAATACAATGGACTGATGACGCCCGATTCGAAGTTTGTGCTGGTGACAGTCGCAGTAGAGTTATTCGCAAAAAAATGTTGACTGTCTGAAGAGAAGTGAAATTTCCAGCATCCATTATGGTCTGGGACAGTATGTCATCAAAAGGAGTAGGAAAACTTCATTTTATTGATGGAAATGTGGATACAAACAAATATTTAGCAATTTTAGAAGAATCGCTTTTACCAGTGAAGGAAGAATGTTTGACATCCGGCCAAGATTTTGTCTTTCAGCAAGATGGTGCAGCGTTCCATACCTCAAAAAAGGCTATAAAATGGATGGAAGAAAATAATGTACCACTTTTGAAATGGGTTTCTAGCAGTCCAGATCTGTCACCTATTGAAACTTTGTGGCACGAGATGAAAAAGGTTCGACGACAACATCCTGCTCGTACAATCACCGAACTGAGACAAAAGCTTCAAGAAATATGGGATTGTTTTACACCAAATTTTTGCCAAAACTTGGTTAACACAATGCCCCAAAGAATTTCAGCCGTAACAAAAAATAAAGGTAAGGGTAATGTTTCAATTGTTGCTTTGTTAACTTCGCGGATTTATTCGCACATTGCTTATTTGTTCAGATGTTCTATTAGTTATAGGTCTAAGTGACGTCAAATATGTATTTTTCACGACTAGAGTGTATCTAAAATGTTTCTGAAAAAATAAATTGTTTTAGAAATAAATAGTTTCGTCATGTTTAGTTTATAAAGGCATATTTTGGTACAAATCTTGAAAGTGACCATTGGTGTTCCTCAGGCTCTATTCTGGCTCCGCTAATGTTTATTTACACCTCTAATCTATACTTCAATCTTCACTCTTATAAAGCTCATTTATACGAAGATGATACACAAGTGTACTTATCATTTCCTCCAGCTCAAACATTGCCTGCTGTTGATCTGATAAATAAAGACCTTGACCGCCTCACTAAAGCGTCTCGAAACATATGCTTAGACTTGAATCCGGCTAAAAGTACAATCATGTTATTCGGGCCGAAAAATTGGAGAGACCATTGTGAACCTCTGGTGAAAATAAACCTCGATAACAATACATTAGAAATAAGCTCGATAGCGCGTAATTTAGGCTTATACCTTGACAGAAACTTAAGGTTTGTGGATCATGTTAACAAGTGCTCCAGAAGGGCGTATTGTAATTTAAAGGCGATATACGGTCAAAAATCTTACATGAACCAAAAAACTAAAGTTACTATGCAATTCTCTTGTTCTGTCGCATTTTAACTTCTGTGATCGCGTCTATGACAAATGACTAACTAAATTCACCTCTGATAAAATACAACGCGTGCAAAATTCTTGTCTGAGACTTGTTTCTGGTTTAAGAAAATACGATTCTGTTTCATCAAAGCTTACTAATGCTGGCTGGCTGAACATGAAGCAACGCAGGCTGCTTCATAGCCCATAAGATTATGGACAACAAATTTTAGTTTTTTATTTTTAAGGATATATAAAAGAAAGTAACAAGATTCATATACTTATAAGAATCACTATATGCGCTGTCTTTTTGCTGTTCTTTCATGGATCGTTTCTGGAGCATCTCTACCAAGAGTCCAACAGTAGTCTGCAAACATGGAAGGATTCCACTTTCCCTGGTACCTTTTTTCCATTGTTGAAATATCCTGATGAAAACGTTCGCCGTGCTCATCACTTACGGCTCCGCAATTGTCACGAAAAAAGTCCAGGTGTGAGTGTAGGAAATGTATCTTAAGAGACATATTACAGCCCATCTTTTGATACGATGACAGCATATTTTTGACAAGGGTTTTATAGTTGTCAGCTTTTCTATTTCCCAAGAAATTAGTGACCACCAGACGGAAATCATTCCAAGCAGTTTTTTCAATACCTGTTAAAGTGTTTTCAAACTGTGTATCTTTCAAAATATTTCGAATCTGTGGCCCAACAAAAATACCTTCTTTAACCTTTGCCTCACTTAGTCTTGGAAATTTCTGACGCAGGTATTGGAAAGCTGACCCATCTCTATCTAATGCCTTGACAAAGTTTTTCATTAGGCTCAACTTGATATGCAGTGGTGGTAATAAAATTTTTTTCGAATCTACTAATGGCATATGCTGTACATTTTTTGACCTGGCTCTAGGAATTGACGAACAGGCCAGTTTTGTCTGGTGTAATGAAGTGCCTTTGCTCGACTGTCGCATTCACACAAAAAACAGCAAAACTTTGTGTAGCCTAGCTGCAGCCCAAGTAAAAGTTCAACAACTTTCAAATCGCCACAAATATGCCATTGGTGCTCATCGTATTTTATTTATTTATTTATTTATTTATTTATTTAATTACACCACCAACAGTTTATAAACCAATTACTGGTGGGAAATACCGTACATATATATATATAAAAATCACAAAATAAACTAATAGCATTGATTGCTTTGTAATTACCAATAAGAACCCATGAAAAGCTACAACTGATCATAGCTCAATCAAACTGTGGTAGCTCTAAAAAAAATACCGCTTTACATACTCTCTTAATAATAAAAATGGATGTGTTGAAGATATCAAAATAATTCATATAGTCATTATAACATGAGCATATCGAATATAGCGGTGAGTGCAGCAGTAGATTTGTTCGTGGGGTAGGTAGGTAAAAGGCAAGGTTGGCCCTTGTTCGTACTCTGGGTGTATTGAAATTTAGCATAGACAAAAATGATGGACAGTCATGTTGGTAATTTATAACTTTAAACAAAAAGACTAAAGATTGTATCTTCCTTCTATCATCAAGGCTGAGAAACCTATGCTTTTGAAGTAAGTTATTTTGTGAAATCCCTATGGGAGGATAAACACCATCAGTTTTGAGAGATAAATACTTCAAGAACTTCCTCTGAATTTTTTCCAATGAGTCACATGAGGTAACATAGCATGGGTTCCAGATTATTCTTCCGTATTCCAGCTTAGAAAGAACAAACGAATTATACAGCACTGTAGGTGCTGTGGTACCGATAAACTCTCTTGAATTGCGTATAACGAATCCCAGTGCTTTATTAGCAGAATTCATTAAATTAGTGAGGTGTGCACTGAAGCTCAATGTCCTGTCAAATATTACTCCTAGGTCCCTGAACTCCTCTAAAATCTGAAGAGGAATGTTGTTAATTTTATAACTATTGGTAATTGAATTTACTCTCCTAGTGAAAGTTAAAGATTAAATTTGCTCACGTTGATAGGAAGTTTATTAGCAGTACACCACTCAGACAGTCTGTCAAGATTCCTTTGTAAATAAAAGCAACTAGATGGATCATCAATTTGCCAGTAGAGTTTTACGTCGTCAGCGTAGAGCAGAATATTGCAGTCAATCGTATTAACTAAGTCATTAATAAAAATGACGAATAGCAGTGGACCTAAGGAAGATCCTTGTGGGACGCCAGTAGATGGAAAAAAGTGAATTGATTTACCACCGTTAAAATCCACATATAGTTTGCGATCAGACAAATACGACTGAAATAATAATACCAAATTTTTGGATAAGCCAATGCTATTTAGTTTTCCCAGTAGTAAACCATGATCGACTCATAGGTACTTCATATTGTCATATGATTCTTTCATGTGAACTGCATACCCTACAGGAAGAGATGGTAAAATATTTCCAATATGCAATAACACTGCCTTTAAACTCAATGTTGAACTGTCTATAAACCATCTCCATTCTTCTGGGTTATAGTTTATATTTAAAGCCGCCAGTAAGCCGTTAATGTTACTGCAGAAAACCAAGTTATTCTCCATATTGAAAAATGGTTTTAAGTCTTTGTGGCGTTTACGAAAAACACATACCGAAACATCGTCTTCTAACAAGTTCCACTGCTGCAGTCTTGATCCAAGTAACTCTGCCTTACATTTTGGTAGTTCTAAATCTCTTACAAGATCATTTAATTCTGACTGTGTTATTTTGTGCGGTTGGTGGCATGACGTGCTCGGTATAAAATCAGGATCTCTTGACGTTGATGGCATATCTTCTTCCTGACGAATCACTCGATCGCCATGATCTGATTCGTTTTCTGATTCTGATGACATACCTGTGGCTTGTCCAACACAAGGTACCATGCAAAAGTAACAATCATTAATATGATTTGTAGGCTCTCTCCAAACCATTGGACAGCAAAGCGCATAGACCGTTTTTTGCCATTTAACCAGCTCCTCAGATTTGAAGCACATGTATTACAGCAGATGTGGGGTGCCCACTGTTTGTCTTGATCACCTAGTTTACAACCGAAATAAAGCTGATATGCCTTTGTTATTAGTGGAGTAATAGACCGTCTCTGAGACGCAAAAGTCACATCACCACACACGTAACAAAACGGATCTGGATTGTTTACACACTTTCGAGACATCTTGCATGAACACTGTCAGCCAACTGAGGAAAAAATGGCTAATATAAAACAATTCAATGTACACGTATGTATAACGTAACACAATCATGCCGATTACATCATCTTTCCTTGCCGAATATAAAAATGTAGCACGTGCATTCTTGTGAATTACAGTATATTAACACTGTCACAGCAGGAACACATATAATTACCGTATCTCTAAAACTTGAACTAATATTGAAAAAATAAGTTTCATTCCGGTTTTAGCACATTAAAAATAGTAATATTTTGTTGATTTTATTCAGGATATTTTTTAGCTGTTGATCAGTGTTATTATACATAAACTACCCCTACTTACACGAAAAAATTCATTTCCGTTACAATCGCAATACCCGCAACAAAACAAAACTGACACCGCCTTTTCATTCTACCACCTTATTCGAAAGATCTTTTTCTCGCGAGGGTATACTTCTCTTTCTACTGATTTGTTTAAAAAACGTATACGCTATTAGATTGCAGGTAATTGCATGGTATGACTTTGGAGTCATTATGTATTTTTATAGTACCATTTATCAAATTAGCCGCTAGGGTCCATTCTCTGATACTGCTTATACAAATATACATATATGTTTTTACCTCATTTATATATTTATATATGTATATGCTTCTCTTATTATGATGTAAACCTAAAACCAGGGGTTAAGTGGAAGAACTTCGCCCCTTTCACTATATGTTCATATAAAACTGGTTTTGCAACTTGTTTTGTATTTTCTTTTGTGGGAATAAAGACATTATTATTGTTATTATTATTAGTATTATTATTATTATTATAATTATTATTATTATTATTTCGTAAACCAGGGATATTTTCATCTAATATGATTCGACTAACAGAACGACTAATTCCCAGGCTCCCTTCCGGACAACATGGTCCATAAGAAACCAACTGCGAATATTTGTGACTGCCATAGATAAAGTTTCAGTTAATTCAAGTAGGAGGTGTACTGGTAAATGCTCCTGAAAAAGCAACTAGTGTCAATTAAAGTGGCTCTTTTTAGAGGCATTTTCCCATAAAAACAAGGTAAGTTATACATTCACCGCGTTTCCACTACCGCAAGGTATACATAAGCTTTCAACCAAAGAAACGATAATAACCAGAGTTTTAGATCCACAAGTATCCGACCCCAAATACCATTTGACTGAGTATAAAGAAACCACGTTTGCGTACGTGTATTTTGACGCCCGCAGAAGAAGAAAGAGTTATTTTGTACGTCACCAACTTTTTTTGTAGTGGGATTTCAAAATAAATTGCACATTAAAATTGTCACTTTCTCTTCTCTACAAGATAGCATAATTAAAATTTCAACTGATGTTTCGTCGCTTGTCCTCCAGCATCAACTTTGATGTTAGATAAATGTTCAAGAAACTAACTTTGTAGGGAAAGGTGACAAATGGTTGCGCCAGTCCTTTTGCCTTTTGCTCATTTTTATACTCGTTATGTATTTACATTCCAATAAGGATTATCATGATTACTGTATGCATATTTGAACTTTTTATTTTACTTTATATGTATTATCTGCTATACTGCCATTGCTTTTTATATCACTCAGGGATTATGCAAACTTTAAATACAGGTATTATATTATATTATTATATATCCAAAAGCGTGTATTACAAGTATTATATATACGTATATATATATATATATATATATATATATATATATATATATATATATATATATATATATAGGTGAAAAATCAAAGCTTCCGCCTTTTGTTGGGTACTTCGACAAAATTTAAGCAAAGAGGACTCTTTATACTTTTTTTAATTCTCTCTAGCTTTCAATGGACTTTGCCATCATCATCAGGAGCTGCAATTACAATGATAACAGTAGCAACAATAGCGTAAAATGAATTTAAATTGACTTAACTTACAGTAGTATGTGAGGATGTTGCCAATTGTTGTTTACGTTCTGGATGAGGGAAACGCCCAGTAACATGGTGAAAGCTGGATAGATGGTACAATGGTCAAAATTATATAAAATATACACAATTGTGTGACAAGAACATGTTAAAAACAGATTAACAATTTTTTTTAAAAACATGAAAGCATTACATCGTGAAGCCACTTGATGATTGCAATGACAATGACCATATATATATATACAGGGTGGCGCATCGAAAACGAAACAGACGCATTTACTGGCAGCTGTTTTTTTTTTTGAAAAACGCTCAGACCCGTCGATTTTGTTTTCGAGGGAGACACCAGTTTGGCAAAAAATCACGTTCACACGTGCAGCCCCCTAAGCGGGGGTGACACCACCCCCATAATCTTAAATGGAAACGGGGGTCGAGTGATACCTTATTTTTAAGGTCTTTCAATTCCCTTTATAATAATATAAAATTAATGTACTTCAGTTCAGTAGTTTTGAAGACTTATTGATTTAAAGCTTAAGTAAAACTAATACATCATCATTAGTGGAGATCAATACATTTGGCAGCAAAGTAATTTAAAAATGTAGAATGAACTGACCCGTTAGGCAAGTAAATGTTGAAAATGGCCACCATGACTCTCCATGCAATAATAAAGATTTTGCTCAAAACGTTGCCGCACATATTGCAATATTTGAGGAGTAATTTAAAGGCACTGATTCATAATTCTTTGTCGCAGGTCTTCTAATGATGTTGGCTGAGTAGCATAGATTTTGCTTTTTAAATAACCCCACATAAAGAAATGCAAAGGTGATAAATTTGGCGATCTTGGGGGCCATTCAATGGCACCCCTTCTACCAATCCATCGATCTGGAAACGTCTGATCTAAATATTGTCGAACACGTAATGCGTAATGTGGTGGGGCACCATCCTGTTGGAACATCAACGTATTCGCAATGTACTGCCGAACATTCGTCAAGTTCTTGTACCAGGTGAATTTTATACGGATGGAAACTATGGGCCTTTAGAATCCGTTGGACAGTACGTCGACTAACACCACACACAGTCTCCAATTTGCGGGTACTTAACCTAGGATCTACATAAACTTGCCCTAAAACCCCCACTTCTATTGCCTCGTTCCTTATGGGATTTTCAATGTTGCGTTTTTTATTGGTGACCCACTTTCCCGAAATTTAGTACAAGTTCTAGAACATATTTTCGATGCACGTTCCTGTTCTCATGTCGCTCATTAAATATTTCTGCTGTTCTATTAGCGCACTGATTATTTCCGAAAAATATATCGATAATTTCAACTCTTTCTGCTGTAGAATATACCATGGTTAATTTATGTAATAAAGCGTTAGAAGTTATTTTAGCAACAAAGTTTGGTCAATCAATCGCAAACTATGTACTAAATTCCTATTTAAAATAAGTACGATATATTTCCTTATCTTTCTTCAAGAAGTAAACTTTTTTGCCATAAAAAAGCACTCCAATAGCTATTTTCAACAACAAAATGATAAACAAACCATGGGCGTAGTGAAGAAAAGCATTTACTTATTAAGTAAATTCTTTTAGTTAAATTTCTTCTGAAAGTAGTACAAACTAATCTGATGTACCTATTAGAGTCTACTTTAAGCTTTAAATCAATAAATCTTCAAAACTACTGAACTGAAGCTCATGTATTTTACATCATTATAAAGGGAATTGAAAGACCGTTAAAATAAGGTATCACTCGACCCCCCTTTAAATTTGAGATTTTAGGGTTGGTGCCACCCCCGCCCAGGGGGCTGCACGTGTTAACGTGATTTTTTGCCATCTTCGTTTCCTCAGGTTACACCCGTATCCGGATGTGTGGGCATGTGTATCTACTTTTTTAGTTGCATATGTGCATTCATTTCGGGCCTGATGAAGCCAACCAGCAGAAATACGTATCGCTCGGGTTACCTATCGTATTTTCTGCTCGAATCCACTTTTTGCGGATTTTGCCCATTATTTTCCTATTTTTGTTATATACCTTTCTCCGCATGATAATTTTCTCTTTATATATATATATATATATATATATATATATATATATACCTAGCTGCTTATTTTACAATTTGACTTCTCGTTGTCGCATTCGGACCTCATTGGCACAAGTTAGACCCGGCCGAGTATCCTGGGCAAAGGAAAAACTGCGCATTCCGGGTCGTGATTGTAAAACAATTAAATTTAAACTGCTACATACGGTGCGGTTCGAGATCGTGACGAGGAACTAAATTTAAACTGTTAACGTAGTGAAAAAATCCAAAAGCACAACGGCTACTGTTGCACTTATGCCCTGTGCAGACTTCGGAGATTTTTAGATCTCATTCGTATTGGGCGGAGCCCATTGTTTGTGGTCTGATAGCAGTTTCACTTGATCTGTCACCCAGGAAACGGAAGACTACTTCCAAAAAGCCAAACGATAAGACTTCTTAGTTTACAGAAAAATGTGTTTCTTTCAAACAAAGCTTCGGGAAAATGATCATTTCATTATTTATTAAAGGAGTTGAAGATCCTCCTAGTTTCAACCACTTTCAACTAAACACGAAATATTTCATCCACGACCGGACGCAAAAGCACACTATACAGGGTGTACTCAAAGTTGGGGTTTTCCTTTACACGACGTTTAGATCTTGAAAACATAAGCTATTTTTCTTGGTACCATATACACCAATGTCTTAAGGGAACCGAGATAAAGGGCTCTGCAACATCAAAAATATCTGAATACCGTCCTGTAGCCGCGACCCGCGATATCACCGACTGGTACAAGTGGGTCGGGGTCAGTGTGTCAGGTCAGTATTCAACATTTAACATACGGTTACGGTCACGCGTGTAGAGGTAAACGAACCCGTATAAACGATTGCGTTTCAAAAAACAACAAGCACTAGAGCCGTGGCTAGAGAAGTGCAAGTATCAAAAACTAAAGTGTGGCAAACGCTGCGTGAAGAGGGGCTGTATCCGTTTCACGTCCAACGTGTACAAGCCCTTCAACCTGACGATTTTCCAGCAAGAGTGCGGTTTTGTGAGTGGTTGTTGCATCAACATGACAATAATCCGGACTTTTTGAAGTGCATAATGGTGACAGACGAATCGACGTTCACGCGTAACGGGGTGAATAACTTTCGCAACAGTCATGTTTGGTCAGTAGAAAATCCGCACGCTGTCCGTCGGGCACATTTTCAACAAACATTTTCGGTGAATGTTTGGGCTGGCATGGTGAACGGTATGCTCATTGGACCATTTATTCTCCCAAATTTGTCATATTTGTTACCTCTGTTCGTGGTGCGCGGTAGTGCATCAGCTGATTTCGTTTTCTGTTGGAGCGGTATGATTTCGGGCAGAGACGTACTTAGCACTTCTCGTCAACTGGAAAGTGAGTACTTTTTCCTTTATTTTTTTTTACCTGGTCGCCCTCGTTTCACTACACATTACCTTTGTTATTTCAAGGGTAGTTGTTTCTGAAAAGGAAAACCCCAACTTTGCGGACACCCTGTATAATAATAAAGACGTCTTTGTTTATCTACAATTACAATGTAGTATGGCTAAATGTCAGGCTTAAATGGCGAAGTTTAGCATACTGATACTCTTACACACTTGACCATATATTCGGTAGCATATGTTCACAACAATATACTATTAACAAACAGACTTGGTTAGTAAAAAATAAAAACAAAAAATGGCATACTTTTCCAACCGAAGTAACCTAAAAATTATTAACTTGACTTAAACAAGAGATGAAAAAAGATTGATTAAGTAAGGTATAGATTGGGGGTTAAGGAATATTGTTTTAGTTTTTTTTCTAAACACAGGTAACGAAATTCTTCATATAATTTAGGAAGGTCATTATAAATAATAGCAACACTGTAGGGAGCACTGCGTTTAAAAAAAGCAGACGACTCTAAGAATTTTACAGCGAACATCATTATTGAATGAAAAATGTTACCTCAAGTAAGAGGATCTTGACGTGATTAGTAATTTGTGAACAATAACTGAATAGTGATACTTGATCAAGTCATTAATTTTTACACAGTTTAGAACGGGATATTTCGCTAATCCGTGATTAAATTTACGTAAGCCAAAGATAAAATGTGTACGAGTCATTCTAAAATCGGTTGCAGAAAAACGTGGCAATAGATCTAAATTCTAAAAAAAAATAAAATCTTGTTTAATTTAGGTGTAAGATATCCGTGTTGTGCACATAACCTTATAAAATCCAATTTCAAAGCTAGGCGCGATCATTCGTCTCTATTTCTTGATTTTTAGAAGAGTTACTTGGTCAGGATACAAAAAAATAACAACTCTGTTACTATCACTTATTTATTGATTAGTTAACAACAAAAACAACAAAAATATCTTTTTATATTCTTCTTCATATACATATAGATCCGAACACCCAGTTTAAATGGTTTTATTTTAATAAAAGTTGGTGAATGTATTTATCTTAATGTAAATAACAAGTGAAAAAATGTTCAGCCTTATCAGTTGGACATTCCGGTTTTTATGCTGCTTTTTTTTAATTCACTAACGCTCTAAAAATTAATATTTCAGCCGCAGTAAAGAATCAACATTGCCGGATTTTGGTTCTTGACATCCTTTACGATCGGTTACGATGCCTAGAGTACGGAGACCTGTACGATTTCGTCAACTTAGTGAGTTTGATAGGGGCCGTATAGTGGGACTTCGGGAAGCTGGACCTTCTTTTCGGGCAATTGCAGTTAGAGTGCAAAGAAGTGTAGACACTGTGGTTAGGTGTTGTCAGGCATGGCTTCGAGAAGACCGTACGCAAAGAGCAAGGGGCACTGGACGCCGCCGTAGAACAACAGACCGTGAAGATCGCCGCCTAAGATTATTGGCCTTAAGGGACCGTTTCTCTACTACCAGGTCCATTGCAAATGAATGGTTTGCAGAACACGGAAGACTTATTGGCATGCGAAGTGTTTACCGACGAATTAGAAGTTTTGGCTTGTTTTCATACCGGCCACACTGGGTCCTCCCTTTAACTCGAGAACACCGACGTAATCGCCTTGAGTGGTGCAGACAACGGTCACTCTGGGATCAGGAATGGAACAGTATTGTCTTTAGTGACGAGTCTCGATTTTGTTTAGGCATGCACGATGGTCGTGCCAGGGTTAGAAGGCGACGTGGTGAAAGGAGGAATCCACAGTTTTTTGTTGAAAGACATGTTCATCACACTGTTGGAGTTATGGTTTAGGGTGCTATAGCTTATGGTTCCAGGTCACCTTTAATCTTCATCAGAGGTAACATGAACGCGCAGCGTTATATCTGTTACCGGACAAACTGGATTTTCGGATAAACTAGTTTTTCCTAGGCCAAATCAGTTTATCCTAAAAGCGATAGGATGAACTAGTTCATCCTGAAATAAATTAATTATGATTAGGAAAAACTAATTTGTTCTAGTATAAACTGCTGGCGGATTTCTGAAATGAATTTGATATATCTGCGTACAAAAATTTTTATTGGAAGAAGTGGACGGAAACATTGAACTTTTGTTAAGAACCGCAGCATTCAAACATTCAGTTGGAACAGGCCAAAGTTTCTTTAAGTGCTATTGCACCAAGAAGTGTACGTCAAATCGATGCCTTTGCAAGAAAAATAACGTTCTCTGCAACTCGAAATGCCGCAATAATTTGACACGTAATAACAAGTAAATAATAAACGTTATTAAACATGTTTGTAATAGTAGTATTTTAGTATTTTCTTCAATTAGTAACAAGAACATTACTTTTGTGAAGAGACTGTATGCAGACTAGGACAAATCAATTTTGCCCAATCACAGTTAATTGATTTTAGGACAAATTAGTTAGACTAAGATAAACTAGTTCATCCTATCGGTCTTCGGATACACTGATTTGACCTAGGAAAAACTAGTTTATCCTAATATCGGGTTGGTCCGGTAACATATCCACGAAGTTCTAGAACCCTATCTTTTACCCTATCTTGACACCCTGGCAGATCCAACTTTCCAACAAGATAATGCCCGACCACATGCTGCAAGAGTCACAATAGACTTCTTTCAACATAATGATGTCACATTGTTACCATGGCCACCAAGATCTCCCGACTTATCCCCAATTGAGCACGTGTGGGATATGATGGGTAGGAGATTGCTCAATTTGCAACGTCCTCCTCAGACTCTAGAAGCACTTCGAGAGGAGTTGGTGGTTGCCTGGAATGAGATACCACAGGAGGACATTGACCACCTGATCAGAAGCATGCCTAGGCGCGTTGGAGAATGCGTAGCACATCAGGGTGCATCCACACATTATTAAAGGTCAAAGGGCTTTAAAGCGGTGCAATCATTTTGAAATTTTTATTATTTACTTATTATGCTTCATTAAGTACTTATACAAAATTTTATTAAAATAAAACCTTTAAACTGGGTGTTCGGATTTATATGTCACTTAGTATAATTAACATGAATTAAGTCTTTACTCTCATGTTTGACATGGAAAATCACAGTATTGTTTCTTACTTATGAATAATACTTAAAATTATGGATACTCTGAATGTTTTATATGAAACTAATTTTTTTCTCAAATTGCTTAAATTGAATGAAATACAAGAATTTAAGTTATTGTTCGTAAATAAAAGTAGTATATATCTGACATAAAATATACAACAAAGTACCAACTTTTTATGAAAAATCTAACTTTACTCTTTTAAAAATAGGGACACATAAAGGTAACAGAGTTTTAGGAATCGCAACATAGTTGTACTTTTATAACTAATTTATGAATATAATCACAAAACTTTATTTTCCTAATTATTAGACGTTAAAACTTAAAAAAACAAGTATGCTCTAGCTGAGATTAAATTAAAATTAGTTAACTGATATCTTATTTTTCAAATATTCTTAAAGGAGTGGGGAAATGGTAATATACTCTTTTGCCCTTCATTATCTTTTTAGGTTCAGAAACAATATCATTTTCGAACAATTTAAATGTTTTTCCAGTATGAACAGACTTCAAGAATACTATGTTTACTTCTTCATCATCGTCTACTCCATTTAACGCTTTTCCAAGGTAAATGTATTCGTTTTTAGAAGACCAAATTTTTACTAGAACGTCGACATGATCTCGATGCATTGTTTTTAGCTACCAATGCTCCTGGAAGAAGTGCGTATAACAGAGTAGAGCGCAGAATGGCTCCTCTTAGTCGGGAACTGGCTGGTTTAATATTGCCTCATGACCATTTTGGGCCTCATTTGAATGAACGTGGCGTTACAATTGATGAACATTTAGAAAGATCTAATTTCGAATTTCCAGGAAATGTATTAGCTGAAGTATGGAGTTCAATGGAAATTGATGGCTGTAATGTTAATGCAAAATATGTTGGGGCAGGTGAACAAGATCTTCCTGATCTTCCAGACATTAAATGGTATTCAGAACATGTGTGTGAGAGCCAATACTTGCTTCAAATTGTAAAATGTAGAAATACAGAATGCTGTCGTCCAAGAAGTGGTCTATTTAGATTACTAGGCAATAGGTTTCTTTCACCACCTGTAAAAGTAAAACAAACAGTTGATGACTTGGTTTTGGATGAAGGAGGGCAATTCCTTAATCTTCCAGTCAATTTAGCTCTACGCTTAAGTGCTTCACTCAAAGATTTCCTGCAAATGCCCTACGATTATTTTTGTCTCGCGGTAAAATTGATGCTATCAAGTCGAACATGCAAAACGTGTGGTCTTTATCATGCTTCCGTCAAGTCACTAAATCGTCACATCGAAAATATCCATAAAAAAGTAAACACGCACACTGATAGGAAAGTTAGACCTGCAAGAGTCGCTGCTCGTCGTGCTAATGAACTTATGTGCATTATTCAACATTTACAGCACCATGATGTTGAATGGCTAGATGAGAACGACGTAGACATTCCAAAATCCGATGAAAGCGAGCAAACTCACAACACTGAGCAGCAATCGAAGCAATCCAATGTCATCGAAAACTCAGAATCATGGATTCGGGTTTCATGGACTGAAGACTGTTAATTTGAATTTAATATATGTACCAAAAATTTAAAATAAGTTTGTTATGTTAGTAAGGTATAATATTTGTCCTTTACTCTATGTTGAATACAGTATCAGTAAAATATAATCTCTATCCTAAATCTATTTTCTTATTTTCCAAATTATAATTATAACGTTATAATTATAATATTAAAAAAAAAGCAATACATTAATCGACAAATGTTTACGTAAGCATGGGGGGAGGGAGTAAGAGCTTTGCTTACTTTTGCTGACAAGGGGGATGGGGGGTATATAATTGTAATAAATCTGCTTACCTCACGCAATCAAAACAAACCTTCGAGTCCGATTCGTCCACGACAATGTACCACACGATAGTAAATTTCTATTGCGATAGTGACGCTAAGTACTTATCGCACCGCCCTCGTACATGTAAAACCAATTTTGCCTGTAACCTATGTCAGTTTTTGATTGACGGTCGCTGGAATGACCAAAATTATGTTGTGCATTACACAAGCACCTTTCAAAAATAATCGACTATCAACATCCATAGAAAGCTTATGAAAAGTTGGTGTCGTGTACCCGAGCCAAGGAGCAGGAAGGAATACCCAGAAAAAATTCCCGATGCGTGTTACAGTTTTCAGTAAGAATGTTAATGGCGAGCGCGACGTCGAGAAAAAGGCCACTCCCGAGATGACTGCTCGATCTCTTCTCGCATATTCTCTTAATTGCCCGAGGCCTTTTTCAACTACATGGTGTCTGGTTAGATTTAATTGTCTTTTTTATTGTTCATGTAGCTTTTTCTCAGTTGCGCTGCCGAACGTGCACTAATGGAACATTTCATTTTTATTTTTCATGAAATTACTCGCGGTGTCTCGATTTTTGTTGTGACGAACTCGACCGAATACGAGCCCCTTCCCACTTCAGTTGGCCCACTTGATTTGTACCAAAATATGCCTTTATAAACTAAACATGACGAAACTATTTACTTCCAAAACAATTTATTTTCTCAAAAACATTTTAGATACACTCTAGTCGTGAAAAATACATATTTGAAATCACTTAGACCTATAACTAATAGAACATCTAAACAAATAAAAAATGTGCGAATAAATGCGCGAAGTTTACAAAGCAACAGTTGAAAGATTTCCATTGGGTAACATCACCTTTATTTTTTATTACGGCTGAAATTCTTTGGGGCATAGTGTTAACCAAGTTTTGGCAAAAATTTGGTGTAAAACAGTCCCATATGTCTTAAAGCTTTTGTCTCAGTTCGGTGATTGTACGAGCAGGATGTTGTAGTAGAACCTTTTTCATCTCGTGCCACAAAGTTTCAATAGGTGACAGATCTGGACTGCTAGAAACCCACTTCAAACGCGGTACATTATTTCTTCCATCCATTTTATAGCCTTTTTTGAGGTATGGCACGCTGCACCATCTTGCTGAAACACAAAATCTTGGCCGGATGTCAAACATTCTTCCATCACTGGTAAAAGCGATTCTTCTAAAATTGCCAAATATTTGTTTGCATCCACATTTCCATCAATAAAATGAAGTTTTCCTACTCCTTTTGATGACATACTGCCCCAGACCATAATGGATACTGGAAATTTCACTTTTCTCTTCAGACTAATGCTTCATTTTTTGCGGATAACTCTACTGCGACTGTCACCAACACAAACTTCGGATCGGGCCTCATCGCTCCATTGTATTGCACACCATTGTTGATATGTCCACTGTCTATGTTCTTTAGCCCATCTAAGCCGATTTTTCTTTTACAGTGGAGTTAATAGTGGCTTTTCTTTGACCTAGAAACAAGTTGTGCAACTTTATGGTTTTTACTTCACTTTTTTTATAAGAAAACTTACCTTGCACGTGCTAAGTCAAAGTTTGTGGGCCTCTTTATGAGTTGTGGACCTCAAAATTCTCTTTCCAACAGCGTCACTTCACAGAACACTTAATTGTAAATAATTGGCACGCCTGTTTTTCACGATTATTCTTCTTAATGCTCTTCGATCGGCATTTGTGATATTACTTTTTTTCACATATCGTGGCTTAATATTAACTGAACCAGTTACGTTATATCTTCTAACAATATTTCTCACACTGTACGGCGATAAGTCTAACAAAGTTACAATTTCTGAGTTTGATTTCCCATAATTAAAAAGTTTAATTATCAGTAACCGAATTTTCTCACTAATAACCTTTCCTCTACCCATTTTGGAAGCCTTAACTACCCAAAACTATTTTAAACGTATTCTGACAGCTGTGACTAATAAAAACAATTGTCATGGCTTTTATTTTTCACAGCCATCTATGCGTTATAGACTTATTTTGTATTGAAATGAAAATAGGTTGATATGCTGTAATTGCAACATGTGTTATTTTTATGCTGCACATTTGATTAGGGAGTGATAAAGTTGCTGTTTTCTACTATATATTACCAAAATATTCATTGTTAATATTTTAAACCTATAACACCCTGCAACATTTTTATTATTTGTGTTTGATAAGTGTTTTTATAGGATCAGGTCAATCGGAAAGAAAAAAATCACCTTCATCAGAGCTACGCTTCAATGATTTTCCTCAAGTCGCTAAGAACAATGCAGTATGCTGGCCATCGACCTGTTAAACAGGATGTTTCCAAAACATAGTGCAACAGTTGAGCCGTAACTCGTTGGACAATTCCAAATCTTCAGCTGGTTGTATCTGTTCATTTCGAACAGCTTCTTCTTTTTAAGCGATGTTTGATAGTGAAAACATAACCAGCGACATCTAAATACTATGTTGAAAAATACAATACAATCGTGTTCCTTATTCTCAGAAACTTGAATACCCAATATCCATGTTGATATCGCAAAACAGCTGGAATTATAAAAGAAATCGATTCAGTTATATACTAACATTTTCACTAGTTTAATCCTGGATTTCTTTTTGATGCATTCATCACAAACTACCTCGTACAGAATTGTTCACCATCTTTTGCTGGTGGGTAGGTATATCAAATTCCACACATTTCATGCGGTTTTTGACTATTTCAAACATGTACACGCTTTTAGATCTAGAAATTATATAGGACGTAATTTCTGAGAAACGTGTTTTGTCATTCCAAATATGGCAATACAACTAACGACTTTGAAAATGAATTAGAAGGACCGGCGTGAATGTATTCCGAGAATATCCATAACGTATACCTTACATTAGGCAGTAAATCAGATAGCGTCCCTGATAAACATACAAACGCAGCATTTTTGACAGGCGACCGGAAATAACATTAAGGAATCCCACAAGTAAATACTTGTCAGTTGGCTGAATATGCTGCTTGAGATGACAATTACTGGTGAATAATGGGATTGTATTTAGTAGCGTTTTAAAGAGATGCTGAAGTAGAAAAAGGTATACTTTATCTGAAGTCACTTGAAATAGCATAAAAGCCTTTGGTCGGCGCGTCCTTTGTAATTTCATGACGTATCATAGGCGTGCGGTCATTTATTTAGAACGATAATAATAATGTTTTTATATCACAATAAATGGATTTTACTATCTTCTTATTTTTTTGATTTGGGATAAAAAATACTTATATTGGGAGTTTAATTTATGTTGACTGAAAGTTAAGAAATGGAAAAATTACAGAATTCCAACGTTTGACATAGGCAAATATTTACATAGCAGGTAGGTATATAAAGACTTACATTATAGGTATTTATATATCATCCTCGCCTTCGGAGCTGTCGCTAGAGTCATCTTGCAGAGGAATTACAACGGGATTTACAGGAGGCAAAACACAATATTCATTTTCTTTTTCAATAATATGCCTAGAACACTGCTTCCATAGGTCTGTGGTAGCAATATGAGATACTGCATCTCTTATTGTGGCCAATAGCGATTCACTTAATTGAGGGGTCTGATTATGTTTTCTTACTTTTTTTAAAGCAGCCCAGACCAACTCAATCGGGTTAAAAATGCAGTAATCGGGAGGTAGACGTAATACTTCATGGCCATTTTGCTGAAGCAGATTGTCAACAACATACTCTTTTTCAAATTTTTGTCTTTTAATAAGATCCAATAATATGGCTTTGGTTGATTTTTGTGGTATTTCCATTCCCTTATCCTTCATAAAATCAATAATGTCTTGTTTTTTTGTGCCTGTATTCGGAATTTTGTTTTTCTGTCGGGTATGGTATGGCGCATTGTCCATAATAATCACTGAATTTGGGGAAATGTTTGGTATTAACTGCTGCTCTATCCACTTTTCAAATAAGTCGGAGGTCATGTCCTCATGATAGTCGGCACATGATTCTTTGATATTTTTGGCAGATAACAGCAAGGCATTAGGTATAAATCCATTTTCACTGCCAGCATGGAGAATAATGATTCGTTTTCCACGGTTGCATGGTGCATTTAAAATGCACTTGTTGCTGTCGTCAACCCAGCCATACTGCACAACATCATGGATATCATACCACGTTTCATCCAGGTAAATCAAATTTCTTTTCTGCTCTCTATAGATTTTAACTTTGTGCAAAAATTCTTGGCGCAATTTAACGATTCGAGACTCCATAATCACCATTCTTTTATCTAATTTTTTGTATTGAAAACCACACAGTTTTACAATACAGTGCAGTGAGTCTAAGCATTTGTAATTATAAAAATCTTCAGGATAATCTTTTAATTTATCCCGTATCATTTCCAACGTGGGCACCAAATTTTCTTTATAAAATCCGTATATTATACGACGAATATCTTCCTGAAACCCCAAGTCTATTCTTTTTAATTTTTGCCCTATGCGCTTTCTGTGGAAGGAATGGTTGACTACATCTCCCCTTTTTATAATCCGATAAATGGTAGACCGACTGATTTTTGTCAGGATACAAATTCTGTTTAAAATTTGATTTTGCGAGGAATCTAGATTTTCGTTTTTCAGACAATCATACATATTTAGGATTACTCTTTGGGTCTGTTCCTCTAAATCTTTATGAAAGAATTCTGACTGCACAGGTTCATCAACCATCTCCTCGTGGCTTGGAGCATTTTCCCAAGGTCTCCAAAGAGCCATATTTAGGACACACAAGAACAATCAACACAACAATTAAATCAACAAGTAAACTGAGTATTCAAAAGTCAAAAACACACAAACTAATAAAATCTATGAAAAAACACGGACAGACTAAAGAAAACACGTTTATTCACCGCTACACGGCACTGGCTAAACTGTTTCAATTTTCAGTAGCCACCTGCACTTGTTCGGAGCTCTGAAATACACGCTTTCTCATTGGCTATGTCCACGCATAGGCGTGCTTTACTCCACGTGGACCGGTGAAGCTGCCTTTTCTTATCTGCCTTATCCTATACGGGGGATATTTGCTGCGAAATTTGGCGATTTTTGCAGCAACACAGCGTGTTAAATATAGATATATAAAACGCACCCGGTATTTCACAGTGTTTCAAGTGACTTCAGATAAAGTATACAGTATTCTTGGATTAGTGACAGAATAGAAACAAGAAAATAGTTAAGGATGTTTCAGAATCCGGTATGTGTATCGGTATTGCCTAGAAGTTCCTTCTCGTAAGTTGATTCGCTTTTGTGAATTATTGAAATCGCTGTGAAGATAACAAACAAATTCGAGCAGACAGTCTGTGAGGGGTTAAATGGAAAGTAAATTCTCAGTGTGACGTACTGAACTGTTATAATGATTTAATATTAAAAGCATGGAGATATGCAGACATCTGAATTTGTTACGGTAATTTCAATAGAAAATACTCACATTTCTTTTATTTTGAGTCATGCGAAATCACAGTGTAATTAAAGCAAACCAAGCTCGAGCAATCTTCATACATTAAAACAAAAATGCAAAATAATATAATATATCACAGACTTTTCCACATCGCAATGTCAGATAAAACAACAAAAAGAAACATCTTTATGAAAAAACAAATATACAGGGTGCGGCAGAGAAGATGGACGGTTTTAAAAAAATCATAAAATAGTTAATTTTTACTCGCAAACAAATTTATTGATAGAATCAGGTTCACAAGGAAATAGCATTTCAGACAGTCAAGTGTGGAAAATCACATCAGGCACGTGGTGGCCGAAATCGTTGATGCACTGCTGGAGGCGTCCTTGGAAGTTCGCGTAGACTCTCTCCAACATCGCTCTCTCAACTTGGGCGACTTCCACGCGAATTTCGCCCTTCCATTCGTCCAGAGTTCGGGGCTTGTGGCTTGTGAAACTGGGCTTCGTCACTCATAAACAAAATGAGGTTCTCATTTTGATCGATCACTGCTTCCATCTCACGTGCGAAGTTCATTCGTTGTGCATAATCTCCGAGCTGTAACTGTTGCACAATGACCAATTTGTAGGGATGAAAGCGGAGATCCATATGCAAAATTCGCCTTACCGAACGATCACTAAGGCGAAGTGCAGCAGCATGTTTCCGGGCAGATCGAGTCGGACTGCGAAGAAAGACCTGTCGAACGCGTTCAACATTTTTAGGAGTTCGAACTGTTCGCGGCGCTCCTCTTGGTCTTCTGTTGATCAGTTCACCACGCCTGCGAAGTGATTCAACCCAACGAAGGATGGTGTTTCGAGAGGGAACAGCTCTATTCCGATGAATGTTGAAGAGGCGACGAAACTCACGCTGTACGACGATGACTGACTCATTCTTTCGGACGAAACAGTCATAGGCGAAAACGCGGTGATCCACCGTCCATGGCTCCATACCGACAACTGGTAAAATAATGCTAGGATCTCACGAGTCAAACGGCACCCTCCCCACCTCTCTCGTAGACGGAGGCGGGGAGTACTACCCATCCCAAAAACGTCCGTTCTCTCTGCCGCACCCGGTACAAATACTGTGAATAAATTCTAACTATTATTATATGAAAAAATTAGTTTCTGTAGCAAAACCAAGTGATTTATGACGTTTTTCTTCTATTAATATGGGAATTAGGGGCGCATCTTATAAAAACCCTTTTTTTTTCTAGTTTGAGAGACATTTTACAAAAAATCTATCACATTCATTAGATTCATTATTTAAATAAATAACTTAAAAATATTGAGTCTGGTATTTAAAAATGTTCTCCTGTTTTTGAATCGACAAAATAAAGCACCTTTGAGAAAAATATTCCGGTTTAAAAACTACCCTTATCGAAATATGAGGTTGTCCAAAAAGGGACGCAGGAAGGTAAACGCATATTAAAACAAGAAAGATTGATATTCAAATCAAGTTGGGTACTTTATTTTGAAGGTTCATTTATACCATTTATGTATGAAAAATAATATTGCTCAAATGTTCACCACGACTGGATTTACAGACGTCCACGCGATGGTCGAAATTTTCAATGACATCTTGCAACATGGTCGGTTCTATGGCATTTATCTCGGCAATGATGTTGTTTTTGAGTTCTTGGAGGGTAGCTGGTTTGTTGACGTAGACTTTGCTTTTCAAATATCCCCATAAAAAGAAATCCACCGGGGTCAAATCGCACGATCTTGGTGGCCATGGCACATTTCCTCTGCGCGAAATCACGCGATCACCGAAGAAGGACTGCAATCGATGGATATTGACGTTGGTTGTGTGGCATGTTGCACCGTCTTGTTGGAAATAAACATCGTCCATATCCATTCCTTCAAATTGCGGCAAAAAATAGTCCTCTATCATCACGTGATATCGCTCAGAATTGACGGTAACGGCGCCCCGGCCGCATTTTCGAAAAAGTAAGGTCCGATGATGCCTTTTGACCACAATGCACACCGTCACTTTTTGAGGATGCATCGGCTGCTCTTGATACTCACGGGGATTTTCGTTCGCCCAGATGCGGCAGTTTTGCTTGTTTACAGTCCCATTCAAAGTGAAATGCGCTTCGTCGCTGAACATGATTTTTGATGAAAAATTGCCATCACTTTGACGGTGTTCAAGGAGCCAATCTGAGAACGTTCGGCGCGAAAAATGGTCGGCCCGACGCAGCTCTTGCGTCAATTGGATCTTGTAGGCGTGTACATTCAAATCCTTGTGGAGAATGCGGAGCAAACTGGTTCTCGAAATGCCCAATTCTTGGGATCGACGCGTTGTTGATTGTTTCGGATCGTCTCTCACACTCTCCTTCACAACAGCAATATTTTCCGGTGTGCGAACGCTCCTTGGCCGGCCAGAGCCTGGCAGATTTGCCACAGAACCTGTTGCCTCGAATTTACGCACCAGACGACCAATGGTTGTTTCGTTTGGGCGGTTGTTGCGACCGAAATGTTCACGAAGCGCGCGAAACGTGTTATTTTTGCACCATTTTTGTAGTGCTCTTGAATAACTTTAATGCGGTCTTCAATCGAATACGACTCCATAGCGATCAATGGTAAACATTCAACTAACAAAATGACATGTCGGTGACAGGAAACAGAGATGGCGTCTATGTCAAATTGACGTTTGCTTTCCTGCGTCCCTATTGGACAACCCTTTATATTGCAGCCGTTCCCCAAATGGTCAAATCCACAGTCAAACATAAGGCTTCTGCTTATACTGTTTCTATTTCTTTCCGTTTAAATAATCGCACATAATCGTTTCTGACCTGGCTTAGTCAAACTCATCGCTACCGCACTTTCATTACAAATTGCTCTGTAAACGACATACCCCCTGCAAGGTAGCGTCCTTCGTGCCCGTAACAACGGCTTATTGGCCTACATTTCCACCGGCTAGCCTGCGTTTCGAAAATGAAAAGCACCGGCCACCGCAGCCATCACCATGCTGATACGGATCTCCACTGTTCCGATGCCGTCTCACTTACAAATAATGACATGCTACCATTCGGTATCTGCGAGTATCGATGATATCTTTATCTCTCTTTCTCTTTCGTACCGGAGGGTAATTATTAGCGACCGGCTAACGACCTGATCGATCCGAAATAATGAACGGGCTCACTTACCAAATCAATAATAAACGGCTTTATTGGGGCATTCTTAGGGCCAATTTCACCAACATTAATATTTGACGGTCAGTTGGACTAATAGGAAAAAGCCTTATCGAAACGCAATTTGACAGAAGCTGTCAAAGGTCTCTGAATATCAGTGATTTCTATTGAAATGTTGAATAAAATCGTGAAAATTCGACTGTATTATAAACAAGACCACTTTTTGATTCCAACATGATGCTTTTGTACAGAGAAAATAGGACAACTTTCATGTATTTTGCTAGTTCTTATCAATTTACAAATAATAGGTCGATTATCTCTTTAGGCAATGGAAATGCGGCAAATAATAGGTCGATTTTCCAGCTGTTAAATTTAGCAGACGGTTTGGACGTTTCTTAACGTATGGCAATCTCGAATTTGTCAAGTTCAATAGACTGAGTGTTTATATGTTCTCATTATAGCTACATACCTGTTGGATGATGTGGATTTATCTGTATTTTGCAAGAAAATAGAATATAAAATACATTCCAACCAATTCCTCATCATCCTTTACATCATAATAGTAATCATTTATTAATTTATGAGTTAATGAATTTCTTCAAAGCAATAAAAACATTGTCCTCTCCAACCTAAAATACAGATAATATGTGTAAGACGTGTCAATCCCTACATCTCCGTGACGCATAATGCAAGTAATAATAATAATAAATGACTTTATTGAATAAAACAAATAATCTTTTTACAAAGGTAATTTAGAAAAAAATATACAGAATACACTGCCGAATATTGGCGCAAGTCTAACTGAACCAAAATAAGACAAAAAAAATAATAATAGTAATAAGTCTTAAACAACAATACAGAATAATCATAATAATAATCACGTGTTAACACTAAATGGACTGCAAGTATATTAAAATTTCAAAAAGATATTAATTAATACTGGCCACTATAAAATTTGGTTACTGGTTACTATAAAATTTGCTGGACATATCTATTAACAATCAAAATCTTCCTTTTTCTGAAAGTGTCAAGTGTCTACAGTATATTCAGATAAGAGATAGACCGGACATAAACAAGACCACGTGATCATCGAACGCTGTAACATTCGGCAGGGACGTATTAAGAGTCACGCAGTGCATATTTTAGATAGTAGATGCTGCTTTGCGTAACTTTGTAGTAAATTAGCACAATTCGATGTGTATACGATTGGTGATGGATATAGGATCATGAGGGGGTGGGGTAAGAAATATATAATGATGTAAATATACATTTTCAGTTTCAAAATTTTCGCTTCGATTTCCAGCTTCGGATGCCGCCTGATGTTTGGTGAAATACAGTCGAATATAATCTCAAAATGGCGTTTAAATTAGCCTAAATTAAAAATAATCGTATATCTCTTAAAATTGCTTTTAGAATATTGATTAGTATATTTTTTGATTTCTAGGTAAATATGTAACCAAATTGAAACGTTCAAAACGTAAAAAAATGTGCATGGTTGAACATTGTCAGAAAGTAGATTCTTGAATAGGTTTTGCCAAAATGGGTTCAAAAATGTCAATAATTAATTAAAAAAATACAGTAGCTTTATAATTACTTATAACTTACCGAATTTGATGAACGACATCTTTTATTGGAAAGATGAGCTTGATGAGCTTTCATCATCGCTACTGCCTGAAGCACCAACGTCAATAATGAATGGCTCGACTTGTTCCTCTAAAATATTGTCCAGTTCCCACATTCTCTTTTCAACTTTGTCTTTCACGTGCTTAATACAGTTTTCCCATTTTTGCGCTGTTATTAATTCTAGTGTTTCTTTGAAAAGTCCTTTGGGGTCACAAAATTTAAAAGTTGTATTGTGCTTAGCTATATAATTTTTAACCTCTGCCCATATGAGCTCAATCGGATTGAGCTCGCAATGGTATGGAGGTAAACGGAGCACAGTTTTATTTTGACTTGCTGCCATTTCGTCAATGGCGTATTTTTGATATTCCGCCTTGTGATCCTTGACAATTCTTAATAATTGTACTTTCAGCATTGCTTCTTCAAAGTTGATATTTTTCGAGCGGAGCCAATTTTGAACATCAACTTTCCTTGAAGCCGTTGTTGGGACCTTCTCCATTCTTCGAGAATGATAAGGCGCATTATCCAACACAATTACTGCGTTTTCCTCTAAGTTCGGTAAAATATTTGAAAACCACTGTTCAAACGATTCGCCATTCATTTCCTCGTGGTAATCTCCAGTTTTCTTAGACTCAAAGCACCACAGACCGTCAACAACAAATCCATCCTCACTGCCAATATGGCAGATAATGAGCCTTTTCCCTTTACCTGGAAATCGAAGTACTAACTGGTGTAGATTTATTTCAATAAGCGAACCTTTTTCAAACGTTTTCATCACATTCAGCGAAAAAACATTGAGACATGAGTATCAGATTGCTATAATTGTGATTATTTAGTCATATTGAAAGAAAGAATATTGAACGTCGTATGATTACTCAGCGCTTCACAATTTAATTTAAAGTTATAAACCTTTAAAAAATGAATGATCAGGAACCTGAAATACGCGCAAATATTAATATTATCAAATTATAACTTTATAAAGCTTAAAGTATGAATTTAAATGATTAGAAATATTAGGAACGGTACACAATATAAAACTTAGTAACTTTTTTTAAGTTTGTGATATTCGACATATTTTAAGATTATATTAAAAAAATATTGAAATATCGAAAACACATAAAAACATAGCTTAAAAAAGTTCTAACAAATGAAAATGACAATAAAACATCCACGCATTTTATCGAAAGTTATAAAAGTTTTGTTACTTGTAATATGTTTTATCTGCCCCTGGAATTAATGTTTAGAACCTTGTTCCCAAGGTTTGAAAAACATCCGATTGTTGTCTATTACTCGTATTTACCTGCTGGATTTTTTAATCCGGTGGACAGTCCATCTAGAAACGCCCTCCTGGATGAAGTTACAGAATCATCAACCCATACTTTACTTGTAGTGTGTCCTGCGTTTACCCACGTTTCATCAAGGTAATAAATCTTCCTGTTTTGATTTCTATATTTCCCAATTTTTGTTAAATAATCCCTCCTCCATAGCACAATTTCTTCTCTATCCAGTAGTAAACTATTCCGACCCCGTTTTTTCCATTTGAAATTTAAATGCTTCAGTAATGCATGGAAAGTTGATCGTTTGAAATTTGGCAACGTTGTATCTCCATTTACCTCCTGCAGTACTTTATCTATAGTAGGTATTTCATTCCTAAAGAAGAATTCATGCACTTTCCTCCTAATCGCATGCTTATCAGCTTCATCCAATGATTTAACAATACTTTTGCGACGTTTACTGGTCATTGGCTCAGAAAAGGTGTGATTTTTTTGTATTGTCTTAACACATTAAACACTGATGCGCGACACACCCCAACTTTGTGAGAAACCTTCACAACAATTTCTTTGATGGTTGATGCCTCGTTCTCCTCGCGCTCGATCTTATATATATTCAAAATGACCTCTTTCATTTCTGCACTCAGGTGTCTTTTTTTAGAGCGTTTCCTAGGTGGACTACAGGAATTTACAACTTCATCGGCAGTATCTGTACTACTGGGCATTTTGCGCAAGCAGTTGATAACAATAACAATCAATAACAAGGTATAATAATAACAACGGCAAACTCAACAACTTAATAAGATAACAAACGAAAACGTCCAAAGAAATATCAAATTGCAATGATGCACACGACATACGTAACACGTCTGAACCTGAATGTGACTCTGCCTTGATACGACTGCTCTGCCGCTCGGCATAGGCATTTAATTGCAAATTGACCAATGAGGGCTCCTGTTTTACGTCGAGACGGCGGCGTTAGCGTGAAAATCACCCGAACCTTTTGTTTACATCCGGTCTATCTCTTATCTGAATATACTGTAGGTGTATTTATTGATGAAAACGTGCGGCTTCGTGAACATTTAAATAACCTGCGAACAAAAATTTGCTGAATTTTAAAGTGCGAAAAAAGTTGTGTGAATCTTTTGTGTTATCTATTTTTAATTATTGCAATCTAGTTTATCATCCTTGTTTGGATGTAGCAAGTCGTAACAGAATATCTGTAGTACAAAATAACTGCGTACGATATATATTTAGTTTAAGAAAATTTGATCATGTTTCGGATCGTTATCCTTTAATAGGTTGGTTAAAGATGACAGATTTAGTTAAATACAACTATCTAACCTTTATACATAAGTTACTTGCTTCTGGAACTCCAATTTATTTACGTGAAAAACTAATTTTTAGGTATAATGTTCATCAACGACATATCCGTAACACATTCGCTTTAACACTGCCACTTCATAGTTCATCTGTTTTTAACAGGTCCTTCTCATATAATGCATGCATGTTGTACAACAGCTTAGATTACAGAACAAAAAGCCTGCCGCTGTATAGTTTTAAAAAACACTTAAGAGCTCCTCCAGCATTATATTTTTAAGCTAATTTTTATTTAGGTTGTAATCAGTTACATGGGCATTTTCCTCCTTTTATTTTCTTTACAGCTGTACTTTTTTACCATCTATTATTCTTATGCAGTTAATGGTTAAGTGTAAGAATATCTGCCATAGCTAAACTTCACCATTAGCTGCTCACTAATTTAATTATAGATAATAATATATGCATCATCTGTAATTTGTTTTTTCTAATAAAAGACGGTTTATTATTATTTTTTCTACTTATATACCTATATTATAAACTGCAATTTCTATTCTAAAAAAGTTGTTCAGATTTCTATTTAGCAAATATTTCTTATACCTATTGTATTTTGAAACTTGAAACAGAAAGATTAAGGAACTGGTTGTGAATTGAATTAAATTGTTTAACAGCATTGTATGAGAATGATCGTTGAAACAATGCACCACTATGAAGCGGCATAGTTAATTTTGTTAAATATCTTACATTTATATCATGAACAGAATGTCGGAAAATTAGGCGTTCTCTTATAGAATCATGTGAACCTGGAGTGTTTATGATTTTTAATAAAAAACTAGAAAAATGGAGAGTGCAACGTTTATTCATTTTACGCCATTTAATTTCTTTCAGGTGATCTTTAAAGCTAAGCTGAGAATCTAAAACTATACCGAGATTTTTGTACTTCCAACAAAATTCAATTTTGAATTATTAGCCATTATATTGAGATTAGCTTTCAAAAACTCAGTTTCAGATTTATTACCAAAAATCATTACATGCGATTTTTCCGGATTAAGTTTTAAGTTGTGACATAATGAGAGATTGTTTAAGGTGTTAATCTCCTCATTTATACAATTTTCGTAATATTTGTAATCCTCAATATCAAAAAAACAATAAACCTGGGTGTCATCCGCGAAGGCCTGAACTTTACAAAACTTTAAAGACGCAAGGATATCAGATGTACTCGTATAAATTAAAAATAACAACGGGCCCAATATTGATCCCTGAGGAACTCCCGATAGGATCTCTGCTTTGTCTGCGAATGTGACATTTGATATAATCGATTGATACCTTCCTGTAAAATATAATTTTAAAAGCAAACATGCATGCTTCCTTATTAGAGCCATAGTACTGAAATTTAGCTACCAACAATTCATGATTAATGGTATCAAAAGCATTTGAAAAGTCGAGCACCTGCATTTTACGTAAAAAGGTGATGATACATACATCGCAAGATGGTTTTGATATCGTATTATATGAATAATGAATACCAACGATCCTAAAGTGGATGTACATGCACTGCACTTTTTGCTGCTTTTCATCTTGCCAGCAGATGCAGATAGAAACGTACAACAGGTTTCTGAGACCGAAGTACTTCTATTAAAGCGACATATCGTCATTCGATCTTAAACCAAAAACATATCGACTCAATTGCTTACATCTGGCACATACACGTTTTTTAATCAAACGTTTCGTAAAACAAACCTTCTACAACTGCATCGTGTGTATGTGTGTATTCTTATCTTAATCGTTACGTAAATATCCACCGTTCTATGTCCTAAACGTTCGTTGACGTACAATAAACATGTACATTGATCGATCAATCAGAAGAGTAAATGTTAATTAACAATTATTCATCGACGTTACGTAACTGACCTCACTAACGACAGCCACGGCACTTTCCTTACGTTCATTACATCTATTTCAGCAGCCGATATGTGCCTGCAAAGAGGTCAGCGCGGTTTTGCTTGCTGCTTGTACTTTTGAAACGTTGGATGAAGGTGGGTCGTCCGTTGTTTTTCTATTGGTGTCAAAACTACACTCTTCAAAACTCTCGATACTTATTCAAAACACACACCTTCAGATTGTTTATGAAAGACAATGTTAGTTAAATGGCTGCCGCGGCTGACGTGTCAGTAGTCCATCCTCTAAACCCAATTTTGAAGCACATTTTCGACAGTTTGTGAGTGAAATGAAATCGCTGATTCGAGAAAGGTCTGGCGAACCACAAAGCGGCATCTAGAATATTCGAGGTCACTTCGAGTCGATCCAGCAGGCGAATCACTGGTATGGTCCTCAACAGATGTCGCCACCGAAGGAGACTGGCACGGTCCCCAACAGAGACCGGCCATGAAGCTCTGGCGACTATGAGAGTCTCCCAACATGTGGCGCCAACAGTACTATTTATTATCGTCACAATTTTAAAAAAAAATCACAATATATTATCAAAACAAACAGCACCTATGCTCCACCACTGGAGTGCAAGTTGAAAGAAAGGATATTATTCTAAACAACCTGACAATAAAATTATTAGACAGTGATAATTAACCATGCAAAACGTTTACCATGGTACACGTACGAAGGCTTTACAAATATAGGCTTCACAAATATTTTGAGACCTCAACCGAAACTTATCTGGATAATGGTATTCTTCCGGTTACAACTCTAGACGCAGCTGAGATGTTCTCAACTCACAAACGCTCATGTCAAAAACCAGTGGCCAACAGTGGGCAGTGGCATGATGAACGTCACAAGATAGGGGCTGCTTGCCTCGTTCTCCAAAATTTACGGTATAAAAAAACCCTAGAGAGAGAAAGACTGCTTAAAAATCTACTCTCTATTCTCTGTCTGAGACAAAACTACACATGTGAAACACTCAAAACTAGAAGAAAAATCAATGTGCATTCTCTCGTAAGAAAAGTAAAGCAAGTGCAAATAGATAAAATGTACTACAGTGATATACTCTCAGAAAGGTATCCCTTGTTTTAAAATAAGTTAAGGCAGCTCAAAAATCAAAATCATGATCAATATAATGTAGTGAGCCCAAAAGACGGTGACATGTAGGCAATGCCACATATTTGAATACGTAAAACGCCAAACAAAATCAAGAACACACTAAAAATTTCAGTCAGCAATAATTAATAGATCAATCTATGAAATACCCGATTAAAATGATGTTCTACTTGTTCATACCAGAGTTTTTTATCAAGGGGAAGAGATGGCTTTCAACAAAATCGGCTGCGAAACAGCTACAAGGCAGCTACAAAACAAAGCTAAAGGAGTGTGAATGGTGGTTCTCCGCAATGCGTTTCCACTAAAAGGAAACAGATATTGAACAAACTTCTTCTGGCCATGCATTAATGAACGTGGTCCGATGGTATACAAAAGAGAACTTACCGCTGGAAATCCCATTAGAAAATGGACGGGGTAGCACCCAAACCAACACAACTAAACGTAAGGTACAAAACAGAAGGGTACTACTCCATAAACTTGTGTTTGGAGTCTGATGTCCCAAAATCTGGAAATTAATGAAACGACACCCACACCACAATCTCCGCAGGAAAGTAAATGATGCAGAAAACCTAACTTTTTAAAAGAAGGTTAAATGAGTGGCCTTGAAGTAGGTATGTTCGGCAAAAGGAACGGAGAAAAGCCGGTAAAGAAAGTATCTTGTGAGTGAATCGAATTTTAAAAGAAGGTATCTTGATATGAAAGCAATGTTCATATACGGCTAGTACGTGTAGAAATCACAAGGTGGCACGCTGGTTGCGAAATGGGCAGAACCAAGTCTCTCCGAGGGACCAACAATGTTTTATGAGGAAATTTCTGAGATAGTCGTTAATAATACTATAATATTAATGTCCAAAGGATTTCAACACAATATTGAATCGCTGCAAAAGAAAGATATAATACGTGTGAAAGTATACAATCGATAAGCTATGAAATTTGCGGAAAGAAAATCATTAAAAAGGGTTTGTCCTAGAAATCGGTACTCTAAAATCAGTAAAGAGACATTCAAATTACTGGTAAGTGATCAAAATAAAAAAAGGTTACGCGATTTTGGCACGTGACAACTTTCCACCGATTTTTCGCACATAAACAACCAGTTGGCTCCGGTTTTTGATTCGGCAAGAGTCAAGTCGAGTAGCTTGATATTTTCATAATCTGCTTGTCTTGGAAATAAAATTGCTTGAAACAAGGAAGTTATGCTGCCGCACCTGGTAGTTCAAGATGATGACAAATCCGTGCAGAACTGACAAAGTTCTCCGCAGACCATCATATATTCCCGAAGGAAATACTGACGGGATTATTTTGCTTCCAAGCCAGGAACTAACAGACTACCACAAAGGTTCGGTTGGAAAGATGATGAAGAGTGCGGCAACATTCTTATTTTCCATCCACATCTTGTGATCCCGATCCTTAGTTCTCGGCCAATCAAATCTCCCCAAATGCAGAATGCAAAATACACTCAACACCCAATATCGTGCGGAATGTGTCTACGAAAGCATATGCCGTAAGGTCAATTTGTCGCTCAGCAGTGCCATGCCAGTGTCCGGCCAGACAATGACATGCGCTTGGTGATAAGAATCTAGACTGCTTGCGCAACATTTGCCACTGACTGACTGCAATATCCTGTGTGGCTGAAACGGTAGCAGCAAACTGGGGTGCGGGAATTTTTCTTTTTCGCGTTCTTTACTACTGTTCAGCGAGGTCAAATTCGGCATTTTAAAATTCGCATTGCGGTGGACTCAGAGTTCATTATGGCATAATATAATTAGTTAGATAAAAATAGGTAATACTATTATTGCTAGACACCATATTATTTCCAATTCAACTCAATCATGCTCAGGATATATGCATACGTCTTTTGGCCCTTTAACAACATTAGCAAAAATCGAATGTACGAGCCCCTTCCCACTTCAGTTGGCCCACTTCAAGATTTGTACCAAAATATGCCTTCATAAACTAAACATGACGAAACTATTTACTTCTAAAACAATTTATTTTCTCAAAAACATTGTAGATACACTCTAGCCGTAAAAAATACATATTTGAAATCAGTCAGACCTATAACTAATAGAACATCTGAACAAATAAACAATGTGCGAATAAATGCGCGAAGTTAACAAAGCAAAAAATGAAAGATTACCATTGGGTAACATCACCTTTATTTTTTATTACGGCTAAAATTCTTTGGGGCATAGTGTTAACCAAGTTTTGGCAAAAATTTGGTGTAAAACAATCCCATATTTCTTGAAGCTTTTGTCTCAGTTCGGTGATTGTACGAGCAGGATGTTGTCGTAGAACCTTTTTCATCCCGTGCCACAAAGTTTCAATAGGTGACAGATCTGGACTGCTAGAAACCCATTTCAAAAGTGGTATATTATTTTCTTCCATCCATTTTATAGCCTTTTTTGAGATATGGCACGCTGCACCGTCATGCTGAAACACAAAATTTTGGCCGGATGTCAAACATTCTTCCATCACTGGTGAAAGCGATTCTTCTAAAATTGCCAAATATTTGTTTGTATCGACATTTCCATCAATAAAATAGAGTTTTCCTATTCCTTTTGATGACATACTGCTCCAGACCATAATGGATGCTGGAAATTTCAATTTTCTCTTCAGACAGTCAACATGGAATGCTTCATTTCCTTATTAACGCCGCCACAGAGCGTCAAATAGGCCTCGTCGGTCATCACAATTCGCTTCCAAAAATCAGGTTCAACATCAACCATGCGAGCGACTGTTTGGGCGTATTCCAAGCGACGTGGTCGGTCAGTTGGCAATATTTTTTGTGTTAACTGCATCTTATAAGGAAACAAATGCAAAGCATCCCTCAAAATGCGCCGCAACGTGATTCCACTGATGCCAAAATGCTGAGTGCGGTGACCATATGACACTTTTGGGTTCTGGGCAACGCTGTCTCTGACCGCTTCAACCAATTCTTTGGAACGTCTTGCTCGTTGATGAACGGTTTGTTGACGATCTCGCACTGTCCCGTACTCAAGAAAATTCAGAACCAAACGAAGGATAGTGTTGTCAGTTGGTGCCTGTTCGACGATATGCACGTTGCGTTAACACAAATGAACGACGATTTTCAATGTACATTGTGACTATTTCGGCGCGTTGTTTCATGACTAAAATTGTAATAAATTGACGTTTCAGAAACACGTAAAACCAAATCACTCGGTTGGTAAATATCAAAGTTATTCGATGTTTCGATACCGACATAAAAGATGGCGCACCCGGTATAGTTTAGTTAAGTATTGAGTTGTAATGTCTGATAACTAGGGCTTAAATAAGTTTCTTCATTGAAAAAATCCGATAAATATATTGTGCCAAAACTTTCAGGGAGATATGATATGCCATTGGCGGCTCGTGGCAAAATAAAACAGGTGTTCTGCAAATCCGAACTTACCTATCCTTTTATATGCCAGTTCGATCCTGCGCTCCTTCTTGGCAGGAAATTTGTCGATCATCTTCCGTTGAAATTTTCCGTGGTCGAAATAAATTCCTTTTCAATGGACATCGACAACGCTGTAAGGCGATCCTGAGTCATAGTATTTCGAAGAAAGGTCTTGATTCTTTTCAATGTTGAGAAATTTCGCTCAACCTCTGATGTTGACATAAGAGTTGTAACAATAATTTCGTATAGCTTTTTTGTTTCTTTTGTATATTTTGTATAAAAAATTTCAAAAAAGACAAAGTTCCATGTAAATCTCGGCAATCATTCCGTGCATAAATAACAGACAAATCTGTATTTAAACGACTTTTTTCTAATTCGGGATCAGCCAAGCAGTTACTTTCCAACTTTTCACCAGGAAACTTACCACAGTGTTCCAAAGTGTTCAGGGGAAAAAAAGGATGCGGCTACCAAATGATCTTTGAATTGCAGCATTCACTATATTGTGGCAGACTTCTAATGCGGCAACTCGGGGATCGTGACTGCTATTATTACGTCGTCTCCTTTTGTTGCCTTGGGGTTCAGTGCAAATACTTTTGGCTTCATTTATTATGTCATCAATTTTATTTCTCACATCGATAACACATTTTTCAAAATTATCGATTTCCATTTTAACTTGCACTGGCTCGGTTTTCCTCTTCTGCAACTGGTTGAACAAGATGTCAACGTGAGGCATGACATGATGAAAAAATGTCAACCAAAACACGAAAAAAGAATCGTTTAACAACGGCGAATACCGCAAGCTACCTTGCAAACGGTTGCATTAGTGAAATTTTCTTCTATTTCTTCCGTGCATTCAATGAGTGGTTCTCTCTTCTCAAACACTACATTTATTGTTCGAATATTAAAATTCCTCCTTGGGGAATTTTTTCCCCACAATTCTGTTCAGTACCTTTACGCGTTGATGAGAATTATTAAAAAATCCCGGAATATCTTTCAAATCCCCAAAGGACACCCGACTTGAGCATTTGCAGAAGCAGCTCGGGACATAATCAGGTTTAACTGATGCGTATAGCAAAGCACATAGTGGATATCTTTGTTTAATTTTTGCCTGTACTCCAGCATTATGTCCGCTCATTACCGCGGCTCCATCATAACTTTGTGAAATCAGTTTGTTAGGGAAATTTCCTATTAATGGATCTACGACGCTCAAAATATGTCTTGTGAGAGTATCAGCTTCACATTTTTCGGGATTCATATAATTCCAAAAATGTTATACTGGTTCGCCGTTAAAAACGTATCTGAAAATTGTTACCAGTTGAGTTTTCCCCGAAATGTCCGATGTTCATCTGCTATTATCGCCAAATACTATAATACTACAACTACAACTATTTAAAACTGTAATGACTCATACGCGTGATCAACACGTGATCAGAGCTCGATCCCGGCTTCCTTCCAGTACAGCCGTATAGCGTACGACATATGTCGTTTCTGTGGCTTTGCGGTGGTCAACAGCACAGACAGAGATGGAAATAATGGCTGATTGTTCTCCACCGGTAGAACCAATGAAATCAAAGACGCGCCTCGACCGGCAGACTCATAGGCGTCGGCAACGCATTGGAACGTGTTTCGTTGAGCGATCGCATATTGTGTGTTTTTATAAGAATTGTTGTGTGATTCTTATTGTTGTGGTTTCTGTGGTTACTGTTTTGGTTATACTTAACCATGGAGAGTACAAATGGCACGAGTGGAAGTACTGAAAGCCAGGGAACAAGTAGACGGCTTCGTAAAGCACTGAAGAGGGACGCGAAAGAAATCGTGCTCAACGTGTTCAATTATCTGAACAGAACTATGTCGCAGGGAGATGCATTCGCGGGTTGTGAAAGTATGACAGGCGTTCCAAAGTGGACCATTCGCAGGGTGGTGCATGAAAAGAAGAAAACTGGAGCTACTACCGATCCAAAGTTTAATTTGAAGGGTCGAAAGGCCGTTAAATTGGATGACGATAGCAAAATGGCATTAAGGCGAACCATACATTCATTCTTCTTTAGGAATGAGATACCAACCCTCAAGGCTGTACATGCAGCGATCAAGGAAAATGAAAGTATACCCCAAATGAGCGTCGAGGTAATGAGGAAATCCCTGCACGAAATTAATTTTCGTTACGAAACGCGTAATCGGAAGTCAGTATTGATAGAGAGACCTGAAATAGTCGCCTGGCGTCGAAAATACCTACGCGAAATGATTGAATATAGGCGACAAAGCAGAAAAATCTATTATTTGGACGAGACATGGGTAAATGCAGGTCACACAGTTAAAAAAACCTGGATAGACAAAAACGTAGTGAGTAACCGACAAGCAAGCATTGAAGGTTTGTCAACAGGTCTTCGTGGACCGTCAGGGAAAGGTCAAAGATTGATCGTAACTCATATTGGTAGCGATAGTGGCTTTTTAGAAAAGTGTGACTTGATTTTCGTCTCTAAGAAAGGAGGTGATTACCATGACGAAATGAATGCCAGCTGCTTCGAGAGCTGGTTTCAAGGGGTGCTTCAGCGAGTTGAGCCCAACTCTGTGATCGTCATGGATAATGCTTCCTACCATAGTCGTCGAGCCGAACGTGTACCGACTATGGGATCTCGAAAAAGTGGCATGCAGCAATGGTTGCGCGAAAAAGGAATCCCGTTTGACGATTCATGTGTGAAAGCGGAATTCTATGAAAAAATTAAACAGCACAAACCTGCGAACATTAGTTACGTGACTGATGAGATGGCCCGTCAATGTGGTGTCACTGTGCTGCGGTTACCGCCCTACCACTGTGAACTGAACCCAATAGAGCTCATCTGGGCTCAAGTGAAGGGTTATATTGCGCGCCATAACACAACCTTCAAATTACCAGACGTTAAGGTTTTACTTGAGACTTCGATACAGCTAGAAACGCCCGAAGCTTGGCAGAATGCTATCCGTCATGTTGTGAAGGAAGAAAAAAAAATGTGGCAGCTTGACCACCACATCGACACCATCATAGAGCCAGTTATAGTCAATTTCAACGAGGAAAACGATAGCGACAGTTTATTACTGTCAGATGTAAGTGGAAGCGACGATGAATAAAGGTAATTCCCAAATTTTTGGCGTACAATATGTTTTAAACCACTCTTTATTAAGCATGTGACAAATCTAGTTCACCCATGTTAAACATTCATACCCCGCCTATGAACAGCCGACTACTGGTAGTTAAGTGATGTTCACGTGAACATCGATGAGTCATTACAGTTTTAGATAGTTATAGTATAGGCTCTGTTAATGTGTTTTATTATTTCTTCATGAGAAGCTTCAAGAATACAATCCAGTAGATCGTTTTGTATTTCTTTCGAAGTTCCTTTAAATATTGAAGCAATTTTTATGTGTTCGCTTAAGGCTGTATCAAGCTCAGCAGAAAAATTAATCAGTCCACGAAATATTCCCGGGTTTTGGGAGTTCTCGATTTCGTCGTCGCCCCGTAGCACCAATTCAAATGCTCCGCAAAATTTTATACCATCGATTATTTTTGATAGAACGTACCTGTTTTTTGTAACGGTATCATTGTGCTGTTGTATATTTCTCCAATATGCTGAATCTAACTGAGCTCTAATGTTAACAGTCCGCAATAAAGCCAACTCCATCGAATTATGAAGATGTGTTTTAGAATTTTCATGCTTCTTAATTTTTTCACTCAGCTGCACTAAATCTGTAACACCTACCTCCCTCCAAGCTCCGACCGACCAATCAGATATCGTACTTCGCATTAGATCTGTACAGATGTGTATAAATTGCAGCACATGCTTATGTCTAAATCGCGCATTTGATTTTGTAGAGAGAGACAAAAGCAAGGGCGTGCGGCTTGCGTCGAACTAATGTACAGACCCTTTCCAAGTGGCCCATGAATAATGTTACGCTGCGGTCGCGACGAAAATGACAAGTACACAATTGGTCGATTATAATGCTGCAAAACAGAATCGACGCTGTGACTTGCGGGCGCAGCGTTGCCGGTATTGTTTCTATTTGTGTGATAACATGGAAAATAAATAATGATCAAATTACTACTGCTTTTTTCTGTTAAGACAAAAGTTTTGGCAGTTCCGCAGAACTTAAGGGCCAGCCGCCCCTGTGATATGCAAATTTTCTTTTGGCCAATAATTCGACATAATCACGGCCCTTCACCCGGAAGGTACAGCCAGGCTTCTCGCCTAGTCTATCGTTAACATCTCTCAGACTCACCGCATTTCTCTGGGCTAATTCACCCTTCAAGCTCAAGGTAACCCGCGTCAGTCCGTCCGTATGCGAGAATATACAAACAAGAGTTGGGCGGTGACCGTAAAATATTTACAATCCGACCGATTGCTATAATCAAAGAAGCGCTTGTTTATTGCCCAGGAAAGTGATTAATGGTGAGTAATAATACTTCATTGATTTACGCTCTATAGAATTCCAGTGGCGGTACGCGCTTGGTAGAAATATGGATTTATTATACCATACAAAATATTTCAACATTTTATTGTGACGGAAATCAAATGCAAAAAGACGATATTGATAACTTTATAAATTATTTTTAAGAAAGCAGCACTGAAGAAATAATTACATAACTTATCCTAGGTGTAATCGAGGTGAAATTATGTAAAGTATATTTTACACAACAGATAAATTATCAAGTAATATCAAGACTACTTTAGTGATCAGTTACTTGGCGCAAAAACCACTTGACTTGATTTACATTGCTAGTATCTGATACTTGAGTTGAGCTTGTCTTGATTTCAAATCAAGTAGTGAATTCTTAATAAACAAATGTGTTACTAGATTATTATAATAATAATAAGACGTCTTTATTTGACGAAGTTTCTACCACTTTACCCGTAAAATATCTATCCACAAAATAAACAATAAAAACAATATACAGGGTGTTTCGGTTTATTGTTGCATAACTTTAAGATTCGATAGGACTTTTAAAATCAATGCATAAAGTCTATATAAACATGGGTCGAAAAATGCGTGGTTTCCGAAATACAGGGTGTTTAAATTTACTTTCTAAAATAGTTTTTTTTAAATATTTCGAACAATATTTGATGTATAACAGTGAAAATCGGTATACAAGGGTTTTTTGGTACGACAAAACGAACCATGGGCATAGTTTTACTGTAGCCGCTAGAGGACGCTCTCTACTGTACCTGTAGTGTATTAAAATGACCGAAAAGTTTTTCTTAGTACAATTTTTTGCTTTTTGAATAAAAAAACTGATTCTTCGCACTTTTCAACATAAAAAACCTCCCTTGTGAATGTTCGTTATAGTTAGCCGTTTTTGAGATATTGCGATTTTTAATGTTCGATGCATTTTTAATGATTAATGATAAAATAACGTTAAAAAGTCAGTATCTCGATAATTTTTAGAAGTGCAAATATTTTTGAAATTGAAAGCAGAATAAGGTTAAACGTCAATTAGTTGACAGTTAGTTTTGTTGTCTGTTGAAACCTGAAACGTTTTTTTGCAATTGTGAATGCACGAAATTTAGTTTCTTTTACCTGGTTTTTTTGTAAGTTTTATAAAAATGCCATTTTTATTCTCCAATCAAGAGTTAGCGGATATTCATTTTGTGTATGGCTTTGTAAATGGAAACGCAGCAGAAGCAGCCAGAGTATAGGCACGAAGATTTCCAAACAGACGACATCCAACTCGCTCAGTATTTGTAAGAGTGCATCGCCAAATAATTGAAAATGGTTTTGGAAATCTCCAAAGGGATCAAAACATAAATGTTCGTCAGCGCAGATTTACCCGTATGATTCTGCGTGAATTTGATAGAGATCCGACCACAAGTGTTAGGAGAGTTTCTGGTGCCTTGGGAATTTCAGCAAGCCATGTTCACCGTGTTCTTAGAAATGACCATAGACGTCCTTACCATTTGCAACCTGTGCAAGGACTACAGCCAGGGGACGGAGAACGAAGAATCACATTTTGTCAGTAGATTCTTGATAGAACTGATAATAATAGTTTTTAAGTAACGTTTTATGGACCGATGAGTCATGCTTCACTAGACGTGGAGTGGTAAATTTTCATAATCAACATATTTGGTCGCATGAAAATCCGCATGCAGTTCGGGAAAGAAATTTTCAGCATGAATTTAGTGTGAACGTATGGATTGGTATCTACCGTAATCGACCATTTGGACCCTACCTTTTGCCTGCAAGGTTAAATGCTGCGACCTTCTTGGAATTTTTAAAGGCTGAACATGCAAATATGTGGGATGATGTTATGTTAGATTTAAGAAGATTGGCCTGGTTCCAGCTTGATGGTTGTCCAGCTCATTATTCGAGAATAGTTAGAAACTGGCTGGACGAAAATTATCCAGTCGCCTGTCCTCCACGATCCCCTGACCTAAATCCATTAGATTTCTTTGTGCGGGTATTTCTAAAAGAAAAAGTGTACCAGACTCCCGTAACCACAAGAGATATGCTAATAGACAGAATCAGGAATGCATGTGATGAAATAAGGCCTTATTTGAATAATGCTATACCACGTTCGATCATTCGTAGATTAAGCAAATTAATATTGTTTTTTGTGTTTATTTGGAGTTAGGAATTATTGCTGTGTTTAAAAACACAATCTAAACGATCATCTTAATTACTTGTAATGCCCAAATCTAAAATGTAAAAAAATATTATTTTCCCATAAATAATTAAAAATGCATCGAACCTTAAAAATCGAAATATCTCAAAAACGGCTAACTATAACAAAAACTCCCAAGAGAGCTTTTTTATGCAGAAAAGTGCGAAGAATCAGTTTTTTTATTCAAACAGCAAAAAATTGCATTAAGAAAAAAATTTAGGTCATTTTAATACACTACAGGTACAGTAGAGAGCGCTCTCTAGCGACTACAGTAAAACTATGTCCATGGTTCGTTTTATCGTACCAAAAAACTCTTGTATACCAATTTTCACTGTTATACATCACACATTGTTCGAAATATTTAAAAAAAACTATTTTAGAAAGTAAATTTAAACACCCTGTATTTCGGAAGTCACGCATTTTTCGTCCCATGTTTATATAGACTTTATGCATTAATTTTAAAAGTTCTATCGAATCTTAAAGTTATGCAACAATAAACTGAAACACCCTGTATACCACTAATGCAGAAGTTTCAACATAAAAATGAATTGACTGGGTAAAATAAATCAAAATTGGATAAAAGGGAAAAGTGTAACATTATACATACTTATAGAATGATGTTAATGCATGTATTATAAGCAGAACTGAAAGATAAATTTATGTACGTAATGTTTTTTTAACTACTGTTTGTAAATTCTTGAAATTTTAAGCTTTAGTATCAGAGGGTAAAGCATTGTACATTATAGTAGCATTATAAGTGAAACATTTAGTAGAAAATGAAGTTCTGTCAGAAGGCATTTTTATTGTATCAAAAACGCGAACATCTCGTGAGTACATAGAACCGCAAAATTTTAACTTATCTTTCAAAAATGGGGGAATTGAGGTAAGCAAAAGCTTATGAATATAACATAGTAAATGAAAGTTAAATAGACTAGTAACAGATAAATATTCCAATTTTATGAACGAGAATGTAAAATGGTCGTTATTTACAGATTAATCTGCAACATGAATTTTGAATCTTTTGCAAGCGCTTGACGGATACCGAATCTAAAAATGGATGATAAACAGTATGTAATTTTTGAAATAACTAATGACTCGGAGAGATTTTTTTTTTGTTTTGCAATCGAGAATTTGTTTGTTCAAGTACTAAAAACAACTTTTGGTAATATTGTTCACATGAGGAATAAAATACAGACGTTCAACAAGAGATATGCCTAGTTCCACATACATTTATAATTTCACCATTTAATGATATAGTCGATTTCTTAATTTGATTTCTAATTTTTTTAGGAGTGAATATAATTATATATGATTTTTCTGGATTTAATCTAATATTATGAATTTGTGCATACTTGTCGAACCCTACCCTTGAGGCACTCTCGATGATACAAAAATCCTCAGGAGAAGTGTTCATACGCGTATCGATGACATTGTTATGTGAATTTACAAAAAAATATATCAGAAAAATATGTCCACGCCGATTTCACGCGCATTTTTTGCAGTGAGGTGCAACGTACATTTTTTCAAGTACGAATAGTTAGTGGGCATCCCAAAACCGCACCTAATATTAAAACCTAATCCTGATCGACTATTGCCATTTTTCAATTTTTGAATATCGTGCGCCTATGGCTCTGAAGTCGAGCCACTCAACTGTTAAGTGGTATGGCCACCTATTTTTATGACTGGCATTTCATCTGGATTGCTGCTAATAAATACGTCAATTTTTTTAATTAAAATGTATTAAGACTGCTAATTCTCCCATTCAACATATCTTCATATATTATTCTTGTCATATTTTACTCTAAAACTTATATGATTACTACTACACTATTATTATAAACTTTACAAGAGTATCAATTACCTATCCTTTTTGAAGATGTTGATTGGACTCTTCTATTGTTCAAGTAAAAGCAAAACGAGGTAAATACAAATCTATAAATACAGGGTGGCGCATCGAAAACGAAACAGACGCATTTACTGGCAGCTCAGTATTTTTTTTTTTTTTGAATAACGCTCAGACCCGTCGATTTTGTTTTCGAGGGGGACACAAGTTTCAAGTACAGCTCTTGCCACTTTGCAAAGTTGTATGCAATAGATTCAGAGGGATATGTATGAGCTCGATGTAGCCAAGCATCAGGTAGGCTTTTAGAATCAATGCAGCACATTGTTAAATTCGCACACGTAATACGTTCACCGAGTTCACCTCAGTTTTACACACTAGACATTTAAGTTCACCCGAAACAAAAAAAAAACGTAACGAAGGACTTCGAAAAACGATCTGGATGTACTCGCGAAGCCTCGGTAGCATTTCACACCCGTAAATTAAAATGATACGGACAACTCCGATATTGCTGCATGAGTGTGCCAATTTAGTTTTGTTTTTTTTAGAACCTATCTGTAAAGGTTTTGTTTACCAACGCGGCCAGCGCCTGGGTTAAGCACTGATGGGCATGTGTTTACGTTTGATCTGATCAAGGTGCAGGACCGGATAAGGTTTTGTTTAGGTTTAATTTAGAGATAATAATGAACCTCTTTATTCGCCAAACATCATTTATTTAGCGAAACATCTCGGTAATCTTAAGTCTTTGGTGCATATGTTACTAGAAAAAAACAGTGCTTATTTTTCCAAGATCTATACTCCGTGCAAAGCAAAGCTCCAAGTTTGAGGATACCCTGTACAAGGCATCTAAGGTGCGGAAGCCTGCACAACTTTGAGTCACTCGTTGCAATATTCTGACGTTCGCCTCTAAATATCTGCACGAGCCAGCAATATTGAAGTAACTGCATACTCCCAAAGAAATATCGTTGGAAATTGGCATATGTCTAATGATATTGGCACAAACGGGCACTCATATTCCATGGCCCTGTGTCCTAGCCCAAGATTAAATAATAAAATTGAAAGTGACAACTAGCTCGGAATCATAAGATGTATTTTTCCACTACTAACACCATTATTAATATTGGCAATCAAGAGAAAGATGAAATTTTAATTCCCTGTTGATCCTTTCCCTTGATTGCGACTGTCCATATACTGGGTTGACCAGAAAAACCTTCTCTATTCATTCTGTTTTTTATGTGACTTCCGAAGCCAAGCGAGCTATCAAATATAATACCTAGATTTTTCGTCTTATGAACCATGGTGAGCCTATCATTGTTAAAAGAAATTACTAAATTTTGTTCAAAATGTCCTCTTTCATTACTGGTTTTATTCATAACTATTACTTGCGATTTTGAGGGGTTTAGTTTAAAATCAGGATGCTTTGCAAATCTGTCAATACTTTGGAGATCTGAATTTAATTGTTGTGCAATATGAATTGTGTTTTAATTCAAAGGGAGAGATATATTTGTGAGTCATCTGCATATTGTTTTATGTTTGCCAATTTTACCGATTTGAACATTTTGGTGAAATACCTTAAATTCCACCCATATAATAAACTTCAACTAGTGCAGGAATTGAAACATGAGCACCACCATCTACGCCGTGCGTTTGCCGAAACAATGGTAGAGAGCTTTTCAAGTTTGAACAATATTCTCTTATCTGAAGAAGCTCATTTTCATTTGAGCTGATTTGTCAACAAGCAAAATTAGCCGTATTGGGCCGCAGGAAATCCCAAATTAAAACATCAACGACTGTTGCATTCGCGTTATAATATAATATAATATATTATATATATATATATACACCTATATATACAGGGTGGCGCATCGAAAACGAAACAGACGCATTTACTGGCAGCTCAGTTTTTTTTTAAACGCTCAGACCTGTCGATTTTGTTTTCGAGGTGGAGACAAGTTTATCAAAAATCACGTTAGCACGTGAAATCCCCTAAGCGGGGATGACACCACTCCCAAAATCTTAAATGGAAAGGGGGGTCGAGTGATACCTTATTTTAAAGGTCTTTCAATTCCCTTTATAATGATGTAAAATTAATGTAACTCAGTTCAGTAGTTTTGAAGATTTATTAATTTAAAGCTTAAATAAAACTAATACATCATCATTAGTGGAAAGTAATTTAAAAATGAAGAATGAACTGACCCGTTAGGCAAGTAAATGTTGTAAATGGCCACCATGACTCTCCATGCAATAATAAAGATTTTGCTCAAAACGTTGCCGCACATTTTGCAATATTTGAGGAGTAATTTGAAGGCACTCATTCACAATTCTTTGTCGCAGGTCTTCTAATGATGTTGGCTGAGTAGTATAGATTTTGCTTTTTAAATGACCCCACATAAAGAAATCCAAAGGTGATAAATCTGGCGATCTTGGGCGCCATTCAATGGCACCTCTTCTACCAATCCATCGATCTGGAAACGTCTGATCTAAATATTGTCGAACACGTAATGCGTAATGTGGTGGGGCACCATCTTGTTGGAGCATCAACCTATTCGCAATATACCACCGATCATTCAGATTTTCAATTATGGCTGTTAATGCAATATCTATGGCGTCTGCCAGTAATTCCAAATACATTTCACCGGTCAAATTTCCAGGTAAGAAAAAAAGACCAACTAAATGATCGCAAAAAAAAAAACAGCCCAAACATTTAATTTTTGTGGCTGCTGTGTATGAACCTCAAGATAAATGCTGGGATTAGAATCGGACCAATATCGGCAGTTATGACGATTTACTACGCCATTTAAGACAAAGGAACATTCGTCGGAAAAGCAAGTGTCGAATAGAAAAAGTTCATCGTTTATAATTCGTTCACTCATATCTTCACAAAATTGTAATCGCCGATCAAACTCGTTTTCATTAAGTTCTTGTACCAGGTGAATTTTATACGGATGAAAACTATGGGCCTTTAGAATCCGATGGACAGTACGTCGACTAACACCACACACAGTCTAAAATTTGCGGGTACTTAACGTAGGATCTACATAAACATGCCCCTCTTCTATTGCTTCGTTCCTTATGGGATTTTCAATGTTGCGTTTTTTATTGGCGACTGACCCAGTTTTCCGAAATTTAGCTACAAGTTCTAGAACATATTTTCGATGCACGTTACTGTTCTCATGTCGCTCATTAAATATTTCTGCTGTTCTATTAGCGCACTGATTATTTCCGAAAAATATTTCGATAATTACAACTCTTTCTGCTGTGGAATATACCATGGTTAATTTATGTAATAAAGCGTTACAAGTTATTTTAGCAACAAAGTTTGGTCAAATCAATCGCAAACTATGTACTAGATTCCTATTTAAAATAAGTACGAGATATTTCCTTATCTTTCTTCAAGAAATAACTTTTTTGCCACAAAAAAAACGTAATTTTTTATTCCACAAGTGCATAATTTTGAAGCCTACCATAGCAGGAGCTGGTTTCAACAAGATGGCGCGACATCGCGTACCGCCAACGAGTCTTTAACAGTTGTAAATGAAATGTTTAGTGGAAAACTGATATCGCGACGAAGGGACATTCCGTGGCCTCCTCGGAGCCCAGATCTAACGCTACTGGATTTGGCTACCCCACGAGCGATGTGCCAGCGAGATTTAATGAATTTAAAGTCGAGATTCGAGGAGTGCGTACGTCTCGATGGCTCACATCTCAATGACGTTATTTTAAAAAAATAAAATTTCCATGTGTCTACTTTATTAAAAATGTAAATTATCTGCCCTGCGCTTTGTAGTTCTTTTTTCTATGATTTTTTACAACCCGCTCATCCCCACCCTGTGTATAACGCATTTAAATAGTGCCCATTATTAAACGCTCCATTGCAACTAAAATTTAACAATGTTGCCAAACGTTTGTCAACTGTCTCGTTTCTCCGGAGCATGCGTATTCCGCCAGAGGACTGATCTAAAAACGAAAATATTTCTGAGACACCCTTTATCTTTAAAAGTATTTTAATGAAAACACCTGTTTGTAAAACTTTGCGAACCAATAAAAGCAAAAAAAAATTAAAGCCAATGTCTGTTAATAAAAATGCAAGATGTTTGACATTCATATCTTTGAATTTAAGTGCGACGTTCCCGGTGAATTTTCCAAAAATATGCACGTGGGCATGCAACGGACACTTACAGACAAAAGCCGTTTCGGTGGGTGTGTGTGTGAACCCAAAACCGCCGTATTTATTGTCTTGTATGCGAATATTAAAAAGGACTATCTGACACGATCTACACAGCATTCGGAATTTACTTCCATGCCACATTGCCACATTAAGAAAATATCCAAAAGGTTGCCATAAAAATAATAAGTCAATATGTACAAGAAGACAATTTGGTACTCTACGACAATGCGGTTTCAGAAAGGGATATAATAGTGCTGCAGCATTGTTAGTTCTAGCTGACAATACTGTCAGGGCTTGGATAATAATAATATTAATAATAATAATAATATTTATTACCCATTAGACATGCATAAAACATATATAGGGTTCGTCAACAAACAATGTACAGTATGTATATATACTAAGTGACATATAAATTCGAACACCCAGTTTAAATGGTTTTATTTTAATAAAATTTTGTATAAGTACTTAATGAAGCATAATAAGTGAATGATAAAAATTTCAAAATGATTGCACTGCTTTAAAGCCCTTTGACCTTTAATAATGTGTGGATGCACCCTGATGTGCTACGCATTCTCCAACGCGCCTAGGCATGCTTCTGATCAGGCATGCCTAAACAAAATCGAGACTCTTCACTAAAGACAATACTGTTCCATTCATGATCCCATAATGACCGTTGTCTGCACCACTCAAGGCGATTACGTCGGTGTTCTCGAGTTAAAGGGAGGACCCAGTGTGGCCGGAATGAAAACAAGCCAAAACTTCTCGTTCGTCGGTAAAGATTTCGCATGCCAATAGGTCTTCCGTGTTCTGCAAACCATTCATTTGCAATGGACCTGGTAGTGGAGAAACGGTCCCTTAAGGCCAATAATCTTAGGCGGCGATCTTCACGGTCTGTTGTTCTACGGCGGCGTCCAGTGCCCCTTGCTCTTTGCGTACGGCCTTCTCGAAGCCATGCCTGACAACACCTAACCACAGTGTCTACACTTCTTTGCACTCTAACTGCAATTGCCCGAAAAGAAAGTCCAGCTTCCCGAAGTCCCACTATACGGCCCCTATCAAACTCACTAAGTTGACGAAATCGTACAGGTCTCCGTACTCTAGGCATCGTAACCGATCGTAAAGGATGTCAAGAACCAAAATCCGCCAACGTTGATTCTTTACTGCAGCTGAAATATTCATTTTTAGAGCGTTAGTGAATTAAAAAAAGCAGTATAAAAACCGGAATGTCCAACTGATAAGGCTGAAAATTTTTTCACTTGTTATTTACAGTAAGATAAATACATTCACCAACTTTTATTAAAATAAAACCATTTAAACTGGGTGTTCGGATTTATATGTCAGTATATTTATGCTTATTTTCACAAATTCCTTAATTCTTTTAGATTTCTCTAAAGCGTTTGACACTGTTAGCTATTTACTTTCAATAGCCAAACGAAAATTTTATGATTTCTCTGTATCATCAGTTGCTCCAATCAATAGCTGTTTAAGAAACAGATCACAAAGAGTTCTCATCGATATGAACACTTCTCCTGAGGCTTTAATATCATCGGGAGTGCCTCAAAGGTCGGTTCTTGGGCCACTTGTTTGTATTTTATATATCTCCGATCTTGATAAGGTTGTTAAACACTGCAATATTCAGTTTTTTTGCGACTGACTCGCAATTATAATTTTAATACTAACAATATCATAATTGCTAAATTAATGAAGATTTGAGATCTATCGACATGTATGGAGAAATTCATTCATTCTCCTAAAAAAAATGTAGAAATGAAATTAAGAAATATTCGACTATATTAAATGGTGAAATTATAAAGGTGTGTGGAACTGTAAAAAATCTAAGCATATCTCGTGACGAATTTTATTCCTCATGTTACAATTTTAAACAAAGGTTTATTATACGTTTTTAAATTCAGTATCCATGAAGCGTTTGCAAAAAAATCAAAATTCATGTTGCAGATCAAGGAGTATTTAAAAAAAACATTTTCGAGCAAAGTTAAATTGAAACTAATCACTATAATTCAACACGAATAATCATGGGTAAATCTTGCTAGCAATCTTTCTATAAAAGAATGAACGGGTAAATGTAGAAAATAGACCGGAAACAAGTGAGAGGTACGAAGTCGAAAAATTACGAAATGTCAAATGAAGTCAGAAAAAAATTGAATCGATTTTTGGAAAAGTTCTTTGACTTTCGAAACTTTGTAAGCGGCATTTTGTTAATTATACGCAAATTTCCCCCATTTTAGCGACGAGATCCCAATCGTGAGGGACGAATTTGAAAAACAAGGTATATTATTATTAGAAATTATCACTAAGCTTTAAATGACTTTAGAGCAAAAAATTGTTACGTCAAGAATATGGAAAAACTTCACATAAGTGCTGCCATAATCATCTAAAGTGGAATGGTTCCAAATTTCGACTGTGGTCAACGGAACAGTGCGGTATATGATTATAATAATAATAGTTAACGTCTTTTTATTTGTAATAACATTACAGGCGGACATTTAGATACTATACCACCTAACCCCCTTAACAATATGAGAAGTATAAAAACTAGCAATTTGTTTAATCAATATATGCATACAATAACGACAATAATAAAGTATAATTAATGTAAAAGTATAAAGAAGACATAAGGCCAGTTAACAGTAAGTTATTGGTTACAAAAGAAGTCGCTGCTGATCAAATAGACTTTCCTTCAATTTTCTCTTGATTTTGGGTAATGAATTACTTTCTTTTAATTTACGGGCTAAGAAATTATAGAATTTGATTGCCTAAAGATGTGGTGTGGCGTGGGATTGAAAAAGTCTCTCTGTAACTGATATTGCCATACATATTTCCTCTACGTATGCGTTTGCTTTCTAAATATGACGGTGTTTTTGAATAAGGAACCCTATAAGTCAGACTTAGGAGCTGGTATTGATACATTTTAGCAATTTTTATCCGGTTGAGGTCATTAATGGCCTTCGATATACGCGCTCGAATTGCAGAGACCTATTTTTGCTCAACAACAATAATTTCATCTTTGCAATGGATTTTGTACGAATCGGTAGTTCAGGTGCTTACATCATAAATACTGTGAGTATACACTATATTTTAGGCATTTTTCTGCATGTGAGACACCCTGTAAAACGCTCACTTGACACTTGGAATGCCAAGAAAGGCACTGCTGGCATAACGTTTCAACAACCACTGGTAAATTACACGCGTATTCGTGAAACCAATGGCATCTTATTTTATTGTTTTGCTGTTCTGCATGTAAAGGTCCACCGGACCGCTCTGACGAATAATGACGAATAGTATATAGTCATATGTATTTTCTAACCCTTATAATCACGATGATTATTGTCATAAGTCAAAAACAATCAGATGAGATATGTTTATCGACAGTTAAGCATAGAAGTGTGACGCCTCCAAATTCTGGAAGCTGTTATGAGACTTACAGAGCCGGGTTGACAGCGGAGAGAATTATTGCTCGGTTTCCTCTGTCAGGGGAAATGTCGGAGCGTTTTGGATATTGACACAACGACCATTGGCCAACGTAGTATCCTAGGTCTGTGTGACCGCCTAGCTTCCTCTCGAAGCAAACGCTGGAGTCTGAAAGAATCCCATGGCAAGATGTGTATAGGGATTGTCACTTTGAAGTTGTCATGTTGCTCGGTTATGTCTGAGTCCGAGGTCACGTCGGATCTTTTGGGTATTGGCAACCTGACATCCTGGTTTCTAAGCACCAGATTATTAGAGCTATCCATATCGGGCGTGACTTTCCATGCGGTAGGAAGCTACCGTTCCCCCATGTACTGTGTTATAATTTCTAATAATATAATTAAGAAATATCATGGCCATTATCATACTGTTTCAAGACAGCTATATAACATACTGAATAGACAGTAGAGTTGTGCATGTTATGAGTCCGTTGAATATGAATGGTACTCAAAAGGTTTTTCCTAACAAAGGCCCACAAACTGGGATTTAGCACTTGCAAGGTAAGTTTTCTTATAAAAAAAAGTGAAGTAAAAATCCTAAAGCTGCACAACTTGTTTATAGGCGAAAGAAAAGCCACTATTAACTCCACTGTAAAAGAAAAATCGGCTTAGATGGGCTAAAGAACATAGACAATGGACACCTCAAAAATGGTTTGCAATACAATAGAGTGATGAGGCCCGATTCGAAGTTTGTGTTGGTGACAGCCGCAGTAGAGTTATTCGCAAAAAAATGACGCATTCCATGTTGACTGTCTGAAGAGAAAAGTGAAATTTCCAGCATCCATTATGGTCTGGGGCAGTATGTCATCAAAAGGAGTAGGAAAACTTCATTTTATTGATGGAAATGGGATACAAACAAATATTTGGCAATTTTAGAAGAATCGCTTTTACCAATGATGGAAGAGTGTTTGACATCCGGTCAAGATTTTGTGTTTCAGCAAGATGGTGCAGCGTGCCATACCTCAAACAAGGCTATAAAATGGATGGAAGAAAATAATGTACCACTTTTGAAATGGGTTTCTAGCAGTCCAGATCTGTCACCTATTGAAACTTTGTGACAAGAGAAGAAAAAGGTTCTACGACAACATCCTACTTGTACAATCACCGAACTGAGCTTAAAGGCATATTTTGGTACAAATCTTGAAGTGGGCCAACTGAAGTGGGAAGGGGCTCGTGTACTACTAAAACTTGTGTATCATATACCATTTTAATCAGAAAGCTCAGAATGTATAACTAGCTTCTTGCAACCTAATCGATTCGTATTTAAGCAATAGAAAGCAACTAGTTATATAATATATTGAACACGGTCTACCTCAGGGTTCAGTGCTTGGGCCGCTTTTGTTTCTGATGTACATCAATGATTTGCCGAACCACAAAAATGGAAAGTATGTACTATTTGCTGATGATATTGCAATCTCTGTTAGGTCTAAAAATATTTGGGAGCTTCTTGGGAAGGCTGTGACTGCACAATCGACTGCAAACAACTTGTTTCATGCAAATAAGCTTACCCTGGATGCAAACAAGACGGTAAAAATGTGATATTTTGATTGAAAGTTTCAGAAACACATCATACAGAACATACAAAATTTCTGAGTATACACATAGACCAGAAATTCATGAAACAGCAAAGAAGCTAAGAAAAACATATATTTACTTAGAAGCTTATCGTATGTATTGCGCACGATGTGGCAACATAGCGTCCACCATATCTGCATTCGTACTTGAGCTGTTTTGCGATTTTATTAAATATCAGCGTATTATACTACAGAGGGGTTTTATCGTGATGCGCATCTGTATGTTTGCGCGTTTCGAAAATTTACTGGGAATCGTTAAACTTCTCTTAACGGATCGTAAATCAAATACTTTATTAGATTGTAAAATGACGAACCGGCCGGCATGTTGAACATATTGCAAGGTTGATAGCCGCTGATGGAAAATATACACCTGATGCTAGCTGATCATGTTCCTCTGTTTGTCTGCTAGATACAACCTTTATTTATTCGAATCGTCCATGTCTTCACACGTCGCGCTTTGATCAAGCTCCATGTTTTACTGGCCGCAAAATCAAACTACAGAGGTATTTTTAGCCTTGGATCTGAAATTTTCCCTAACTTTGATATCTATAGACTACTCAGAAGCATTCGACAGCGCAAATCATAAGCGCTTATTAAGTAAATTGACTTACATAGGCCTTGATAAGTTAGCCCTTTCTTTGTGTAAGCGCGAAACTTTTTGAAAATGACATATTATGTTACTTCGCGCGCCTATATGAACGTGGATGGCAATAGTACGAGCCCCTTCCAACTTCAGTTGGCCCACTTCGAGATTTGTACAAAATATGCCTTTATAAACTAAACATGACGAAACTATTTACTTCTAAAATAATTTATTCTCTCAAAAAAAACATTTTAGATACACTCTAGTCGTAAAAAATACATATTTGAAATCACTTAGACCTATAACTAATTAGAACCTTTTTCATCTCGTGCCACAAAGTTTCAATAGGTGACAGATCTGGACTGCTAGAAACCCATTTCAAAAGTGGTACATTATTTTCTTCCATTTTATAGCCTTTTTTGAGGTATGGCACGCTGCACCATCTTGCTGAAACACAAAATCTTGGCCGGATGCCCATCATTGGTAAAAGCGATTCTTCTAAAATTGCCAAATCTTTGTATCCACATTTCCATCAATAAAATAAAGTTTTCCCACTCCTTTTGATGACATACTGCCCCAGACCATAATGGATGCTGGAAATTTCACTTTTCTCTTCAGACAGTCAACATGGAATGCTTCATTTTTTTGCGAATAACTACTGCGTCTGTTACCAACACAAACTTCAAATCGGGCCTCATCACTCCATTGTATTGCACACCATTGTTGAGGTGTCCATTGTGTATGTTCTTTAGCCCATCTAAGCCGATTTTTCTTTAACAGTGGCGTTTCTAATATTTTAAACCTATAACACCGTGCGACATTTTTATTATTTGAGTTTGATAAGAAAAAAACTAAGATTTCAATAGTTGCGCCAACTGAAGTGGGAAGGGGCTCGTATTATCCTGTATTGTCGTGCTCGTCGAGCGTTACCCAGAGCCATTCCGTTAATGAAATGCATATCTGTCATTTCTTGATTACTGAACTTGACCATCACGATAATTAGTAATCACCAAAACTTAGAAAAATTTGGAGTCTTAGAATGACCAGGCAAGAAAACAAATAAATCCAATTGTTTTCGGGTACTTCATAGGTGTCTAGATAAGCACAAAATATTAAAAATATTTTGTCAAAAAATACTGGATAACATTATTCGTATCTACATACATGGATGGCCTGAAAACAACTGTAAATCATGTGATATTCACCGCAGGGCATACTTAATTAAAATAAAATACGTTCCATTCTTTTATAATTTTGTAGGACAATATCATCATTTCTTTTTGTGCCAATATGCTCTAGCTTGAAAACAAAGCCGTTGCGGACCCATGTTCATACGGAAATTTCGTCTTCAAATTGACCAAGGATTCGATGGTTAAAGTTTGTCTACATACTTTATTTACACCCTGTAAATTGGTTTTTGTATTTTTTAGAATACAAAAATAAAAATAATATTCGTGTCGCGCCCGTTCCACAGCAAGAATTTACAGAGGCTTGCGTCGAAGAAGACACACCGTCGTCATAGGCACCGCTATAGAAAACCGGATGACGACACAGTGTCGTCATGGGCATCGAATGTTTTAATTTAATCACCCAATATCTTGAAGAAGAAGACTTTGGGAACAATGTTTATAGGAACTTTTTGTCTTAAAATTACTCAAAGAATCATCTTTTAAGTTTATGGTAGATACGTAATTAACACCCCGTATATGAGTAAATTATATATACAGGGTGTCCGCAAACCTGGGGTTTTCCTTTACACGACGTGTAGATCTTGAAAACATAAGCAATTTTTCTTAGTACCATATACACCAATGTCTTAAGGGAACCGAGACAAAGGGCTCTGCAACATCAAAAATATCTGAATACCGTCCTGTAGCCGCGACCCGGGACATCACCGATTGGTACAAGGTCTCAACCCGACGGCAGAACTGGGTCGGGGTCAGTGTGTCAGGTCAGTATGCAACCTTCAACCGACGGTTACGGTCACGCATGTAGAGGTAATCGCGTAGACGAGAATCCCTCAACAAGCACTAGAGACGTGGCTAGAGAAGTGCAAGTATCAAAAACTAAAGTGTGGCAAACGCTGCGTGAAGAGGGGCTGTATCCGTTTCACGTCCAACGTGTACAAGCCCTTCAACCTGACGATTTTCCAGCAAGAGTGCGGTTTTGTGAGTGGTTGTTGCATCAACATGACAATAATCCGGACTTTTTCAAGTGCATATTGGTGACAGACGAATCTACGTTCACGCGTAATGGGGTGAATAACTTTCGCAACACTCATGTTTGGTCAGTAGAAAATCCGCACGCTGTCCGTCGGGCACATTTTCAACAAACATTTTCGGTGAATCTTTGGGCTGGCATGGTGAACGGTATGGTCATTGGACCATTTATTCTCCCAAATCGATTGGACGGGATGCAATACCTAGACTTTTACGCAACATTTTGCCTTCCTTGTTAGAAGATGTGCCATTAAGTGTAAGACAATCAATGTGGTTTCTGCGTCTGCTCGGTAGCGCTTCAGCTGATTTCATTTTCTGTTGGAGCGGTATGATTTCGGGCAGAGACGTACTTAGCCCTTCTCGTCAACTGGAGAGTGAATACTTTTTCCTTTATTTTTTTTACTTGGTCGCCCTCGTTTCACTACACATTACCTTTGTTATTTCAAGGGTAGTTGTTTCTGAAAAGGAAAACACCAACTTTGCGGACACCCTGTATATATATAACTGCCTCTGGTCGGTTTAACAAATTCTTACATAAAATTCTGAAAATCACATCATCTGAAGTGATTTGGCAACGTTTGGCACACGCCCACATTTCGTTCCATCTTTCAACACAGACATTGACATCCTTCGGCCTTCTGTCAAAGGGTTTCATCTCACTCATTATTCCATGACCACTAATTTGTGCAATCATCAAGTGGCTTCACGATGTAATGCTCTAATGGTTTTTAAATAATTTTTAATCTGTTTTTAACTTGTTCTTGTCATATTTTATATAATTTTGACCATTGTACAATCTATCCAGCTCTCACCATGTTACTGGACGTTTCCCTCATCCTATACGTAAACAACAATTAGCAACATCCTCACATACTACTGTAAGTTGAGTCAATTTAAATTCATTTTACACTTTTGTTGCTACTGTTATCATTGTAATTGCAGCTCCTGATGATGATGGCAAAGTCCATTGAAAGCTAGAGAGAATTAAAAAAAAGTATAAAGAGTCCTCTGTGCTTAAATTTTGTCGAAGTACCCAACAAAAGGCGGAAGCTTTAATTTTTCACCTAACTGGTCTAGACGACAATGACCACGTCTCAAGTTATATGTATATATATATAGAAAAAATCCTTGAATTTCTTTGGGTAGAAGGCAAACTATTGCAAAAGTCCACTCTTATAACTTAAAATCAAGCTTTCGAAGATCTATGTCTTCATCGTCTGGAGCGGGAAACAATTATTGCAAAAGCAACAATTTAGGAGGGAAAATAGTTACTTACTAAGTCGGCGAGATTGTTGCTGAAATTGTTTTTAAACATCAGTGAAGGGAACACATAGTCGACGAATAAAATTGTTGCTATTGTCAATAATTGTTTCCAGCTCCAGACGATGAAGACATAGATCTTCGAAAGCTTGATTTTAAGTTATAAGAGTGTACTTTTGCAATACTTTGGCTTCTACCCAAAGAAATTCAAGGATTTTTTCTCCTAACAGTTAAGGCAATTAACTAAGAATACTATATATATAAAGAGAAAATGATCTTGCGTAAAAAGGTATATATATATATATATAAATTTCTACTGTCCAATGTGACGCCAGGGTTAAGTAGAAGAATATCCCAATTTATAATATATATATATATATATATATGGTGTCCCAGAAGTCGACGTCAAGCCGAAAACGGGTGATAGGCAAAGTCATAACAGCTATCATGAAAATATTTAAAAAAATTTTATGTATGTGTTTTGAAAATTACACGCCTTTGAAAAAGATATAGAAATTTCACACCCTACGGCAGTCTGTCAACTCCTGTTACTACAAATATTAACTTTTTTTGGATTTTATTTTTACAATGTAATGATGAATAATGCATCTTCAAACTGGTGTCTCAACCTTACTGCCAACTTTTCTCGTTCAGGAAAAATTGCCACTTATTTCCCAACCAAATATTCCAAAGTAAAACTTTCCTCAACTTTAACTGGCTGTACTGGAAAAAAATGTACTACGAGAGTTTGGCAAGTAACCTTAAAAGTTGGCGCATTTAATAACGATTCCAAAATGGTATAACACTTAGAAGATTACTCGTTAACTTATGCACAATTTTTATTTGAAAAAAACTGATGAAAATTTTTCAAAATTTCCTAATTAAACAGCGATTATGAAAACGCACAAGGACCCTTAAGGATAACTGTTTGCACAACAGTGGGTGTCAAAATGCTGCTGATGATGATTTACCTTTACAGCAAATGCTCAAACTGTCCTTCAGACGCAATACACGCTCGACATCTTCTTAAAAAAGATCGGGTTATTAAACGAGCGAATCCACGGTTATTAACAAACTCAGCTGCTTCCAATAGTCTTTGCCGTAGCTCAGCTACATTTTGAATCGGCTTGAAATACACTTTTTCTTTTACAGTTCCCCAGTAGAAAAATCTAAATGATTCAAATCAGGTGATCGGGCTGGCCACGGTATTGTACCTTATACCTTATACCTTATCCATCTGCCTGGAAAGTTTTGATCGAGATAATCTCTCACTGAGAGTGCATAGTGCGCTGGGCAGCCATCATGCTGAAACCACATGTCCCTGTAAATACTCAGTGGCACGTCCACCAATAAATTTTGTACATGATTTTTCAAAAAATCCAAATAAACTTCAGCAGTCAAAGTCTCTGGGAACTCAAACGGACCGATTATTTTACCATTTAAAATTCCTGTCCAATGGTTTATCTTGAAGCGATATTGAGATTTATCTTCTCTCATCAAATGTGGGTTTGCTACGTGCCACTCGTGTAAGTTATGCAGGTTCATGTACCCATCTTTCTTAAATGTGGTCTCATCCGACCATAAAAATTTTTCAAAGAACTGTGGATCTTTCCTGTGTCTTTCTAACATTGTGCGACAAAAAGCAACTCGGGGCTCATAATCCCGGGGCAGGAGAGGCTAAACACGCTGTATGTGGTATGGATGAAGCACATCACTTACTTGCTATTGCACACTTTGATACCGATCAGTACTCCTTCGTTTACTGCGCATCTTTACACGTTCGTGCTTGTTGATTTCGTACTGTTACTAATTCTCGATTCGTGAACTGGACTGTTGATCGCTTGTGATTTGGATTTGGACTGTTTAATTGCTCTTCAAAACAACATTTGCTTTCCTTAGACTATCTTTGATAGTGTGATTGTGCAGTGCCGCTATGTACGTGTACACCGTACAAGAATATGCTAACATGCACCTCATTTATGGGGAATGCAGATGCAACGCTAGTGCTGCAGCGAAACTTTACTGTGAGAGGTACCCGAATGCAGCTCGTCATCCAGATCATCGAGTGTTCACAAATGTGCACCGCTTACTGTTCTCAGAGGGCCAACTACCAAACCAATCACACGGTGAGGGAAGATCTTTCATTCCTTACGAAGACGTGGTGCTAGGAGCTGTCGAAGAAGACCCGAGTACTTCAGTGCGTGCAATAGAACTAAAAACAGGTGTGCCCAAAAGTACAGCCCATAGAATCTTGCAAAGAAACGTGCTCCATTCATACCACGTACAGCGTGTTCAAGCTCTTCTGCCTCGGGATTATGAGCCCCGAGTTGCTTTTTGTCGCACAATGTTAGAAAGACACAGGGAAGATCCACGGTTCTTTGAAAAAAAATTATGGTCAGATGAGTCCACATTTAAGAAAGATGGGTACATGAACCTGCATAACTTACACGAGTGGCACGTAGCAAACCCACATTTGATGAGAGAAGATAAATCTCAATATTGCTTCAAGATAAACCATTGAACAAGAATTTTAAATGGTAAAATAATCGGTCCGTTTGAGTTCCCAGAGACTTTGACTGCTGAGGTTTATTTAGGTTTTTTGCAAAATCATTTAGAAAATTTATTGGAGGACGTGCCACTGAGTATTTACAGGGACATGTGGTTTCAGCATGATGGCTGCCCAGCGCACTATGCACTCTCAGTGAGAGAGTATCTCGATCAAAACTTTCCAGGCAGATGGATAAGGCGGTCTGGTACAATACCGTGGCCAGCCCGGTCACCAGATTTGAATCCGTTAGATTTTTTTACTGGGGAACTGTAAAAGAAAAAGTGTATTTCAAGCCGATTCAAAATGTAGCTTAGCTACGGCAAAGACTATTGGAAGCAGCTGAGTTTGTTAATAACCGTGGATTCGCTCGTTTAATAACCCGATCTTTTTTAAGATGTCGAGCGTGTATTGCGACTGAAGGAAAACAGTTTGAGCATTTGCTGTAAAGGTAAATCATCATCAGCAGCATTTTGACGCCCACTGTTGTGCAAACAGTTATCCTTAAGGGTCCTTGTGCGTTTTCATAATCGCTGTTTAATTAGGAAATTTTGAAAAATTTTCATCAGTTTTTCTTCAAATAAAAATTCTGCATAAGTTAACGACTAATCTTCTAAGTGTTATACCATTTTGGAATCCTTATTAAATGCGCTAACTTTTAAGGTTACTTGCTAAACTCTCGTTGTACATTTTTTTCCAGTACAGCCAGTTAAAGTTGAGCAAAGTTTTACTATGAAATACTTGGTTGGGAAATAAGGGGCAATTTTTCCTGAACGAGAAAAGTTGGCAGTAAGGTTGAGACACCAGTTTGAAGATGCATTATTCATCATTACATTGTAAAAATAAAATACAAAAAAAGTTAATATTTGTAGTAACAGAAGTTGACAGACTGCCGTAGGGTGTGAAATTTCTATATCTTTTTCAAAGACCTATAATTTTCAAAAAACATACATAAAATTTTTTTAAATATTTTTCTGATAGCTGTTATGACTTTGCCTATCACCCGGTTTCGGCTTGATGTCGACTTCTGGGACACCCTATATATATATATATATATATATATATATATATATATATATATATATATATATATATATATATATTATATATATCATTATAAATAAAGCCATTTATTATTATTGTATTGAACGCATGTCACCCTGTACACCGTTTGAAGGTGGATTCAATTATCTGACGCACAGTGAGTGATTTCGCTGATTAATAAAATTCCGAGCGAAACGGTGTGCCGGTCATGCTACGATAATTGAAAATGAGCATTGTACGCGCACCCGAGTTGGCTATGGACGGAGACTGCAAGCACCACAGACACAGCACCAAGTGATCTATTGTCCGGCGGATGAATTTAATTATTATGAGCGAGTGGGGTGTGCGCAGGGCCACACAGATGGAAATATCCGCTGACAAACGACAGGGGAATGCAAAATACGTCAAAGCAAAACTGACGGATAATCTAGGATATTAATGAAACAATAAGTAGATCCAATAATAACACCAAAGTGAAGTTGGCCCAACGCACCAAATTTATTTAATATTTTATTTCAAATATAATATTTTTTGTTTCTTGAAATGTTCATGAAAAGATAATAGAACCGATGCGGTTATTTGTGAAGCGTTTTTATTTCGAAAAGGTCTTCTTTGCAAATTATTTTGGGTATAGCAAAATACATGATGGAGACAACCCAAGGTGAATGGTCTGTTTGATCGCTTCGATAAAATAGAAGTAGGCTTTGTGAAACAACTGATAAGATTTTACGTTGCTAAGAAGTTTATTTTTGACGTTTAAATAAACTTTCAATGCATTGGTGTTACTGTTAGCAGTTAAAAATGGCTCGTGGTATAGCTGCTGCCAACAAAATAAGAAAAGTGATCATTCACTTGCATTTAAAAGGTCAAAATGTTTCCCAAATCGCTGAGAGTGTTAATAAATCGAGGTATATATCGAATTATTATTAAATTGTACAAAACAACGGGCCTTAAAACGTATTATCAAGGAAAATCGGCGTGCTACTTATAAGGAATTGAAAATATTACGGAATCAGGTAACCACAAAAACTTACAGAGTAGGCTTAAATATTTTTTTATTATTCGTTTTTATTCAGTATTTCTAGGCAAAAGAGGAGCCCTTACTGACAAAAATTCAGAAAGAAAATAGACCAGCGTGGCCAAAGAACACAAATTATGGTCTCTAATTTGGGGATCCATGTCAGCAAGAGGATTGGGAAACTTACACTTTGTGGAAGATGAAAAAAACGGCTAACTATAACGAAAACTCACAGGAGAGCTTTTTTATGTAGAAAAGTGCGAAGAATCTGTTTTCTTTAATCAAAAAGCTAAAAATTGCACTCAGAAAAAATTTTCGGTCATTTTAATACACTACAGGTACAGTAGAGAGCGCCCTCTAGCGGCTACAGTAAAACTATGCCCATGGTTCGTTTTGTCGTACCAAAAAACCCTTGTATATCAATTTTCACTGTTATACATCAAATATTGTTCGAAATATTTAAACAAAACTATTTTAGAAAGTAAATTTAAACACCCTGTATTTCGGAAGCCACGCATTTTTCGACCCATGTTTATATAGACTTTATGCATTAATTTTATAAGTTCTATCGAATCTTAAAGTTATGCAACAATAAACTGAAACACCCTGTATTTCTATTAATGATTTACGGGCTCAATTGCCTATAAGGATAGGTGGCTCATACAGGTGTGACGCCTTCAATCTCTGGGGGTTGTTATGGGACTTTTGACGCCCTTTTGCTGGGATCAGATAGTTATATTAATTACAGCTCGTTTTCCTCTATCTAAGGAAATGACGGAGTACTTGGGATGTTGACACGATGGCCTTTGGCCGATGTGGCATCCTAGCTCTGGATGACCGCTTGGGTATCTTCTCTTGGTAATCGCTGGAGTCTGAAAGGATCTCATTGTCGGATGTGTGTAGGGATGTTTATTTTGGATATTTACAAGGCAACGTGAATCCTGGACTGGTTTTGTATGGTGCCATCTTAAAATTGAGAATCCCGCAATCTCAGCATGTTACAACTATTGTACTAACACACTGCATAGGAATGTGATTATGAAAAGAAAAAACAACAGAACTGTCACCTGGAAGCCGAATAAATTAAATATATGTCATTGCACTGCATAAGATCACATTTTACTACATTAAATAAGACCTATCAATAGTGTGTATATAGCGGATTATTTTTATTATCAGTAAAAGAAATAAGTTGCCTAAAAACTAAAATCATCTTTGCTACCTATCATTTGCGATTCCAATCCTCAACAACAATAACCTTTTAACAATCAAAGCTTGCCGCTATTCCAGGCGGCGTATACGATTTGAAGCATTTGGTAGGCTATTACCAATTACCCACACTATATTAAGCTTTATTTATTATATTGTACCGTAATTACAGCTTCCAGTTTATTTGTTTATAGCCCGACGATAATTATTGCTAGTAATACCGCTGTACTGCATAAGTACATATGGGAGACAACTTGATTTGTTCTTGAGCACAATTTTATTATTGCTGTAAATCACATGCAGCTGACGGTCATATATAAGTGACAGCGATTAACTTCAGATTTCGGATAGACAATGATCAAACACATGCGTTTCTCGAGGTTGACGATTAAGTTGCTTTTTCATCACTAATTCTCGAAAAAATTGGTTACGTGCAGTTGAATGAATATTTACTTGAGAATCGTAATATGTCTATTGAATGTATAACCAAAAAATTAACCCTGGTTAATGAAATTGACAGATATATTCCAGTCAAATCGAAAACGCTCAAAAACAGTCTTACTTTTGATTCAACTTTGTTCAACTTAAATCTTCAACGCATGAGAGAGAAATACTAATTCTTGTCAGAACTACACAAGTCTCATCCTCAAATTGCCAATACAGCAGACGCTCGATAACGTAAACACGGGATAATGAAAACTTGCGCTAATGTAAACACAAACTTCGTTCTATAGGATCAAACGGAACGCGCGATAACGTAAACAATGTGTACGCTCGATAACGTAAACAACTCTCGGCGCACGGAAACAGCGCTACGGTAAAATGCTGAAGCCTCGATGATTTATGTCGGGCGTCGGGGAGTCCCCGATTTATGATGTATAGTGTAGGGGATTCACCTCTGCGATAAAATACGACAAACTCGGTCAGTCGTATGATCGTTTAGGATACGTTTATACGTACGTATGTATTAAATTTTTGAACTTAAGTGAATACATTGCACGCGTTAATATATTTTACGACTATGGCATCCACATCCTATAAAAGAAAGTGTTTAAAGTTGAGTGAGAAAGTGAAAATCATAGACGAAGTTGTACTAGGTGCGGGAGTGACACAGTTAGCAAAAATAAGACTCACCAATAGGAAGTTTCTACTTTCGTCTGTCTTATCAAACAATCCTGAAAACTTATCTGAGGCTTTAAAAAAAGTAACATTACGAGAAGCTGTTTTAGATTTACATATGGCCTGGAATGAACCTAACCAGCAAACTATTCAAAAATGTTGGAACAATCTCTTTTGTACCAATAATGAAGATGAAGAAGACGATGTCCCCTTAAGCGCAATTAGAGAACGTTTGCGATCCAATAATGATAATGTTATTAGTATTAAAACACGTTGCTTTTCCGTAATAGACTAACTTTTATTTTATACATGATAGTTGACCTCGCTACACATAGTTACACACAGTACAACCTAGATGGCGTTACTTCACACATTTTGATTTATATTGTTATCTATTCCAATACCCCCACATAACAAAATAAATGTGAATTTCTAAACAAAATACATGTTTTTACTTATTTAGCCTTTAATCCCAACATGTCCATGAACTTATAATGCTTAGTCGACAAAAGACCTTTGGTTAACAAGTCAGCGGGCATTTCTTGAGTTGAAATGTATTCAATATTAATTAATTTATTTTTAACTGCATCTCTAACATAATGAAAGCGAACATCAATATGTTTTGACCTAGCATGTGCCTGATGACTTGTTGCCAATTTTAATGCACTTTGATTATCACATTTCAATTTAATAATCCCTCTTTTACCAGTAAGTTCATACATTAAATTTCTTAAGTAAACAGCCTCCCTAGATGCCTCTGAGAGAGCAACATATTCTGCCTCAGTGCTGGATAAGGAGACAGTCTTTTGTTTTTTGCTTTGCCAGGAAATCACAGAACCGCTCATTACAAAACAAAACCCAGTATAAGACTTACGATCTAGACTATCGCTAGCCCAGTCTGCATCAACAAAACCAGTCAGTTCTACATTATCCTTCTGATATGTTAAACAATAATGTTTGGTTTTCTGTAAATATCTTAATATTCGTTTAGCATAGCTAAAATGAGTTTCATTATAACAGTTATTGAACTGGCTGAGGTAACTAAGAGTATATGACAAATCTGGCCTAGTTAAAACTGCCAAATACATAAGACTTCCAATGAGCTTTTGATATGGAATGTTCACTGCACAATTTTCAGCCTTTTCTATGTTTAACTTGCTTTCAATCGGAGTATCTATCGTTTTACAATTAGACATATCAAACTTTGACAATAATTCTTCTATATATTCCTGCTGATCTACACTTATAGTCTTACATTCTTTGTTTACAATAATCCGCATGCCTAAGTAACGTCTAACAGGACCTAAATCTTTCAATTTGAATTCAGAACTTAATTCATTTATCAATTTTTCAGTCTCAGAAGTACTATTTGAAAAAATTAAAAAATCGTCAACATAGACAGCTACTATAATCTTGACATTCCCACAAAAAAATGTAAACAAGCATGGTTCAAATTTACTCAATTTAAAATCAAGTTTAAGCAAACAATCTTTCACTTTTTCATACCAGACCAAAGAAGACTGTTTTAATCCATAAATAGCTCTTTTTAGTTTCAAGATCTTACCTGTTTGCTTATTTACAAATCCTTCCGGAAATGACATATAAATATTTTCTTTTAAATGCCCATTTAAAAATGCTGTAGTAACATCTAGATGTCTAATGTCCATATCCCACTGTACACTTAGAGCAAACAACATTCTCAGTGTAGAATGTTTAACAACAGGAGAAAAAGTGTTCTCATAATCAACTCCACGTCGCTGTGAAAAACCCTTAGCCACAAGTCGCGCACGATACCGCACTTTTTCATTCACATCTAGTTTTTTATTTAAGACCCACTTGTTTTGCACAATTGATGCATCACTTGGTATATCAACAATATCCCATGCATTGTTGTCCTCGAATGACCGAAGTTCCTCTCGTATGGCCTGTCTCCACTGATCAGCTTCTGGTCCATTTAGTGCTTCATAAAAATCTATTTGTTCGGCTTCTGAACAAGAATTAGTAGTACACATGTTACCAAACCCAAAACGATCTGGTGGTCTTCGTGTTCTCTTATCTTCTTCTTGTAATGCCGCTATATCTTGAATCTCACTAAGCGAGACATCTGTATCTGTGTTTGTGGTCATTGTATCATCATTACTGCCACTAGATGGATCAGTATATACAGATGTATGCGAATCTGAGTCATGGAGAGATTCATTCACTGAAGGCTCCCCCACTGAATCTCTGCCATCTTTAATTGTAGGAGATTCATGATCTTCAATTTCTACATCATTCTGTATCCATTCTGCTGTGTCTTCTTCAATCTTTTCTGATGATACTTTCTTTTCTTCCATCACTATTATATCTCTCTTAATAGTTATAATATTTGTTATAGGATCATATACACGATATCCCTTCACTGTCTCTGAAAATCCCACAAGAATGTTCATTTGGGCTTTCTTGTCCCATTTTAATCTTCTTTCTTTTGGTATGTGAACCATTACAGGGCTACCAAACAGACGAATATGACTTAAATCTGGTTTCTTCTGGTACCACACTTCATAGGGTGTCTTATTTCCCAAACTTGAAGTCACAGATCTATTCTTTAAGTATACTGCTGTATTAGCTGCTTCAGCCCAGAACTTCTTTTCTAGTTTTGCATCGAAAAGTAAACATCGTGCTTTCTCTACAATAGTTCTGTTGGCCCGTTCACTAACACCATTTTGCTCAGGTGTGTATGCAGTTGTCTTCTGGTGGATAATTCCCTCTTTGTGTAAGTAATTCTCCATCTCACTGCTACAAAACTCACCACCATTGTCCGTGCGCAATATTTTTATTTTCTGATTTTGCTGGTTTTCAGCCATTGCTTTAAAATTCTTGAATATATTGAAGACTTCATTCTTATATTTGAGGAAGTATATGAAAGTCATACGACTGTGATCGTCAATGAACAAGACAAAATATTGAGCACCACCTATGGACTTTGTCTCCATGGGACCACATACATCGGAATGTATTATCTGTAGTGTTTCTGTACTTATTTGTCCAACTTGAAGAAATGGTAACCTCATTTGTTTACCTTCACAACAGGTCACACATTTAGTCATTGTTATATCACTAGTATCCGGGTAAGACAATCCATCCACAATGCCATTCTTCATTTTATTCAAATCATTGCTGTTAATATGTGCTAACCGCCTGTGCCAAAGCTCTGCACTTGCTACAACAGGTGCTGCCAGCATACAATCTGCTATATTGATACTTAGCTTGTATACCCCATTTGTTGACATTGCTGTAGCCACCAATACATTCTTATTGTTACGAATGTAGCATTGGTTTTCTTCAAAAACAACCTTATTTCCGTTTTTGATTAGCGCGCTCACTGACAACAGGTTTGTTGTTAAGCTCGGTACACATAGCACATCTTTAACTATGATGTCGTAGTTATAGTTAGTTGATATCTGAACGTCTCCGGAACACAAAACTGGCACTTTAGTATTATTTGCGACGGTGATCTCGGATAAACACGGGGTAAAGTTAGCGTTTTTTATCCAGTCTTTGTTGGCCGTCATATGTGCACTTGCTCCACTATCTACGTACCACTCGTTCCTACTATATTTACCATTTAAGAATACCACACTAAAAGCATTTGATTGTTTGTTTTTCTGTAACAATGGACACTGGTTTCGGTAATGACCCGTTTGTTTACACTTGTAACAAGAAATGATCTTGTCACTCTTGTCACCTGTCACTCTGCTGGATGACATCGCGCCATTTTTGAATTTCTGTTTTTTGAAATTGTTTGCAGCGAATGCTGCGCCACTGGAATCCACATCATTCTTTGAAACCTCCATATCAATCAACTTCGACTTTATCGCATCGGTGGTAATCTGCAGTCCCGAATGCTCGATGGCCATAATCATCGGCGAGAATTTTTCTGGCAAACCTGCTAGTAATAATGATCCCACCCATTCTTCCGTGATTGTAAATCCTGTGTTTTTTAATCTCTGAGCTGTTTCGACCAATTGCGTAACGTATGAAGTCATAGAATCACAATTTTCTTGCCGTAACGAGATTAAATGTCTGAGTAGGGTTATTTTACGGGAAAAACCTGAGTCATCGAACATGCTTCTTAGTTTTGTCCATAACTCCAAAGATGTTTTTGTTTCCTTTATATGCACGTACAATCCAGGATCGATGGTTAAAACTAGCTTCGCCTTGGTTTTTGCGTCGTCTGATGTGTTTGCCTGGAAATTAGCCTCTGGCTCCGACTTTATGTAGTTCACGAGGTTGTCTAGCACCAACAGATTCTCGACAGCAAAACTCCACTCATCATAATTTTCGCGTCCTTTTAGTTTCGGAATGCTTGGAATATAGTTCACAGCCATATTTCCACGAAAAAGGTCAACAATTTTCGACTGTTTTACACTAGTTTACAGTAATAAAACCGAAAATTCCGGATATTCGCCCATAACCTATTAAAACACGTTGCTTTTCCGTAATAGACTAACTTTTATTTTATACATGATAGTTGACCTCGCTACACATAGTTACACACAGTACAACCTAGATGGCGTTACCTCACACATTTTGATTTATATTGTTATCTATTCCAATAATTAGTGTGTCATTGGATGTTGTTGATTTATTGAAAATAGTGAATCCCAACATTGTTTGTACTCCTGCTGATATTAATTTATGCAACGAAGATAAGCAGACGAATGATGCTGATAAGGAGGAGGATATGGACAGTGAGGATGATGAGAACGATCCCATTGAAGTCAGAAGTGTAGTGACTGACGCGCAAGCTATACAAGTTTTTAACCAAGCTTTAGATTGGGCTGAAAGAAAAGAAATTTCCTACACGGATATTTTAGTTCTTAGTAAATTACGGGCGCAGGCATTGGAAGACAATGCTAAGCGCAAATTTATGCAGACAAAAATTGTTAATTATTTTTCTAATAATTAAAAAAATACTTATCGCTGTTAGAATATTTGTTTATTTTGTTATAAATAGTATGTATTAAACGTTTCTTTTAATAAATCAAATATTATATAAATCACGTTCGCAAATGTAAACATTTCGATAATGTGAACCACACTTGGATTAAATTGGTTTACATTATCGAGCGTCTGCTGTATATCAAGTCTGAATATAGACGTGCGATAAATCTCGCCAAAAAGCAAAAGCTAATGGTCGTTATTTTAATAATGTTAAAAATATACAACAAGCAGTATGGAATGTTATTAAAAACAAAAAACCAATGAAAAGCCACGCGCTTAGCGAATTTGGCTTAAATCTTGATTTTACTAACATTGCAAAAAATCTAGTAGACCAAATTCCACCTTTAGCTTCAACGTATACAAGCTATTTGCATGAGGTAACTCATACAGAAGGTTTTGTTTTTAAAGATTTTACTTACAATCAAGTAAAGGCAGCGATAAATAAAGTAAATAAATCTAAAAGCTTTTGATGTATTCGGTTTCAATGCAAACATTATTACAATCATACAAAACCTCATTATTCATTATTCAACAAAATCATTCAATTGGGGTATTTCAAATGGTATATTTCCTATTTTTAAACTGTCTAAAAAAAGGCGATTCCAACGATATTTTAAATTATACGAGCCCCTTCCCACTTCAGTTGGCCCAACTATTGAAATCCTATTTTTTTCTTATCAAACACAAATAATAAAAATGTAGCAAGGTGTTATAGATTCAAAATATTAACAATGAATATTTTGATAATATATAATAGAAAACACCAACTTTATCACTCTCTAATTAAATTTGCAGCATAAGAATAGCAATGTTGCAATTACAACATATCAACCTATTTTCATTTCAATGCAAAATAAGTCTATAACGCATAGGTGGCTGTGAAAAATAAAAGCCATGACAATTGTTTTTATTAATCACAGCTGTAAGAATACGCTTAAAAAATAGTTTTGGGTAGTTGAGGTTTTCAAAATGGGTAGAGGAAAGGTTATTAGTGAGAAAATTCGGTTACTAATCATAAAATTTTTTAATACTGGGAAATCAAACTCAGAAATTGCAACTTTGTTAGACTTATCGCGGTACAGTGTGAGAAATATTGTTAGAAGATATAACGTAACTGGATCAGTTAAGATTAAGCCACGATATGTGAAAAAAATTAATATCACAAATGCCGACCGAAGAGCATTAAGAAGAATAATCATGAAAAACAGGCGTGCCAATTATTTACAATTAAGTGCTCTGTGGAATGACGCTGTTGGAAGGAGAATTTCGAGGTCCACAACTCATAGAGAGGCCCACAAACTGGAATTTAGACAATGGACACCTCAACAATGGTGTGCAATACAATGGAGATGAGGCCCGATTCGAAGTTTGTGTTGGTGACAGTCGCAGCAGAGTTATTCGCAAAAAAAATGAAGCATTCCATGTTGACTGTCTGGTCTGGGGCAGTATGTCATCAAAAGGAGTAGGAAAACTTCATTTATATTATAAATAATGTACCACTTTTGAAATGAGCTTCTAGCGGTCCAGATCTGTCACCTATTGAAACTTTGTGGCACGAGATGGAAAAGGTTCTACCACAACATCCTGCTCGTACAATCAGCGAACTGAGACAAAAGCTTCAAGAAATATGGGATGGTTTTACACCAAATTTTTGCCAAAACTTGGTTAACAGGCCCCAAAGAATTTCAGCCGTAATAAAAAATAAAGATGATGTTACCCAATGGTAATCCTTCAGTTGTTGCTTTGTTAACTTCGCGCATTGATTCGCACATTTTTTATTTGTTCAGATGTTCTATTAGTTATAGGTCTGAGTGATTTCAAATATGTATTTTTTACGACTAGAGTGTATCTAAAATGATTTTGAGAAAATAAATTGTTTTAGAAGTAAATAGTTTCGTCATGTTTAGTTTATAAAGGCATATTTTGGTACAAATCTTGAAGTGGGCCAACTGAAGTGGGAACGGGCTCGTAGACCTATTTTACTTATTCCCCGAATTGAGACTATTTTGAAAGCAACAACCTATTTATTGACTGTCAATTCGGTATCAGATCAGGTAAATCTAGCTATTGACAGCTTCAATGAGAATATATTGCAGCTTTTGAAAGTGGTGTTCAATGCTTAGCTAATTTTTTTGATCCTAATAAGGTCTTCAATTGTGTCCGACATGACATTCTTCTAAAAAAATTGTCACAGTAAAAATATTTGCCATTCATACTGAATGACGAACAACCTTAGTCTCCAGGAACAGCGTCTATACGTAATTTTCTTATAAAAATATTGCTCAAGATATTTCGAATGGCGAAGGTTACTTTCGACGTACCTGACAGCACAAAAGCTCGAGTACCGTAGAAAAATAACCATACCGATAATAATCTAATAATATTCACCTATTGAAAATTAATAAGTTGAATAAACAATTTTTTAATGGCTCGCGCTTTTTTGTGAGAGTAAGTATCAAGGACCTTCCGTTTTCTCGAAATCTCCCGTATGATTGCTGCCTAATACGGGTACAATATCACAATATGTAATTATAAAATACACTACAAGACAAAAGACAATGTCTACGTCAGTACGGCAATTGGCGTCTTCTCTTCCAAGCATTAAAATTCCTAGACAACATAAAAAAATGGCCTCAAGGTCTGACAGATCCACGGAAATGAATGAAATACATGTCATATAACGTTCAAAAAACATAAAATCTCAATATCGATTTTGTTCGCAATTGTATAACGCCTACTTTACTACGTAGCGATCAGTCGCTGCAGTTCGTCATGGGATATCCACATTTAGTTTTGCTCTAAAACAGTTCTTAGCCCAACGGAATTACAGTATATTCAGATAAGAGATAGACCGGATGTAAACAAAAGGTTTGGGTGATTTTCACGCTAACGCCGCCGTCTCGACGTAAAACAGGAGCCCTCATTGGTCAATTCGCAATTAAATGCCTATGCCGAGCGGCAGAGCAGTCGTATCAAGGCAGAGTCACATTCAGGTTCAGACGTGTTACGTATGTCGTGTGCATCATTGCAATTTGATATTTCTTTGCACGTTTTCGTTTGTTATCTTATTAAGTTGTTGAGTTTGTCGTTGTTATTGTTGTACCTTGTTATTGATTGTTATTGTTATCAACTGCTTGCGCAAAATGCCCAGTAGTACAGATACTGCCGATGAAGTTGTAAACTCCTGTAGTCCACCTAGGAAACGCTCTAAAAAAAGACACCTGAGTGCAGAAATGAAAGAGGTCATTTTGAATATATATAAGATCGAGCGCGAGGAGAACGAGGCATCAACCATCAAAGAAATTGTTGTGAAGGTTTCTCACAAAGTTGGGGTGTGTCGCGCATCAGTGTTTAATGTGTTAAGACAATACAAAAAAAATCACACCTTTTCTGAGCCAATGACCAGTAAACATCGCAAAAGTATTGTTAAATCATTGGATGCAGCTGATAAGCATGCGATTAGGAGGAAAGTGCATGAATTCTTCTTTAGGAATGAAATACCTACTATAGATAAAGTACTGCAGGAGGTAAATGGAGATACAACGTTGCCAAATTTCAAACGATCAACTTTCCATGCGTTACTGAGGCATTTAAATTTCAAATGGAAAAAACGGGGTCGTAATAGTTTACTACTGGATAGAGAAGAAATTGTGCTATGGAGGAGGGATTATTTAACAAAAATTGGGAAATATAGAAATCAAAACAGGAAGATTTATTACCTTGATGAAACGTGGGTAAACGCAGGACACACTACAAGTAAAGTATGGGTTGATGATTCTGTAACTTCATCCAGGAGGGCCTTTCTAGATGGACTGTCCACCGGATTAAAAAATCCAGCAGGTAAATACGAGTAATAGACAACAATCGGATGTTTTTCAAACCTTGGGAACAAGGTTCTAAACATTAATTCCAGGGGGCAGATAAAACATATTACAAGTAACAAAACTTTTATAATTTTCGATAAAATGCGTGGATGTTTTATTGTCATTTTCATTTGTTAGAACTTTTTTAAGCCATGTTTTTATGTGTTTTCGATATTTCAATAATATTTTAATATAATCTTAAAATATGTCGAATATTATAAACTTAAAAAAAGTTACTAAGTTTTATATTGTGTACCGTTCCTAATATTTCTAATCATTTTAATTCATACTTTAAGCTTTATAAAGTTATAACTTGTTAATATTAATATTTGCGCGTATTTCAGGTTCCTGATCATTCATTTTTGAAAGGTTTATAACTTTAAATTGAATTGTGAAGCGCTGAGTAATCATACGACGTTCAATATTCTTTCTTTCAATATGACTAAATAATCCCAATTATAGCAATCTGATACTCATGTCTCAATGTTTTTTCGCTGAATGTGATGAAAACATTTGAAAAAGGTTCGCTTATTGAAATAAATCTACACCAGTTAGTACTTCGATTTCCAGGTAAAGGGAAAAGGCTCATTATCTGCCATATTGGCAGTGAGGATGGATTTGTTGTTGACGGTCTGTGGTGCTTTGAGTCTAAGAAAACTGGAGATTACCACGAGGAAATGAATGGCGAATCGTTTGAACAGTGGTTTTCAAAAATTTTACCGAACTTAGAGGAAAACGCAGTAATTGTGTTGGATAATGCGCCTTATCTTTCTCGAAGAATGGAGAAGGTCCCAACAACGGCTTCAAGGAAAGTTGATGTTCAAAATTGGCTACGCTCGAAAAATATCAACTTTGAAGAAGCAATGCTGAAAGTACAATTATTAAGAATTGTCAAGGATCACAAGGCGGAATATCAAAAATACGCCATTGACGAAATGGCAGCAAGTCAAAATAAAACTGTGCTCCGTTTACCTCCATACCATTGCGAGCTCAATCCCATTGAGCTCATATGAGCAGAGGTTAAAAATTATATAGCTAAGCACAATACAACTTTTAAATTTTGTGACCTCAAAGGACTTTTCAAAGAAGCACTAGAATTAATAACAGCGCAAAAATGGGAAAACTGTATTAAGCACGTGAAAGACAAAGTTGAAAAGAGAATGTGGGAACTGGACAATATTTTAGAGGAACAAGTCGAGCCATTCATTATTGACGTTGGTGCTTCAGGCAGTAGCGATGATGAAATCTCATCAAGCTCATCTTTCCAATAAAAGATGTCGTTCATCAAATTCGGTAAGTTATAAGTAATTATAAAGCTACTGTATTTTTTAATTAATTATTGACATTTTTGAACCCATTTTGGCAAAACCTATTCAAGAATCTACTTTCTGACAATGTTCAACCATGCACATTTTTTACGTTTTGAACGTTTTAATTTGGTTACATATTTACCTAGAAATCAAAAAACATACTAATCCATATTCTAAAAGCAATTTTAAGAGATATACGATTATTTTTAATTTAGGCTAATTTAAACGCCATTTTGAGATTATATTCGACTGTATTTCACCAAACATCAGGCGGCATCCGAAGCTGGAAATCAAAGCGAAAATTTTGAAACCCTTATGTATATTTACATCATTATATATTTCTTACCCCACCCCCACATAATCCTATATCCATCACCAATCGTATACACATCGAATTGTGCTAATTTACTACAAAGTTACGCAAAGCAGCATCTACTATCTAAAATATGTACTGCGTGACTCTTAATACGTCCCTGCCGAATGTTACAGCGTTCGATGATCACGTGGTCTTGTTTATGTCCGGTCTATCTCTTATCTGAATATACTGTAATTATGTAGATCTTTTAATTTTTTTTTAGTCAAAACTCCAAAATTTAATACACAAAGTGAAATAAAGTAATGTAATAAATGGCAAGTAATGTTGATTTTGTAAGATTGGTACAACATCACCCATTAAGATAAATTAATCATTAGGTGGATATACTCTTTATCTTTTTATTTCACTTTGTGTATTACATTTTGGAGTTTTTACTAAAAAAAAAAATCTACATAATTAATGCCGTTGGGCTAAAAATTGTTTGAGAGACCTGGGGTGATAGAAAAAGACCTCCCCTGTCCCCCATTTTATTTTGGCAAACGATGCACCAAACATCCTGTATCTTAAAGAATCAAACCCTAAAGCATATATCTAATTGAGGAACGTCTTGTATGTAACTATCCATTCGGACATACAGTTAGTAGTACATACCTTAATACAAAAAACATTACTATATATAGTGAATGTTCTGCATGCCACTCAATGATATATGTGAAATGACTAATTAGAAGTGCCTCATAAAATACAAGCAACGGTACAACATATATTATTCAAATTCAAACCAATTAATTTACTGATATGCGTTTGCTTCTGGGATTCTTGATTTTAAAATGATAATGTTTCTCGAAATGTCTTTCATTCGCAAGAAACATTATTATACCCCGGAATATGTGGGAAAACTCTCAGAGAACAGAAAAAAATATTGCACACCATTATAACAAGTAACCCACCTTCCCTAAATTGAATGTTTCTGTTATTTTAACAAAAAAATTCTGTCCATAAAAAATATTTGGCATGTTCTCTCACATGGCTGAACAAGGCTATGCATCCTTGCAAATGCCGTATTATCCATAAACTTCAATATTAGTCAAAAACGTGTAGTCTTGTTTGATATTAATAAGGTTAATCCGGAAATAATAAGAATAAATGACTTGTATTTAACCCTTAACTACCGTAGTGCAGAAAGTGTAACGCCATTAACGTAGTGCGGTCTCAGTGACCACACATTACTATACTATAACTATCTAAAACTGTAATGACTCATCGATGTTCACGTGAACATCACTTAACTACCAGTAGTCGGCTGTTCATAGGCGGGGTATGAATGTTTAACATGGGTGAACTAGATTTGTCACATGCTTAATAAAGAGTGGTTTGAAACATATTGTAAGTCGAAAATTTGGGAATTACCTTTATTCATCGTCGCTTCCACTTACATCTGACAGTAATAAACTGTCGCTATCGCTTTCCTCGTTGAAATTGACCATAACTGGCTCTATGATGGTGTCGATGTAGTAGTCAAGCTGCCACATTTTTGTTTCTTCCTTCACAACATGACAGATAGCATTCTGCCAAGCTTCGGGCGTTACTAGCTATATGGAAGTCTCAAGTAAAACCTTAACGTCTGGTAATTTGAAGGTTGTGTTATGGCGCGCAATATAACCCTTCACTTGAGCCCAGATGAGCTCTATTGGGTTCAGTTCACAGTGGTAGGGCGGTAACCGCAGCACAGTGACACCGCATCTCATCAGTCACGTAACTAATGTTCGCAGGTTTGTGCTGTTTAATTTTTTCATACAATTCCGCTTTCACACATGAATCGTCAAACGGGATTCCTTTTTCGCGCAACCATTGCTGCATGTCACTTTTTCGAGATCCCATAGTCGGTACACGTTCGGCTCGACGACTATGGTAGGAAGCATTATCCATGACGATCACAGAGTTGGGCTCAACTCGCTGAAGCACCCCTTGAAACCAGCTCTCGAAGCAGCTGACATTCATTTCGTCATGGTAATCACCTCCTTTCTTAGAGACGAAAATTAAGTCACACTCTTCTAAAAAGCCACTATCGCTACCAATATGAGTTACGATCAATCTTTGACCTTTCCCTGACGGTCCACGAAGACCTGTTGACAAACCTTCAATGCTTGCTTGTCGGTTACTCACTACGTTTTTGTCTATCCAGGTTTTTTAACTGTGTGACCTGCATTTACCCATGTCTCGTCCAAATAATAGATTTTTCTGCTTTGTCGCCTATATTCAATCATTTCGCGTAGGTATTTTCGACGCCAGGCGACTATTTCAGGACTCTCTATCAATACTGACTTCCGATTACGCGTTTCGTAACGAAAATTAATTTCGTGCAGGGATTTCCTCATTACCTCGACGCTCATTTGGGGTATAATTTCATTTTCCTTGATCGCTGCATGTACAGCCTTGAGGGTTGGTATCTCATTCTTAAAGAAGAATGAATGTACGGTTCGCCTTAATGCCATTTTGCTATCGTCATCCAATTTAACGGCCTTTCGTCCCTTCAAATTAAACTTTGGATCAGTAGTAGCTCCAGTTTTCTTCTTTTCATGCACCACCCTGCGAATGGTCCACTCTGGAACGCCTGTCATACTTTCACAACGCGCGAGTGCATCTCCCTGCGACATAGTTCTGTTCAGATAATTGAACACGTTGAGCACGATTTCTTTCGCGTCCCTCTTCAGTGCTTTACGAAGCCGTCTACTTGTTTCCTGGCTTTCAGTAGTTCCAATCGTGCCATTTGTACTCTCCATGGTTAAGTATAACCAAAACAGTAACCACAGAAACCACAACAATAACAATCACACAACAATTCTTATAAAAACACACAATATGCGATCGCTCAACGAAACACGTTCCAATGCGTTGCCGACGCCTATGAGTCTGCCGGTCGAGGCGCGTCTTTGATTTCATTGGTTCTACCGGCGGAGAACAATCAGCCATTATTTCCATCTCTGTCTGTGCTGTTGACCACCGCAAGGCCACAGAAACGACATATGTCGTACGCTATACAGCTGTACTGGAAGGAAGCCGGGGTCGAGCTCTGATCACGTGTTGATCACGCGTATGAGTCATTACAGTTTTAAATAGTTGTAGTATAACATACTCAATTACAAAAGATAAAATATTTTGCGTGCTGTAAATATTCAGGCAGAGTAGAATAAGGCCTGAAGTAACACAACATATAATTTTTACCATACTTCATTTAAAAAAATAAAAACATCGAACATCATTCATTTCGATATACTCATCGAAAACGAAACATACGCATTTACTGGCAGCTCAGTTTTTTTTGAAAAACGCTCAGACCCGTCGATTTTGTTTTCGAGGGGGACACAAGTTTGGCAAAAAATAACGTTAGCACGTGCAGCCCCCTAAGCGCGGGTGACACCACCCCCAAAATCTTAAATGGAAAGGGGGTCGAGTGATATCTTATTTTAAAGGTCTTTCAATTCCCTTTATAATGATATAAAATTAATATACTTCAGTTCAGTAGTTTTGAAGATTTATTGATTTAAAGCTTAAATAAAACTAATACATCATCATTAGTGGAGATCAATACATTTGGCAGCAAAGTAATTTAAAAATGAAGAATGAACTGACCCGTTAGGCAACTAAATGTTGAAAATGGCCAACATGACTCTCCATGCAATAATAAAGATTTTGTTCAAAACGTTGCAGCACATTTGAGGAGTAATATAAAGAAATCCAAAGGTGATAAATCTGGCGATCTTGAGGGCCATTCAATGGCACCTCTTCTACCAATCAATCTGGAAACGTCTGATCTAAATATTGTCGAACACGTAATGCGTAATGTGGTGGAGCTCCATCCTGTTGGAACATCAACCTATTCACAATGTACCGCCGATCATTCTGATTGTCAATTATGGCTGTTAATGCAGGACCTATACAATATAAATACAAATATCTTTAGGCGGCTACTACCCAAAAACCAAAAAAATAACACCGGATGAGGGCCGCGAAAGCCTTTCGCATTTCACCTTGTACTGTATCAAAAAAGAAAACGGAACAATGTCAACTTGCTGAGTAGATAGCACCAAGTGTGCAAATAGTTCATTTTTATAGAAAGGACTCATGCTACAAGTAAGGTGTCACTTCACCAGAATGCTTTGTTGGTTGCAGAATGCCGAGTTAGTATATAGTATATCTCTGAGAAGATGTGACAGAACGAAACTTGATGGAGTAGCAAGATCGCATCTGGATGATTATAGGCATTGATCTGTATCTGTATGAAAATTATGTTCCGTCCTCGTCGAAGTAAATATTTAGAATACATATCGTAGTACCCTCGTAGTAGTACCCAACGGCCATGATTTCAAAGCGCACATGCAGAGAAAGAAAGCGGCACCGCGCCCCTTCCCCCTACCCTTCTCCCCACTGGCCGCCTATAAACCTTCATTTACTCCAAAACCAAGTCGTTGCAACAAATGTCGCTTGAGCAAAGCTATTGTTTGGCATAAGAGATTTGTGACGTATCTCAGAAAACGCACTCCAGCCCACCGCGAGCCTGAGACTACTATAATTTAGCAGGCGGAGAGGTAGACGTATCTCATGTACTGTGGGTTGTCAGTTATGTCACTCTCTGCTAAGACCGACTTCATCCATCTGGAAGCCGAGGCACCATGATAAAGTTACAAATAAATATTTTGACTGTACAGATATTTGGGCGTAAAATACGGTAAAACTTAAATGGTTGCCACATGAGTGACTTTCACTCACTAAATAACAGTTGGGTACTACTACGAGGGTACTACGATATGTATTCTAAATAGTTACTTCGACGAGGACTTCACATAATTAAGATCACTTACAGGTAACTTCGCTTGATCATGTTATTATTACTGAATATGCTGCCCATGATTAGCTGTAGCAGACGGTTGTCCTTCCTGAAGAAAGGTCATATTCCAAGTTGAAGTTTACGATTTTCCCCGGTTTTTTTACGTTTTCAAAAACTTTTTGAGAAGCAGTTACCAAGTTGACATCTTATAGGAAAAACCTGCATAGTCACAAAAAACCTACACAATGTCAAAACACCGGCATAATGCCACTTTTCAAGATACGTAACGAACCTGCCGCTCAAAAAATAAGAGAGGGACATTTTTGACATCCACTATAAAGGTGAATGTATTTTTTAGATGATGTAGCCAACGATTACTGGGTGAAGTGGCAACAGTTATCATTCCAGACTACTGGTGGCAGACAGGCTAACTTATTTTGATAACGGTGATTTTCAGCACCGCAATCAGTAAAATCCGTATTTTTGTCAAACGTGAGTTTCTCTCAAAATTGGTCCATTCTATTGACTTTTGAAAAGAGACGCGCTGTTTGAACGAAACACTTGCCATTGTTAATGAACTTCAAGATTAGCGGAAGCCACCTCAAAGACATGAGATTATCTAAACAGAACCTAATGATAAAAATATATACTAAGTGACTATAAATCTGAACACCCAGTTTAAATGGTTTTATTTTAATAAAAGTTGGTGAATGTATTTATCTTACTGTAAATAACAAGTGAAAAAATTTTCAGCCTTGTCAGTTGGACATTCTGGTTTTTATACTGCTTTTTTTTAATTCACTAACACTCTAAAAATGAATATTTCAGCCGCAGTAAAGAATCAACGTTGGCGGATTTTGGTTCTTGACATCCTTTAAGATCGGTTACGATGCCTAGAGTACGGAGACCTGTACGATTTCGTCAACTTAGTGAGTTTGTCGTATAGTGGGACTTCGGGAAGCTGGACTTTCTTTTCGGGCAATTGCAGTTAGAGTGCAAAGAAGTGTAGACACTGTGGTTAGGTGTTGTCAGGCATGGCTTCGAGAAGGCCGTACGCAAAGAGCAAGGGGCACTGGACGCCGCCGCAGAACAACAGACCGTGAAGATCGCCGCCTAAGATTATTGGCCTTAAGGGACCATTTCTTCACTACCAGGTCCATTGCAAATGAATGGTTTGCAGAACACGGACGACCTATTGGTATGCGAAGTGTTTACCGACGAATGAGAAGTTTTGACTTGTTTTCATACCGGCCACACTGGGTCCTCCCTTTAACTCGAGAACACCGACGTAATCGCCTTGAGTGGTGCAGACAACGGTCACTCTGGGATCAGGAATGGAACAGTATTGTCTTTAGTGACGAGTCTCGATTTTGTTTAGGCATGCACGATGGTCGTGCCAGGGTTAGAAGGCGACGTGGTGAAAGGAGGAATCCACAGTTTTTTGTTGAAAGACATGTTCATCACACTGTTGGAGTTATGGTTTGGGGTGCTATAGCTTATGGTTCCAGGTCACCTTTAATCTTCATCAGAGGTAACATGAACGCGCAGCGTTATATCCACGAACTTCTAGAACCCCATCTTTTACCCTATCTTGACACCCTGGCAGATCCAACTTTCCAACAAGATAATGCCCGACCACATGTTGCAAGAGTCACAATAGACTTCTTTCAACATAATGATGTCACATTGTTAGCATGACCACCAAGATCTCCCGACTTATCCCCAATTGAGCACGTGTGGGATATGATGGGTAAGAGATTGCTCAATTTGCAACGTCCTCCTCAGACTCTAGAAGCACTTCGAGAGGAGTTGGTGGTTGCCTGGAATGAGATACCACAGGAGGACATTGACCACCTGATCAGAAGCATGCCTAGGCGCGTTGGAGAATGCGTAGCACATCAGGGTGCATCCACACATTATTAAAGGTCAAAGGGCTTTAAAGCAGTACAATCATTTTGAAATTTTTATCATTTACTTATTATGCTTCATTAAGTACTTATACAAAATTTTATTAAAATAAAACCATTTAAACTGGGTGTTCGGATTTATATGTCACTTAGTATAGATTATGTGCGGTTTAACTTTGACTCTACTTTGGAGTTCTGTGAAGATGTTCTGTCCATTCGACAGCAAAAATAGTTTTCCCATAGTCCCATCCAGTTTCATCTGATTTTCCATTGTTGACTAATGTTTTGATATTTTGCCATCCTTCTCCTTTGATAGTTGTGCAAAAGATACAATCTTTTCAAGTCCACCTCATATTTCTTGTAGTATACGTCCACACATCAACATTAAGCAAGGGATCCATGTGGATAAAAAAAATTAAATCCTATTTCGTACGCTCTATAATCAAATATAATGAATCTCGATTTTGGCAAAGAAAAGGGAAAAGTAGGTCAAAGCAGAATAGTGTTGTTATTAACGCGACCTTACACAGAAAAATGCCAATGTTACACGACATAATGACATAACGATTTGCACTACTATAGAACTGTAATTACTACTTACCCATAGATTGAGCAACATGTGAATATTCTCACGTAGAATCTTACCTGCAACAAACCAAAAAACACGAATAATTTAAGTTACTGGATATACCAATATATACTAAGTGACATATAAATCCGAACACCCAGTTTAAATGGTTTTATTTTAATAAAATTTTGTATAAGTACTTAATGAAGCATAATAAGTAAATGATAAAAATTTCAAAATGATTGCACTGCTTTAAAGCCCGTTGACCTTTCATAATGTGTGGATGCACCCTGATGTTCTACGCATTCTCCAACGCACCTACGCATGCTTCTGATCAGGTGGTCAATGTCCTCCTGTGGTATCTCATTCCAGGCAACCACCAACTCCTCTCCAAGTGCTTCTAGAGTCTGAGGAGGACGTTGCAAATTGAGCAATCTCCTACCCATCATATCCCACACGTGCTCAATTGGGGATCAGTCGGGAGATCTTGATGGCCATGGTAACAATGTGACATCATTATGTTGAAAGAAGTCTATTGTGACTCTTGCAACATGTGGTCGGGCATTATCTTGTTGGAAAGTTGGATCTGCCAGGGTGTCAAGATAGGGTAAAAGATGGGGTTCTAGAACTTCGTGGATATAACGCTGCGCGTTCATGTTACCTCTGATGAAGATTAAAGGTGACTTGGAACCATAAGCTATAGCACCCCAAACCATAACTCCAACAGTGATCCCAGAGTGACCGTTGTCTGCACCACTCAAGGCGATTACGTCGATGTCCTCGAGTTAAAGGGAGGACCCAGTGTGGCCGGTATGAAAACAAGCCAAAACTTCTCATTCGTCGGTAAACACTTCGCATGCCAATAGGTCTTCCGTGTTCTGCAAACCATTCATTTGCAATGGACCTGGTAGTGGAGAAACGGTCCCTTAAGGCCAATAATCATAGGCGGCGATCTTCACGGTCTGTTGTTCTACGGCGGCGTCCAGTGCCCCTTGCTCTTTGCGTACGGCCTTCTCGAAGCCATGCCTGACAACACCTAACCACAGTGTCTACACTACTTTGCACTCTAACTGCAATTGCCCGAAAAGAAAGTCCAGCTTCCCGAAGTCCCACTATACGGCCCCTGTCAAACTCACTAAGTTGACGAAATCGTACAGGTCTCCGTACTCTAGGCATCGTAACCGATCGTAAAGTATGTCAAGAACCAAAATCCGCCAACGTTGATTCTTTACTGCGGCTGAAATATTCATTTTTAGAGCGTTAGTGATTTAAAAAAAAGCAGTATAAAAACCGGAATGCCCAACTGATAAGGCTGAACATTTTTTCACTTGTTATTTACAGTAAGATAAAGACATACACCAACTTTTATTAAAATAAAACCATTTAAACTGGGTGTTCGGATTTATATGTCACTTAGTATAAATAGACGCGAACTTGATATTCCGTAAAGCCGATTATCAACGAACAGTTGAGTTAATGTTTTTTTTTGTATTTTCAAAACCTGAAAAAGCTGAAACAAACCCAAAACTCATCAAGCGGGCTACATTTTGTTCGAGTTTTATTTTTGTTTTTGGTCCTTTTCCACTAGTTGTCGCGAGGAAGTCAAAGGGCTTCGATAACTAGCCACCATGTTTTGACCAGAAGCTTTTTTATTCTTAGTTGAGACTGCTTCATACTGCTTGGAAAAATGTAAATGTATACAGGGTGATTCACAGTCGTGACCAAAAATAAAACATCATACACAGGACGGCATTTTAAGGGGGGTCTTCTATGTAACATTTTTTCCTCGAGTTTAAAAATAAAAAACTTTATTTTAATATCTTTAAAACCGTCAACTGGAATGAATTAAAATTGGGTATGTGTGTATATCCTCCTCATTGCAATGATAATTGGACTTCCAATCATGTATTTTACTATTATATAAATTTGTTGTATTTTAAAAGGTATTTCTTAAGGTTTTGTGCTTTTATTCATTACATTTTAAAAATCATGCCAGTATACCATCCATCCATGAACGAACAATGATTGAAATCGTCGAACATCGTTAATAAAAAGGTCAGACGTTTCAAATAATCGTTACTACCATATACAACCATCACAGCGATGAAAGGGAAACGTAAAAATGATGATGGACCGTGACTAAAAACCACGGTTTTGTGCTCGTGGGCTCAGAATTTTAGCGCATACTGTAATATTATTTAATGACCAATCTCGTATGGCGACAGAAAAACGCACCTCTCACATTTTTTCAATCCATAATTGGCTGAAGAGCCACGACATTCATGTCGCCAATAGTTGAAATCACATCAGTTGTGAAATAAATGATAGTTTAAAAAACTAAAAAAGCACGCTTATACAGGGTGTCCCAGAAGTCGACGTCAAGCCGAAACCGGGTGATAGGCAAAGTCATAACAGCTTTCAGAAAAATATTTAAAAAAATTTTATGTGTGTGTTTTGAAAATTATAGGTCTTTGAAAAAAATACAGAAATTTTACACCCTACGGCAGTCTGTCAACTCCTGTTACTACAAATATTAACTTTTTTTGGATTTTATTTTTACAATGTAATGATGAATAATGCATCTTCAAACTGGTGTCTCAACCTTACTGCCAACTTTTCTCGTTCAGGAAAAATTGCCACTTATTTCCCAACCAAGTATTCCAAAGTAAAACTTTGCTCAACTTTAACTCGCTGTACTGGAAAAAAATGTACTACGAGAGTTTGGCAAGTAACCTTAAAAGTTGGCGCATTTAATAAGGATTCCAAAATGGTATAACACTTAGAAGATTACTCGTTAACTTATGCACAATTTTTATTTGAAGAAAAACTGATGGAACTTTTTCAAAATTTCCTAATTAAACAGCGATTATGAAAACGCACAAGGACCCTTAAGGATAACTGTTTGCACAACAGTGGGCGTCAAAATGCTGCTGATGATGATTTACCTTTACAGCAAATGGTCAAACTGTTTTCCTTCAGCCGCAATACACGCTCGACATCTTCTTAAAAAAGATCGGGTTATTAAACGAGCGAATCCACGGTTATTGACAAACTCAGCTGCTTCCAATAGTCTTTGCCGTAGCTCAGCTACATTTTGAATCGGATTGAAATACATTTTTTCTTTTACAGTTCCCCAGTAAAAAAATCTAAAGGATTCAAATCAGGTGATCGGGCTGGCCACGGTATTGTACCAGACCGCCCTATCCATCTGCCTGGAAAGTTTTGATCGAGATACTCTCTCACTGAGAGTGCATAGTGCGCTGGGCAGCCATCATGCTGAAACCACATGTCCCTGTAAATACTCAGTGGCACGTCCACCAATAAATTTTGTACATGATTTTTCAAAAAATCCAAATAAACTTCAGCAGTCAAAGTCTCTGGGAACTCAAACGGACCGATTATTTTACCATTTAAAATTCCTGTCCAATGGTTTATCTTGAAGCGATATTGAGATTTATCTTCTCTCATCAAATGTGGCTTTGCTACGTGCCACTCGTGTAAGTTATGCAGGTTCATGTACCCATCTTTCTTAAATGTGGTCTCATCCGACCATAAAATTTTTTCAAAGAACCGTGGATCTTCCCTGTGTCTTTCTAACATTGTGCGACAAAAAGCAACTCGGGGCTCATAATCCCGGGGCAGGAGAGCTTGAACACGCTGACGTCGACTTCTGGGACACCCTGTATAGTCAGCCGAACTGAAGAAAATAATTTTTTATTACAAAGAGTTCATAATACAGTAGTAGATGATCGAACAATCAATCATAACTGACGACCTCAAAATAAAATTTGAGTTATTAACAGAATAATTAAATTCAGAGCAAAAAGCGTGGGGTGCTTGATATATTAAGGGTGGATTTCACCAGGATTGTCAAATCAACAGTCCGTTATTATCCATCTATAGGGTACCAGTACGTCAAATACAGCGAATGAGCTTCAAGTTCCAATCAACAAATTTTATCAACCAATAGCTATGAAATGTTGAAAACAAAATACTGTCACAGTATGAGACGACAGCTTGTCATTGAAACATCGCCAGCTTATTGAATATTAAGAAATTACATACGATTTAGTCAAAATTTAAAAAAAAATCGATTTTTTAATAAAATTCATGTTTTTATTTAATATTGTTGATTATTTATTCATGTTTATATTATTTTCTTAAATTGATATGTGATGTTACTGATTCAACATCACCTATCGTGTGTTTTTTCCTATGAACCTCTTGCAGATAGCCATTAACCACCTACTTGATGACAGGCTCTACCAAAAATTTCATAGATATTGCTCGTTTCCACACATTCATTCATTTACTTGCCGTTCATCAGTACCATTATAGCACCGACGATTCATATTCCCACAAAACCATTCAGGGTTTTTGATATCCATACATCCATAAAGTCAAATATTTTTTGGTTGTTCAGGAACTGAGCGAGTCAATAAAAATTTTTGTAATCGACGACTTTCACATTTCTAGTCACTATTGTAGATCACAGTACAAAGGAGGAGGCGCAGTCTTATATTCCCGGAAAACTGTATCTACCAAAATTATAGATCTTACCAATTTTTGTGTTGAAAAACAGATAGAACTATGTGCTTCTCAATTTAAAGACAACGGTATAACCACGATTATCATTGCATGTTATAGATCACCTTCAGGGGATATAAAAGTTTTCTACGATAAATTGGGTCAAGCAATACATTCCGTTTATCAGCCGTACCACCACATAATTTTATGTGGCGATTTCAATATAGATTATTACAATCAAGATACTGAATGTGGAAACCTGAATAGTGTCCTCAGTGAATTCAATTTGTCTCCATCAGTGGGATGGCCGACAAGAATAGGACGAAGTTCAATCACCACTATTGATCAGATATTTACAAATTTTGAGGACAGTGGTACTTCCTGCGCTTTAGAGAATAATATGTCAGACCACAGGACAGTCTTCTTCGAATTCCATGAAAATATCTCAACAAAAAACAAACCTAATAATATCTGGAAAAGGTCCTACGATGAAGACTCAATGAACAAATTTATATCAGATCTATGTGCTGAAGATTGGTCTCTACTATATAACATGATCGATGTTAGCCTCGCATTTGGACATTTTTTTGAGGTATTTAACTACCACTTTCAAATAAATTTTCCAAGGCGAATATGCATACGGCTTCAATCAAAAGAAAATTGTGGGTGAACGAAGAAATAGTGCGTTCTAGTCACAATTTAAAGGAATTTCATTATTTAGCAACAGTAATTCCAGAATGTAAACAACAATATATTGAAAAAAAGAGACAACACAAGAAATTAGTAGAACTTACAAAACGAAGGTATTATCAGAAAAAATATTTGACTCCAGCAACAAAACTAAAGCTGTCTGGAAGACTGTATCTGAACTGACCGGAAATAATACAACAAAAAACAATAATATGAGTTCGACTACTACATCCAATCAGAAAATCCGTGCTGATGAATTCAATCAGTTTTTCAAAAGTGCACCTCTAAAAATCGTCAGAAATATTCCAACAAATCTCATTCATGATAGTACCTTTAGTTCGAGCAGGGAAGATACACGGCATTTGATGATGAGATCCCAAATTTTATAGTAAAAAAAGTATTGAATTACATTTTAAAGCCACTGGTCTTCATGATCAATATATCATTCTGCACTGGGAAATTTCCTTGTCTGCTAAAAACAGGAAAGGTGATTCCAGTATACAAAAAAGGGGATCCCTCTGAGCTGAGTAATTACAGACCAGTAACAATACCATCAACTTTTTCAAAAGCATTCGAGTACTGCTATCTGGACAGGTTGTTTTTGTTTTTGTTAAATAATAATATTTTGATAGAGAATCAGCACGGTTTTCGAAATGGGAAATCTACGGCAACAGCAATTGACAGCTTCTACGGAACTCTTGTCAAAATGATTGAGACCGGCGAGTGATGTCAGCAGGGCATTTGACTGCGTCAATCATGAAGTGCTGTTGCAAAAAATGTCAAAGTATGGCATAAATGGTCCACCATATCACTGGAGAAGGTCTTTTTTAGAGAATAGGTCCCAATTTGTGAGTATCGTCGATAGTGGTCTGAATGCGCCTATTAAGTCAGACGTAGCATAGGCGTCCCTCAGGGCTCTATTCTAGGACCCGTGCTATTCAGTCTATATGTAAATGACCTTGAGTTCTGATCCTCTGAAGGTAGATTCATTTTATATGCAGATGATACTTCAGTGGTGATATCGAATAAGTGTGAGGCTGCATTAAAGATATATTGTGGAGTTTTATTGCAAGGTATTCACAAGTGGTTTAGCAGCAATCAGCTCTACTTGAATTCTGAAAAAACATCAGTTGTCCAATTTCACAACATCCAGAAGAAGCCTAGGACATTAGATATCACTTTTAATGGCTCAAGAATGTCTCTTAACACGCAAGTTAAATTCTTGGGCTTGTATCTAGATACAGGTTTGAATCTTAAAGACCACTGTGTATATATTGCTTCAAAGATAAATTCCCAATCATATCTTATGAAACTGTCCTTACCGAAGCCCAGATAATTTCTGTTTACTATGCTCAAGTTGAGACACGACTGAGGTATGCACTATGTTTCTGGGATTTGTCTAGAAATGCCCAACAAGTATTTTTGGCCCAAAAAAGAGTGGTTAGATGCATGATGGGAGTCAGCAGTAGGCATTCTTGTAAGGATATTTTTAAGCGCCGTAAGATTTTAACTTTACCATCTTTATTTTTATATGAAATGGCTGTGTATACTTTTATTAACAAAACTAGGTTTTTAAACAATTTTAACTCGTACTCGACCAGACAAGCTGGAGACTTAAATGTGTATTTTGCCAAGAATAAGATCGGCGTCAGATCTCCGGAAATACTGGGTCCACGAATTTTCAATAAACTACCAAAACATATTAAAGACTGTGGAGATATACATAATTTTAAGGCTAAGCTGACAGATTTTCTTGTGTGTAAATGTTATTATGCCGTCTCTGAGTTTATTATGTTATGATTATTTATATTTATTTTGTGTTGTTTTATTAGTTATTATTCCGACGAATCCTATACATACTTTGTAATGTCTCTTGGGATAATAAAAGAATTTGAATTTGAATTTGAACAAACATCCACACTATATTTACAGCGATTAAGAAATATGACGTAAACTGTTTTCTACTTCTTCGGTTAGCTATAAAAACGTGTTTTTTTAGTTTTTTTCAAACTATCATTAATTTTTAATTTTTTAGTTCGATTTTGTCAATTAGTTTTTTGTGACATATGGTATTGAAATGTCTTACGAATCCTTTCGTAATCTAATCATTTCATTTAAAGCTTTACTGTTAACTTAGAGAAATCAAGTTCTTCAAACCGAATACCGTCTAAAGATCTTACACGACGAAGTGCTACATAAGCTTGTTCAGCAGCAAATAGTCGAGAAGCTAGATAAATGACTGCATGATCGATTGTACAAACTTGGACAGTCGTATCCCAAATCAGGATTGATGCAACATTCGCAATGAACAAGGTGAGAATGCACCACCTTGAAAAAGTATCTGCCTAGGTTGTGCTGTGCCGTGTGCCCAAACCAACAAAGAGTAAGTTCGAAACAGAGGATCTATAAAAGACTGCATCAATCCTGTCGGTCCTAATAAGAATAATGGAAAACTGTTAAATTATTGCATTGTTATCACTCCTTCATACATGTGCGAAGTTTCAAATTATTCAAAATACTGGAAGTTGCTGACAATTATGCTCAATGGTACATACATACATACAGGCCACGCTAATAAAAGCATGTTAAAAATGGCATCAAGTAGGTTGACTCTGGATTCCCCGCAACGCCGTTATCAGTTTCTGAAGGATTATGTTCAGCACAAACCAGACCTTTCTCAGGAAAAAGTCAGTCAAATAACTCTATACCATTAGTCCGCAGGCTTTATTTCCCTGCCCTACCGGTAATTCATCTGGCAACCTAACCTCTCCCCGATAGGTAACCCAGTCAGACGCTGCTTCGCCACCACATCATAGGAAATACTATTGCTGTGGCGCGGTAGTAATAAATGTAATACCAGAACACTTACCTAGGCCAGCGGCAGGCCGCCGGGAGCACAAGCAGACACGACCGGTAGGTGAACCATCAGTGTGCTCAGAATATTTTTTTAAGTTTTAAGAGCTGATGCTCATAACAATCTGTGATCTGTGAAATATGTCTGATAGGTGAGTAGAATTCCAAAGTTAAAATATACATCGAAAAATGTTTCACCGGTAAAAATCTTTTCAAAAATGATCAGGATCCTCCGAAACATCAAAAACCAAACTTTAGTACTAATAAGGTTAAAATAAGTCACAAGGAAAAAAGCAGAAATGATTGGATGACCAAAGGACTAATAAAATCTGCAAACGAAAAAGAAAGACTGTATAAAATCATGAAATATTTACCCACAAAAGAAAATATAGATCATTATAATCAGTATAAAAACAAATTTATAGAACTTTTGAGAAAAGCAAAAAAAAATTACTATATAAAACAATTGAATAATAATTCACATGACTCTAGACACCTATGGTCCACTGTCAATGATATATTCAATAAGTCATCCTATTCAAAAAACAATATTAATGAAATAAAAACAAAAACAGAACAGAAAACAGACAATATTCAGCAAATATGTGATGAGTTCATAGAATTTTTCACGAATATAGGAGGAAACTTAGCAAATAATATCAAACAAAATGCTGATATTCATCTGCATGAAACAAGACTGCATAATTCATTTGTATTAACTGAAGTAGACTATCAGGATGTTTTCAATGCCATTATGACTCTAAAAAATAAAAAAAGCCCTAGAGTTGACGAAATTAGAGCTGAACATCTAAAGACACTGGCCAAACAAATAACAGAACCACTTGCTTATATCATTAACAAATCCTTCCAATCTGGAGTATTTCCATCAGCATTCAAGACAGCAATCATCATACCTATCTATAAATCTAATGATAATACGGGCGTCACTAACTATCGACCTATTTCACTTATATCAAGTTTAGCTAAAGTTTTTGAGAAATTACTCCTTAATAAAATGATTAATTTTCTTAATAAATTCAAAATTCTAAATTCAAATCAATATGGTTTTATAGCGGGCAAATCTACAACAGATGGGGTATTAAGTATAGTAGATGAAATAACCCAAAATATAGATGGAAAAGTACCATCGATATGCGTATTTGTGGACTTACAAAAAGCGTTTGACACAGTTAACCACAATATACTTTTGGAAATCTTAGAAAGAATAGGTTTTCGTGGAAAGATGTATACTTTAATGGAAAATTATTTATCAAATAGACTGCAATCAGTAAAATTATTAAGCTCGTATAGTAAAGAAATGTTTGTTAAATGTGGTGTTCCACAAGGTACAATTTTGGGTCCTCTGTTATTCAATATTTATTTAAACGATATATTCAAAATTAACAGTACTGGTAAAATAGTCAGTTTTGCAGACGATACTGCTATACTCTATAAAGGTAAGGATTTGAACGACTTAAAAGATATTATCCAAAATGACTTTTGCAAAATTATTCAGTGGTTTAATAACCGAAAATTAACAATTAACTTTACTAAAACTCATTTTTTACCATTTTCATCACTATCTAATCATCTACCAAAATATAACCACACATAACATATGGTATAGTAGTGTGGGGTGCTGCATGCACGACATACTTTAACGATTTAGATGTACTTCAAAGAAGAATTTTAAAATCAATGTTAGGCAAATCAAAATTATACCCAACTAATGACTAATATAATGATGCACAAGTATATGGATACTAAACAACTTTACTTCTTACATACCATCACTCATTATCACAAAACTATTAGTGAACACGACATAATTAAACATAATCATAAAACCAGATATAAATTACGCGCAAAAAATGTTCCTAAACCAAACAAATCCCTAATGAAACGATGTCACCTGTATATAGCTCCAAAATTGTACGAACATTTACCAAATAATTTAAAACAATTACGCAATACATTAGGGTTCAAAAAAAAATTAAAAAAATTTATTAACACGATTGGGAGAAATCAAATTAATAAAATAATCTCAAATATTACACAATAAATGCTCTACCATTCTTACCAATAATTTCTTTTTTCTCTCTATTTTATTATATTTTACAATTCAACATACATATGATCCATGCACAGGCGTTGTCCTCCTATGGATATATTTATTTACTCGTTTCATGTTCCCTGTATTTTAGAGTAAATAAATATTATTATTATTATTACTGGCCCTTTTCTCCGCTGCCACTGGACCGATTTCCAAAAACCGCACAGCTTTTTCGTCCACACACACGAAAATGAGTTTTTTGATTTTTCTTATTGTACATGTCATACAACATCCAAAAAGATCATTTTCGAAAATGTTCGTGATTACAATACGAGAGATGTCTCTTAAGTTTTGCATATAAAAACATAGTAGGCCGCGCGGATCGAACGTCAGTACTGAATCTTAACCTCACTCTTTAGTAAACTTAAATTCAAAGTTTCACAACAATACGTGCAGTAATCTCACTACAGTAAATTTTTAAGTGACACCAAGTTATAAGAAAAATGGAACTCAACCGAGAACATTTTCGCGCCATAATTTATTACAACTTTCAGAGACAATTATCGCAACAAGAATGTCTTGCTGAGTTACTGTCCGTTTTCGGCAACGAAGCGCCACATCAGTCAACAATTTCCCGTTGGTATAGAGAATTCAAACGTCGACGGGTCAGTCTTAGCGAAGATCCCAGGGTAGTTGCACCAAAAACGGCAGTCACCCAGGAAAACGTCGATGCTGTGCGCAAACTCATCATTGAAGATAGACATGTAAACATATCGCGAGATTGAGGCGTCCTTGAAGATCTCAACGACAGTCGGCTGTTTGGGTGTTCCAAGGTGAAAAAAAGCCAACAAAAGTCATCCGTTCTCGAAGTGTTTCGAAAAAGATGGTCGCGACATTTGTGTCAAAAGCGGGTCATATTGCAACAATTCCTCTTAATGAGCAAAGATCTGTTACTGCGGATTGGTATACCACCATTTGTTTGCCAAAAGTCAACAACGAGCTTCGAAAAATCAACCCCGAAAGAAGAATCATCCTCCACCAAGACAATGCAAACTCGCACACAGCCCAAAAAACAAGTATTTAACGGAAGAAAACGTGGAATTATTGGACCATCCTCCATATAGTCCCGATCTAAGTCCTAACGATTTCTTTACTTTCCCGAAAATTAAAAACAGACTGCGTGGTCAAAAGTTCCAGTCACCAGAAGAAGCAGTTGACGCATTCAAAAATGCCAGCAAACGAGTGGAATAAGTGCTTCGAAAATTGGTTCAAGCGCATGCAGATTTGAATTAATCTTCGTGGAGAATACTTCAAAGAACAATAAAGTCATTTAAAACTACCTACCGTGTTGTTTTATTTCCCTATGCAAAACTTAAAAGACACCTTCCCCGCCAGTAGGCGTGAGAAGTAAATACCTAACGTTTCGACTGCATCTATAGCTTTGTTGTACAAGATATAAAAACAAATAGAATATAATTCAAATACGGGACAAGTACAAACACAGATTTGATGAGGTTATACAGAATATGTACAGGGTGGTCAACTAAGAATACGAGGTACTTGTATCTCTAGGAACCTATCCATCGCAGAGCCTTGCGGCAAAAAACGGCCAAGAAAAAACCTGGAAAATATTGATGGAGATGGCCGCTAGGGGCCGTGGCTGCAATAATGCATCTAAAAATGTCTGATCTTTAAAGCCGAGGATAATGTGAACATTCTTTGTTTGACAATTTTTTTCGATCTCTAACAGTGGTGGGAGGTATTCAATGGTTTCCGTAAAAAACACATTGCATCCGTATTATACTAAGTGACATATAAATCCGAACACCCAGTTTAAATGGTTTTATTTTAATAAAAGTTGGTGAATGTATTTATCTTACTGTAAATAACAAGTGAACAAATTTTCAGCCTTGGACATTCCTGTTTTTATACTGCTTTTTGTTAATTCACTAACGCTCTAAAAATGAATATTTCAGCCGCAGTAAAGAATCAACATTGGCGGATTTTGGTTCTTGACATACTTTACGATCGGTTACGATGCCTAGAGTACGGAGACCTGTACGATTTCGTCAACTTAGTGAGTTTAGTGGGACTTCGGGAAGCTGGACTTTCTTTTCGGGCAATTGCAGTTAGAGTGCAAAGAAGTGTAGACACTGTGGTTAGGTGTTGTCAGGCATGGCTTTGAGAAGGCCGTACGCAAAGAGCAAGGGGCACTGGACGCCGTCGTAGAACAACAGACCATGAAGATCGCCGCCTATGATTATTGGCCTTAAGGGACCGTTTTTCCACTACCAGGTCCATTGCAAATGAATGGTTTGCAGAACACGGAAGACCTATTGGCATGCGAAGTGTTTACCTACGAATGAGAAGTTTTGGCTTGTTTTCATACCGGCCACACTGGGTCCTCACTTTAACTCGAGAACAGCGACGTAATCGCCTTGAGTGGTGCAGACAACGGTCACTCTGGGATCAGGAATGGAACAGTATTGTCTTTAGTGACGAGTCTCGATTTTGTTTAGGCATGCACGATGGTCGTGCCAGGGTTAGAAGGCGACGTGGTGAAAGGAGGAATCCACAGTTTTTTGTTGAAAGACATGTTCATCACACTGTTGGAGTTATGGTTTGGGGTGCTATAGCTTATGGTTCCAGGTCACCTTTAATCTTCATCAGAGGTAACATGAACGCGCAGCGTTATATCCACAAAGTTCTAGAACCCCATCTTTTACCCTATTTTGACACCCTGGCAGATCCAACTTTCCAACAAGATAATGCCCGACCACATGTTGCAAGAGTCACAATAGACTTCTTTCAACATAATGATGTCACATTGTTACCATGGCCACCAAGATCTCCCGACTTATCCCCAATTGAGCACGTGTGGGATATGATGGGTAGGAGATTGCTCAATTTGCAACGTCCTCCTCAGACTCTAGAAGCACTTCGAGAGGAGTTGGTGGTTGCCTGGAATGAGATACCACAGGAGGACATTGACCACCTGCCTAGGCGCGTTGGAGAATGCGTAGCACATCAGGGTGCATCCACACATTATTAAAGATCAAAGGGCTTTAAAGCAGTGCAATCATTTTGAAATTTTTGTCATGTACTTATTATGCTTCATTAAGTACTTATACAAAATTTTATTAAAATAAAACCATTTAAACTGGGTGTTCGGATTTATATGTCACTTAGTATATTATCCCCGAATTTAAAGAGCAGGTGTTTTTTTTTTGTTAGGTCAATATAGCGGAATTCACAGAAACATCATTTTTTTAGATTCAAGATTGTAGTTACGCCGCTAGCGGCCATTTCAGAAACTTGAAAATATTTTCCAGGTTTTTCTCTTGGCCGTTGGATAGGTTCCTAGACACAGTACCTCATTCTTAATTGGCCACCCTGTACATAAGGAGAAGAGCTTCTGGAAACTACATAATAAAGATTACTGTATAGTTATGCATTGTTATCAGTGATGAAAACAATCTGTCATCACGGAATACAGGAACTAGTTTATGGTTTCACACCAAATGAAAATACCAACCTACAACGACCTTGATGTTACAATGTATTCGTATTCAATTCTGATTTGTGCCTCTGCAGTAGAGGAAACTGCATACATGACACTTTGAGTTGTGCAACGCCATGTATATGGGTTAGTCGAACAAATTGTCACCTTTGTCAACAATAATAATCACTTGCTGCCCTTCGATGATAATTGTGATAAGTAAAATAGGAGTACTAATCGCTTTATAGAATTATTCAGTGCTCCGTAATAGTCCAGTATGTTATTAACTATACTGATTTGAAATAGTGGCAAACGTACATGAAATGACAATAATAGATTAAGTGAAAACATCAAACAATAGGTAAATAAGTAACACTAAATGAAAAGTTAATAAAACCAAAGTTTAAATTAAATAGAAAATAAATAGAGAGAACTAATTATAATGAAAATTCTGCCAGGCTGAAAAAATTAAAGTTAAGGAAAGTCTTCGACGTCGAAGAAAGCTTCATATACTAGGAAACATTCAAAACATCATAGTTTTACCAAATTGTTCAACACCGAGAAACTTTATTTTATTTGGCAATGGGTTGTAAAATTTTAACCCACTATTTCTAGTTTTGGAAAGATGATGACGATTTGGACACAAATGTTCTTTGTTTCAGGTGTTGTGATAATAAGTATCTTGATGAGTTATATAATTGTGAAAGTGAGCTTTAACATGCGTGACGCAATCATAGATGTATATGCAAGGCAATGCCATGATAGTCAATTTAGAGAAATCATTCCTGCAACCTCAAATTTGACATACGAGCCGCTTCCCACTTCAGTTGGCCCAACTATCGAAATATTAGTTTTTTTCTTATCAAACACAAATAATAAGAATGTAGCAGGGTGTTATAGGTTTAAAATATCAACAATGAATATTTTGATAATATATAGTAGAAAACACCAACTAATCAAATTTGCAGCATAAAAATAACACATGTTGCAATTACAGCATATCAACCTATTTTCATTTCAATGCAAAATACGTCTATAACACATCGGTGGCTGTGAAAAATAAAAGCCATGACAATCGTTTTTATTAATCACAGCTGTCAAAATACGTTTAAAATAGTTTTGAGTAGTTAAGGTTTTCAAAATGGGTAGAGGAAAGGTTATTAGTGAGAAAATTCGGTGAATGATAATTAAATTTTTTTATTCTGGGAAATCAAACACAGAAATTGCAACTTTGTTAGCCTTATCGCGGTACAGTGTGAGAAATATTGTTAGAAGATATAACGTAACTGGCTCAGTTAATATTAAGCCACGATATGAGAAAAAAAAGTAATATCGCAAATGCCGACCGAGGAGCATTAACAAGAATAATCGTGGAAAACAGGCGTGCCAATTATTTACAATTAAGTGCTCTCTGGAGTGACGCTGTTAGAAGGAGAATTTCGAGGTCCACAACTCATAGAGAGGCCCACAAACTTGGATTTAGCACTTGCAAGGTAAGTTTTCTTATAAAAAAAGTGAAGTAAAAATACTAAAGTTGCACAACTTGTTTATAGGCCAAAGAAAAGCCACTATTAACTCCACTGCAAAAGAAAAATCGGCTTAGATGGGTTAAAGAACAGAGACAATGGACACCTCAACAATGGTGTGCAATACAATGGAGTGATGAGGCCCGATTCGAAGTTTGTGTTGGTGACAGTCGCAGTAGGGTTATTCGCAAAAAAAAAGAAGCATTCCATGTTGACTGTCTGATGAGAAAAGTGAAATTTCCAGCATCCATTATGGTCTGGGGCAGTATGTCATCAAAAGGAGTAGGAAAACTTAATTTTATTGATGCAAATGTGGATACAACCAAATATTTGGCAATTTTAGAAGAATCGCTTTTACCACTGATGGAAGAATGTTTGACATCCGGCCAAGATTTTGTGTTTCGGCAGGATGGTGCAGCGTGCCATACCTCAAAAAAGGCTTTAAAATGGATGGAAGAAAATAATTTGCTACCTTTGAAATGGGCTTCTAGCAGTCCAGATCTGTCACCTATTGAAACTTTGTGGCACGAGATGAAAAAGCTTCTACGACAACATCCTGCTCGTACAATCACCGAACTGAGACAAAAGCTTCAAGAAATATGGATTGTTTTACACCAAATTTTTTACAAAACTTGGTTAACACTATGCCCCAACGAATTTCAGCCGTAATAAAAAATAAAGGTGATGTTACGATGTTACCCATTGGTAATCTTTCAATTGTTGCTTTGTTAACTTCGCGCATTTAGTCGCACATTGTTTATTTGTTCAGATGTTCTATTAGTTATAGGTCTAAGTGGTGTATTTTTTACGACTAGAGTGTATCTAAAATGTTTTCGTGAAAATAAATTGTTTTAGAAATAAATAGTTTCGTCATGTTTAGTTGATAAAGGCATATTTTGGTACAAATCTTGAAGGGGCTCATTTATCTAACACATCGTCAACCCGTTAACGACAAACCAGTTCTGAATGCACCTAGGAAATTCATGAGGGTAATTAAACAGAACATTTAGCTTCTCAAGTTTCAAAGCTGCGAACAAAAAATTCCTAATAACTACTCAATTTTCACCCCAATTTAATTTAAATTTAAAGATTGTAGCATCTTTGAGCAATTTTGAGACAAAAGGTTCATACAAAACATCGGACCGCAAATTATTTGTTTTCAAGGTGTTGAAATTGAAAAAAATGTTTTTTCATAAATTTCTTAAATATCCTTTACGTGTTGTAATTTGACATTAATTTAGCTCTAACTTGATTGAATTTACGCCACTAACTTTTGCGCAATTTTTATTATATTCTTTGGTTTAAGAAAATAGAAATAAATTTTGTCTTTAATTTTTTTTCATATCCTAATATGATCTATTAATTTATAATTTATTATAAAAAGTGTTTTTAGTGGTTATTTTTTGTCCAATATGGACATTTTACTAATAGTGAAACGGCAGGTATAGTCGAATGGAGAAACCTAGAATTGAAAATTACGCAATCTTGTAGAAGAGACATGCAATTATTTTGAAATACAATCTCACATAAAACCAGGAAAAGATAAAAATGATATTGCGATGAATCTGGTACATGCAACAAATCACTATGTGGTAATTTCCATGCCTACTTAGGAAATTCTATTTTTTTAAGCAAGGTTTGACACTGTCAATTATCACATACATTTTTGAAATCAGAACCAAAAACTCCATTCATCTGTGCAGAAATCCAATATTAAATTTCGAAGCTTTCTAAGCGACATTTTGTTATTTACCTAAATGCGCAACTATATCCCCATTTTAATAACTTCGTATCTCTCATCGTTTCCGAGATCCCAAGGGTGAGGGTAGAATTCGAAACACCCGGTATATGCCCAAATAATGTATTTTAAGTTGTTTAGATATCATCATTTACTCTTCTGTCAGGGTAATTACTCTGCATCCAATGCACCTATTCCTCAAATCAGAATTACCTACCACAACGCCTTCAAAATTTGACCAAAATCAACGCAGCAGTTACTGAAATTATACATGAACCCGCAACGCGAAGATATAGACAAATGCACTGACAGATCGTTGAATTTCAGTTCGATGTCGCCTTCCCATCATACATGATAATAATTTTGATACCTAATTATAGCCATTTTCTATATTCAAATCATCATGGCAGTGCCATCGAAATTAATTTCAACAGTCGAAATTCAGTTAGAATCTGGCCCCAGATTCCGATTCGTAAATGTCCACAACGCTTCTTTTTTATACTTGAATCTCCACGTAGGCCTGATGCCTAAGCAGCCATGGGTACTGTGGGGTTATAAGGAGATACAGGGGAAAGGGTGGACGCCACACGGACTCTAGCGTGGAAACACGTGTGCATGCAACACATTCTGGCCCCGCCTTAGAAATGCGTCGGGTGGTACCTCCGCGTTCGACTGACAGAGACAGTCTACTACCTACGGACAATCACAATATCCGTAGCCAAAAGAAAAATTCGCTTCACTCCCCATAAAAAACAGAGCATATACAGTTCATATATGCATTTCTCCTCTACAATGACTGGATCACATAACAAATTACTTTTATTTATCGGTGAAAGAGTAATTTGTATGATTTAGCACTTCCGTTTTTTAAGGTATTTATCCAGGAGTCAATGTCATCGAAAATCTTTTGTATGTCCAGATGGAAATCCCCAAGAACTGGAATATTTAAATGAATGTTTCGATTACGTGACTACCAGTCACAATTTATTCCTGCATCAGTTTGTGACGTTTAAACAACATGCGGCAGTTTCTTGTTTTAGGAATGATTTTCTATGTATTAGGTAAGTTCAAGTGCCTAGACTTATCTGTGGCTTTAGTCAGACTAGGTCTTTATTGGTAAGCTGCTGCTTGACAAATACGCGACAATACGTAGCAGAACTATACATCTAAAACATACGTTATCAAATCAAGCATGGAGTACCTCAAGGAACAGTTTTAGGGCCTATTCTCTTTTACATATATATTAATGACCTACCGGACTGTAACGACAATAAATGCATGCTCTTTGCTGATGACAACACAACCATCTCGTCCAACAATTGACAATAGATTCTCAGCAACATTTCACTAATATGCAACATTGGTTCATGGCTGACAGGTTACCCGGTTAACACCACAAAATCTTCAGTTGATTATGATCAGAACACAATAGCGAATGGATACATCCAGTTAAATTCCTTGGCGTTTAGATTCAAAAGTCACTTGGGAAACTCACACCAGTACAGTGACAATTAAACTAAACTTTTAACACTAATATACTAAGTGACATATAAATCCGAACACCCTGTTTAAATGGTTTTATTTTAATAAAAGTTGGTAAATGTATTTATCTTACTGTAAGTAACAAGCGAAAAAATTGTCAGCCTTATCAGTTGGACATTCCGGTTTTTATACTGCTTTTTTTTAATTCACTAACGCTCTAAAAATGAATATTTCAGCCGCAGTAAAGAATCAACGTTGGCGGATTTTGGTTCTTGACATCCTTTACGATCGGTTACGATGCCTAGAGTACGGAGACCTGTACTATTTCGTCAACTTAGTGAATTTGATAGGGGCCGTATAGTGGGACTTCGGGAAGCTGGACTTTCTTTTCGGGCAATTGCAGTTAGAGTGCAAAGAAGTGTAGACACTGTGGTTAGGCGTTGTCAGGCATGGCTTCGAGAATGCCATACGCAAAGAGCAAGGGGCACTGGACGCCGCCGTAGAACAACAGACCGTGAAGATCGCCGCCTAAGATTATTGGCCTTAAGGGACCGTTTCTCCACTACCAGGTCCATTGCACATCAATGGTTTGCAGAACACGGAAGACCTATTGGCATGCGAAGTGTTTACCGACGAATGAGAAGTTTTGGCTTGTTTTCATACCGGCCACACTGGGTCCTCCCTTTAACTCGAGAACTCCGACGTAATCGCCTTGAGTGGTGCAGACAACGGTCACTCTGGGATCAGGAATGGAACAGTATTGTCTTTAGCGACGAGTCTCGATTTTGTTTAGGCATGCACGATGGTCGTGCCAGGGTTAGAAGGCGACGTGGTGAAAAAAGGAATACACAGTTTTTTGTTGAAAGACATGTTCATCACACTGTTGGAGTTATGGTTTGGGGTGCTATAGCTTATGGTTAGAGGTCACCTTTAATCTTCATCAGAGGTAACATGAACGCGCAGCGTTATATCCACGAAGTTCTAGAACCCCATCTTTTACCCTATCTTGACACCCTGGCAGATCCAACTTTCCAACAAGATAATGCCCGACCACATGTTGCAAGAGTCACAATAGACTTCTTTCAACATAATGATGTCACATTGTTACCATGGCCACCAAGATCTCCAGACTTATCCCCAATTGAGCACGTGTGGGATATGATGGGTAGGAGATTGCTCAATTTGCAACGTCCTCCTCAGACTCTAGAAGCACTTCGAGAGGAGTTGGTGGTTGCCTGGAATGAGATACCACAGGAGGACATTGACCACCTGATCAGAAGCATGCCTAGGCGCGTTGGAGAATGCGTAGCACATCAGGGTGCATCCACACATTATTAAAGGTCAAAGGGCTTTAAAGCAGTCCAATCATTTTGAAATTATTATCATTTAGTTATTATGCTTCATTAAGTACTTATACAAAATTTTATTAAAATAAAACCATTTAAACTGGGTGTTCGGATTTATATGTCACTTAGTATATTACACATTGTTTAAGATTGGTGCATACGGATATTGAGTTACCTAGGTACCATATAAGAAAAACTTTACATGTTTTTTTTTTTAGTGTAATATATAAAACCACTGTATATATCGCCATCACTTTGTAATATATTGTATTGTATTACGCACGGGGTAAATAGCTCGGACCTCGTCACAAAGTAGTTAAAGCTAGACCTTTTCAATAAACATATTTTAAATAGGTTTATTTTTACCACTCATTTTCCTTTCAATTTTAAGCGACACGCTTAAATTTCTATCTTTTTTAAAATATTCAAAGTGTGAATCAAAACTAAAATCCATTTAGGATATCATAACGGCTATTTTTTCTCCAAATTAAAAGGTCGCGTATTTCTTACTTTTGCTCTTATTTCCAGATTGTTCGACCGGTCAAACGACATCTGGAGTGACACCCACCGGACAAACGTATCTGTGTCTAGCAACGGGTACAGTATGTCCAACAAGCGGTTCTTCGGGAGGTAACACAATCGATCCAAGAATTGTTACACCTACTGGAACAGGGGTTCGTACTACGATATCTTTAATCATATTAATAACAATAATAATAAAACGTCATTATTGGGCAAAGTTTAGCATAAGCTATTCTACCACTTAACCCGTAAAATGTCCATCCAAAAAAAATATACCAGCCACTAAAGTGCAGAGTTTCAACATAAAAAATACATTAATTGAGTAAAACACAGGTAAATCAAGATTGGATAAAAGTATAACAATATACATACATATTGATGCGTATATCATAAGCAGAAGTAAGAGGTAAATGTATGTCAATGATAGCTCGAAAAATTATTTTTCTTAAATGATGTATGAAATTCTTGAAATATAAAGCTTTAGTATCAGAGGGTGAAGCATTGTACATGATGCAGCAATATAAGTAAAAGATTTAGCAAAAGATGAAGTTTGGTGAGAAGCAATTTTTATTGTATCAATAAAGCGAATATCTCGTGAGAACATAGAACCACGAAATTTTAAATTATCTTTCAAAAATGGGGGAATTGTAAAAGCTTGTGAATACAAAATAGTAAATGCAATTTAAATATACTAAGTGACATATAAATCCGAACACCCAGTTTAAATGGTTTTATTTTAATAAAAGTTGGTGAATGTATTTATCTTACTGTAAATAACAAGTGAAAAAATTTTCAGCCTTATCAGTTGGACATTCCGGTTTTTATACTGTTTTTTTTTAATTCACTAACGCTCTAAAAATGAACATTTCAGCCGCAGTAAAGAATCAATGTTGTCGGATTTTGGTTCTTGAGATCCTTTACGATCGGTTACGATGTCTAGAGTACGGAGACCTGTACGATTTCGTCAACTTAGTGAGTTTGATGAGGGCCGTATAGTGGGACTTCGGGAAGCTGGACTTTCTTTTCGAGCAATTGCAGTTAGAGTGCAAAGAAGTGTAGACACTGTGGTTAGGTGTTGTCAGGCATGGCTTCGAGAAGGCCGTACGCAAAGAGCAAGGGGCACTGGACGCCGCCGTAGAACAACAGACCGTGAAGATCGCCGCCTAAGATTATTGGCATTAAGGGACCGTTTCTCCACTACCAGGTCCATTGCAAATGAATGGTTTGCTGAACACGGAAGACCTATTGGCATGCGAAGTGTTTACCGACGAATGAGAAGTTTTGGCTTGTTTTCATACCGGCCACACTGGGTCCTCCCTTTAACTCGAGAACACCGACGTAATCGCCGTGAGTGGTGCAGACAACGGTCACTCTGGGATCAGGAATGGGACAGTATTGTCTTTAGTGACGAGTGTCGATTTTGTTTAGGCATGCACGATGGTCGTGCCAGGGTTAGAGCGACGTGGTGAAAGGAGGAATCCACAGTTTTTTGTTGAAAGACATGTTCATCACACTGTTGGAGTTATGGTTTGGGGTGCTATAGCTTATGGTTCCAGGTCACCTTTAATCTTCATCAGAGGTAACATGAACGCGCAGCGTTATATCCACGAAGTTCTAGAACCCCATCTTTTACCCTATCTTGACACCCTGGCAGATCCAACTTTCCAACAAGATAATGCCAGACCACATGTTGCAAGAGGCACAATAGACTTCTTTCAACATAATGATGTCACATTGTTATCATGGCCACCAAGATCTCCCGACTTATCCCCAATTGAGCACGTGTGGGATATGATGGGTAGGAGATTGTGCTCAATTTGCAACGTCCTCCTCAGACTCTAGAAGCACTTCGAGAGGAGTTGGTGGTTGCCTGGAATGAGATACCACAGGAGGACATTGACCACCTGATCAGAAGCATGCCTTGGCGCGTTGGAGAATGCGTAGCACATCAGGGTGCATCCACACATTATTAAAGGTCAAAGGGCTTTAAAGCAGTGCAATCATTTTGAAATTTTTATCATTTACTTATTATGCTTCATTAAGTACTTATACAAAATTTTATTAAAATAAAACCATTTAAACTGGGTGTTCAGATTTATATGTCACTTAGTATAGATTATGAATAGATAACCATTCCTATTTTATGAACCAGGACAGATACTGAATCTAAAATTGGATGATAAACAATGTCGCAGTGTCTAATTTTTTAAACAATTAATGACTCACAGAGAATTTTTTTAGTTTTTGTATCAAGAATTTGTTTGTTCAAGTATAATGGCCGAAGTATTAAAAAACAACTTTTTGTAACATTATTCACATGAGGGATAAAATTTAGACATTCATCAAGAGATATGCCTAGATTTTTTACAGTTTCACATACTTTTATAATTTCACCAGTTATTGATATTGTCGGATATTTCTTAATTTGATTTCTAAATTTTGAGTGAATATAATTACTTTTGATGCAAAAAAAAGAATATTGCAGTGTTTAATAGCCTTATCAAGATCGGAGATATATAAAATAAAAAGAAGTGGCCCAATAACCGACCCTTGAGGCACTCCCAAAGAAATTAAAGCCTCTGACAACTCTTTATGATCTATTCTTTAATGTAACATCTGCAACCTATCCTGTGGGTTACATGACGATAATCCTCGAGGGTCTGGCCTATAAAAACCACACCCTTCTCAAGTACAATTGATACTTTTGGTAGCATACTCGTACTTCATCTGTCTTCCAGGTGACAGTTTTTCTATTCATTATCACATTCCTGCACTGTGTGTTACTACGATAGTCTGGATGGTAGGATGGAACCAATATCTCCAGCATACAATGAATTTAGCAATGGTGTGAAAAAGTTGCTCTTGTCTACAGCTTTCTTCACCACTGACGAGTTCCTAGACCACAACTTCGTCACGTACCTGTACAATAAATCATAATAATGTCAAGTTTAGAGCACTTTTATTTCTCAACCATCACATAAATCAGTCGTGACTTAGTGGTCTTAAAATGTTTATCGATTGTACAACCAAGTTGCCACAAATATCAAAACAAGCTCCAATTTCAACTTTCAAATCAAGCTCCTTGACTCCAGATGAGGAGGAGATTGTTTTTAGGCTTGCTTCCTATATTCTGCTTGAAGTGCCACTGTAAATGAGCTAGATAATTTTAGATTGTTTTTCTTGTATTGCGTTTTTTTTTTCAATATTTTATTCTTTGTTACTATTCCATTTTGGTGGTGATAGTTAATCGCAATTACCAAGTGCTTTTTTAACGAGTTATGATGATATGTCTGGTACTTTTATCAATCGCAGACTTCTTACCAGTCCCTTTTGCAGTTGCTTTTTTCTGAGTTAGTACATTTGTGTAATCCTTATGTTTTTGTACTGATAGCTGCAAATAAACCCTATTATTATACTCTATAGTTTGGCTGTTATATACTATTTTTTTTTTCATTCAAACCATGTATATATTATTTATTATAGTCTATTTCTTACTCGTATGCCATTTATTTATTGATTGGACGTAGACTATCTTCTGTACTTTTTATTGTTTCTCTTTTAACCATATACGCGTGTAAACGTTATGATAGCCATTATTTAAATGGGTTATAGAGGGCGTTGAAAGAAGCAAAAAGTTTCATATAACATGGGGGCCAAAACGGCATTTTTTAGAGAAAAGCGAATTTAAAGTAAAATAAAATCTGACAACGCCGCAATGCCAGACGCGAATTACGACGGAATGCAGTGTAAATAAAGATGGAGTTTGTTATTTTTGGCTCTTAGGTATTATTTCATTATTTGATAATTTATTCGTAAGAACAATTAAAAAAACCGACTTACCACTAACTGTCTCAACGCTTCAATTGGTCTCAATTTTGATATTGTTTTTGTTTTTGAAACCCACACTGCACTTTTTTGTATTCAAAGAAGGTGTTCAAAATGTCGTCCTCCACTTTCCACACAAGCTTGTTTGGACCAGCCCCATAAACCATCCCTTTATTATCTCCCCAATACTAGAAATCCATCGGATTGAGGTCAGGAGAGAAATGTGTGGTGGTGCCCCGTCATGAAGAAACCACAAATTCTGTCTCCGTTGTAATGGCATGATGCCTAAGGTCTGTTTCAAAAGTTCTGGTAGGTTACACTGACCAACAGCCAAAAAATATCCTAAATAAAATCAACAAAATATTACTATTTTTAATGTGCTAAAACCGGAATGAAACTTATTTTTTCAATATTAGTTCAAGTTTTAAAGATACGGTAATTATATGTGTTCCTGCTGTGACAGTGTTAATATACTGTACTTCACAAGAATGCACGTGCTACATTTTTGTATTCGGCAAGGAAAGATGATGTAATCGGCATGATTGTGTTACGTTATACATACGTGTACATTATATTGTGTTATATTAGCCATTTTTTCCTCAGTTGGCTGACAGCGTTCATGCAAGATGTCTCGAAAGTGTGTAAACAATCCAGATCAGTTTTGTTACGTGTGTGGTGATGTGACTTTTGCGTCTCAGAGACGGTCTATTACTCCACTAATAACAAAAGCATATCAGCTTTATTTCGGTTGTAAACTAGGTGATCAAGACAAACAGTGGGCACCCCACATCTGCTGTAATACATGTGCTTCAAGTCTGAGGAGCTGGTTAAGTGGCAAAAAACAGTCTATGCGCTTTGCTGTCCCAATGGCTTGGAGAGAGCCTACAAATCATATTAATGATTGTTACTTTTGCATGGTACCTTGTGTTGGTCAAGCCACAGGTATGTCCAAGAAAAAAAAATCGGTTATTAACTACCCAAACATACCATCTGCGATGAGACCTGTGCCTCACAGTGACGAAAATCGTATTCCAAAACCCCCAGAATCCTACACTTGCGAATCAGAAAACGAATCAGATCATGGCGATCGAGTGATTCGTCAGGAAGAAGATATGCCATCAACGTCAAGAGATCCTGATTTTATACCGAGCACGTCATGCCAGCAACCGCACAAAATAACACAGTCAGAATTAAATGATCTTGTAAGAGATTTAGAACTTCCAAACTGTAAGGCAGAGTTACTTGGATCAAGACTGCAGCAGTGGAACTTGTTAGAAGACGATGTTTTGGTACGTGTTTTTCGTAAACGCCACAAAGACTTAGAACCATTTTTCAATATGGAGAATAACTTGGTTTTCTGCAGTAACATTAACGGCTTACTGGCGGCTTTAAATATAAACTATAACCCAGAAGAATGTAGATTGTTTATAGACAGTTCAACATTGAGTTTAAAGGCAGTGTTATTGCATATTCATATGACAATATGAAGTACCTATTGACATGCATAAAATACGATGAGCACCAATGGCATATTTGTGGCGATTTGAAAGTTGTTGCACTTTTACTTGGGCTGCAGCTAGGCTACACAAAGTTTTGCTGTTTTTTGTGTGAATGGGACAGTCGGGCAAAGGCATTTCATTACACCAGACAAAACTGGCCTGTTCGTCAATTCATAGAGTCAGGTCAAAAAAATGTACAGCATATGCCATTAGTAGATTCGAAAAAAAATGTATTACCACCACTGCATATCAAGTTGGGCCTAATGAAAAACTTTGTCAAAGCATTAGATAGAGATGGGTCAGCTTTTCAATACCTGCGTCAGAAATTTCCAAGACTAAGTGAGGCAAAGGTTAAAGAAGGTATTTTTGTTAGGCCACAGATTCGAAATATTTTGAAAGATACACAGTTTGAAAACACTTTAACAGGTATTGAAAAAACTGCTTGGAATGATTTCCGTCTGGTGGTCACTAATTTCTTGGGAAATAGAAAAGCTGACAACTATAAATCCCTTGTCAAAAATATGCTGTCATCGTATCAAAAGATGGGCTGTAATATGTCTCTTAAGATACATTTCCTACACTCACACCTGGACTTTTTTCCTGACAATTGCGGAGCCGTAAGTGATGAGCACGGCGAACGTGTTCATCAGGATATTTCAACAATGGAAAAAAGGTACCAGGGAAAGTGGAATCCTTCCATGCTTGCAGACTACTGTTGGACTCTTGGTAGAGATGCTCCAGAAACGATCCATAAAAGAACAGCAAAAAGACAGCGCATATAGTGATTCTTATAAGTATATGAATCTTGTTACTATTTTTAATATATCCTTAAAAATAAAAAGTTTTTTTTCTAAACCGCAACTAATTTTTTTATTTCATTGTCATTTTTGGATTCAGCGCCCCAAAATTAACAAAGACGTGCACTTTTCCCACAAGATACAATTAAAAAACTAAAATTTGTTGTCCAGTGATTGGCTAGAAAGCTAAGGTATCCTTTTCCTGACAACTTTGGGGGTAACTCGAAAGGGCCAATTACCTGATCGTCAAGAATACCCGCCCAAATATTTATTTTAAAACGTTGTTGGAAATGACCTTCACGAATGGTATGAGGATTTTCTTTGGCCCACGTGTGAGTATTATGGAAATTTAATATCCCGTCTCGTGTAAAAGTACATTCGTCCGTCACTAGAATGTTTTTAAAAAACCCGGATTATCAATGTTTTTGTGCAAAAACCACTGACAGAATGTTAGTCTGCGAGGATAGCCTTCTGGTAACAAGGCCTGCACTCGTTCTACATGGTAGGGATAAAGCAAATTTTTCCGTAGGATTCTATGGACTATGGTATGCGATAGTCCTACGCGGCGGCCTAATTCCCGAGTACTGATATCTGCATTGATTTTCACGATATTTAAAATTTGTATCTCCTGCTCTACAGTAACCTGTCTTTCACGAGTGCGAATATTAGTGGGCTGGCCACTTCCCGTATCACGAAGTCTTTGGTACACTTGCACAAATGTCCTTCTGTCTGGGTGTACCCGTTGGCGAAATCTGTCGATAAATTTGAGCTGCAAGTTTGAATTCTAACGAGCTTCACCATAAACTAACAACATGTCGGCGAACTCTCGATTCGAGAACATTGTAAATAAACACGACGACGTACGCGAACAATAACTTACCACTGTTACCGTTTGCGATCGATTGCCGGTTCGATAAGAGTGATGAATGACCGACGCGCTGTGGTCATGTGTGTTTTAAATATTTAATTTAATGAAACTTACTGATTATAAATTTTGGCTTAACTTAGAAATTTATTTGTTAATTAAAACGTTTTAGATTACATTATAAAAATTAGTAAGTCAGCCATTTAGACAAAAATCCATTGACTTTTGGACCATGGGCCATATGAACTTTTTGACTATTACCCATTTCAATAATGACTACCATAACGTTTACACCCTGTATGTGTTTGTTTTTATATGTAATGCTTGTCATCTATTTTCTTCTTGCTTCTAAGCTTCTCCAATTATAACATTAGCCTGTGTAAGCACGTTTTGTGTAATAACACCAATAAACCATTATTATTATTTTCTCAAATTCCAGGTATGCCCTGCAGGCACCTTCCCCTGCTACGGCCGAACCGTTCCATGCGGTACCAGATTCGTGAACGTCACCAACACAGCCGATGGACAGTCTAGTTTCGGAGCGTATCCTTGGCAGGCGTATCTACGCAACACTACCCACACATACGCGGGCAGCGGAGCACTACTTGACGCGTTCCACGTGCTTACGGCTGCTCATAAGGTCTACCGCAATGTGTAAGTGTTCAAGGCCCAAATAAGACCTAGCCTGGACTACTGCTCAAACCTTTGGCGTGTTGTTGTTCGCCAACGGGCTTTGCTCCTCAGACCTCATCACCTTCGGGTAGGGCAGGGAAAAAATGTTATGGACTAAGTGTACGGACATGTTTGACGGACTTGATCCTTTTAATTTCTGATATACTTTCTTTGAGGGTTTAACTTAATCATGCTGCTTTCGTCTGTCCGACGAAAGACAGCCAAGCTCAGACAGCAGTTTCGTGCATTTTTAGAAACTCATCAGCATGATCAAGGCTTGGTCCGTCGGATAACGAACAACCATAGCCAGTATCCTCCATCCAAGATGTCTATGGTGCTGAGCTATTTCAACATAATCCTTTATGAACTGCTGACGGCATTGCGTAGGAAAAGTAGAGCCAACCTAACTGACTCCATTTTTTCTTTTTTTTTTTCAGAGCAAACCCACAAGCCATCACTGTCCTTATGGGTGTATGGAACCCAAATAGTTTGGTGAATGTTCAATCCAGCACTGTGTCACGCATTACTATACCCAGCAATTTCAACGCCAGTTTACTGACGAACGACATAGCCATACTGACCCTAACTCAACCCATAGTATTGGGACTGTACGCCAATATCAACACAATATGTTTTCCAGCTGCAGGTTCAACATCAGCGTCGTACGTTGGACAAAGGTAACCACCGCATGTCTTATTATTTGTAGGTATACAGGTTTATCGAAATACGGTCATCTATCACACCAGAATCGACCTCTGTGGAGAGCGCAGAACTACTATTACTAGGAACTGTTTGGGATCTCAGTTCACGTTCAACAGCCCAGTCACCACGTGACCGCTAGATGGCTGACGATTCTGGCTGTGAAGTAGATGTGATCTACTTGCCATTGAATAAACTGAACATTATGCGTTCGACCAAAACGACAGCCAACCATGGACAGCTGTTTAGTGCTTTTTGGCTACCCATGAGCATGGTCTAGGCATGGTCAATCGTCTCTGGACAACGAACGAAAGCATTGTAACTATCCTCTATTCACGTTGTTGAGGAAGTAGACATAGTTAACTGGTAGGTAGAATGGGCCGAGGCCATATTTAAAAATAAGAAGATTCTAAATTCATTTTTTCGGATTTGTCAAAATACCCCAAAGGTTTAATATTAGATATGATATTGTCCTATTGAACCGCAGGGGTATTGCATATCTTGAAAAGTGACGTGTCTATTTTTTTAACATTATATTACTTATATAGGTTTTTTGTGACATTGTGTAAGTTATATAAATGTCAACTTGGAACTAGCTGTTTTCACTCGATGAGCAGTCGTTGGTAAGCTGTACGTGTTGCCTAAGCATTATGATGCATCAGCTATCAATGTTTGGCTCCGATGTGAGGTAACATCTACTTTGAGATGGCATTATTGGAGGTCTAAGCTGTATGTTGTATATATACTATATCTGGAAGGAAACGGCAGTTCATAGGAACATAGTGAAGAGTTGTATGCTAATATTCTGTGATGATAATTCCACTGATTTCATGTGTCAAATACACTTATAATAATACCGATTACAGATGTCTGGTGTCAGGCTGGGGCCAAACAGCCTTCACCACCTTTGACGCTCCGACCAATCCTCAGAAACAAGTGACAGTAACTGTAGTACCGTACAGTACTTGCAGAACGTCATTCAGTGCTGCCAACCTTCTAGGACCCAACGTAGATGTGTACCTCGATCCTAACGGCGAGATATGCGCTGGAGGAGAAAATATGAAAGACGCCTGCACGGTAAGCACAAAAAAATATTGATCTTCAAAACAAGATTGAAGTTTTTTTATGAAACCTTAATCAAATTCTCGAATTCTCAAATTCTCAAATTCTCAAACCCTCATATCCTCAAATTCTCAAATTCTCAAATTCTCAAATCAAATTCTCAAATTCTCAAATTCTCAAATTCTCAAATTCTCAAATTCTCAAATTCTCAAATTCTCAAATTCTCAAATTCTCAAATCCTCAAATTCTCAAATTGTCAAATTCTCAAATTGTCAAATTGTCAAATTTTCAAATTGTCAATCAAATTGTCAAATTCTCAAATTGTCAAATTCTCAAAATTCTCAAAAATCTCAATATTCTCATAATTCTCAAATTCTCAAAATTCCCAAAATTCTCAACATTCTAAAAATTCTCAAAATTCTCAATATTCTCAAAGATCTCAAAATTATCAAAATTCTCAAAATCCTCAAAATGCTCAAAATTCTTAAAATTCTCTAAATTCTCTAAATTCTCTACATTTTCTAAATTCTCTAAATTCTCTAAATTCTCTAAATTCTCTAAATTCTCTAAATTCTCTAAATTCTCTAAATTCTCTAAATTCTCCAAATTCTCTAAATTCTCTAAATTCTCTAAATTCTCTAAATTCTCTAAATTCTCTAAATTCTCTAAATTCTCTAAATTCTCTAAATTCTCTAAATTCTCTAAATTCTCTAATTCTCTAAATTCTCTAAATTCTCTAAATTCTCCAGATTCTCTAAATTCTCTAAATTCTCTAAATTCTCTAAATTCTCTAATTCTCTAAATTCTCTAAATTCTCTAAATTCTCTAAATTCTCTAAATTCTCTAAATTATCTAAATTCTCTAAATTCTCTAAATTCTCTTTATTGTCTCAATTGTCTCAATTGTAAAATTGTATCAAAATTGTCAAAATTGTCAAAATTCTCGAAATTGTCAAAATTGTCAAAATTCTCGAAATTGTCAAAATTGTCAAAATTGTCAAAATTGACAAAGTTCTCAAATTATCAAGTTCTCAAATACTCAAATTTTCAAATTCCTAAGTCCGCAAATTCTCAATCACATTTGTATGGAACGAACTGAAATGTAAATCGAGAAATTTTTCTTTTTTAGCAAGATGGCGGTTCTCCACTAGTATGTCCCACCAGTACTGGAACCTACAGCCTAGCTGGGTTAGTCATATGGGGCAAGAACTGCGGAATGCCTGGAGTTTATGGAGTATACGTCAGCGTACCAGCCTATCTCACTTTTATCCAAAGTAACTTAGCTGCGACCGGTTGAACAACGATAACCAAAGGAAACATCAATGTCAAATGTTCTAGAATTGGAGGAGAAATGCAGCCGCGGTGGTGCAACATTTTATACAGTACTTTTCATAAAGGTCTCTGCTTTTTGAGGGGATCAATATAGCAAGATACATGGTGATGACATTTTTTGTACCTAAAATCTACCTGAATATGCAATGAGCTATGGGATATTCACTTTAAAAATTTTAGACGTCCGTTTAACAACTGCTAAAAGAAGAAGATTGATATAGCATACTGTAGCGTTTTGATGGTTGATTTTTGAGTTACAAGCGATTAAATAAATGTACAAAACACTCAACTTTTAAAACCCGCCAATAATCCATTTTGGAAGCTAGTGACTTCATACTCTAGGAATAAAACGCACTCCCAATGAGCTTAAAATGAGATATCGCACGAACCGACCTTCCATTTAAAAAAATGTGAACACGTAGCTGCAAAAGGACCATGCACAAAACTTTTGGCAAATGGGCCCCATTCAGTATGATATACAGGGTGTTGGAAAAACAGACAGATATTTTAGAGGGTGATTCCTTGTTGAAAAATATGAAAAAGTATCTGGAAAAATATTTTTCGGATCTGCTGAAACTCGGCAATATTATTTGCTTTATTAAGAGGCTAATTTAGCCCTAGATAATATCTCCCTGTATCTTAAAAACCCTGCATTTCCAAACCCATGTTTATAGAAACTTTTTTCATATTTTTTAAACGGAATCACCTTCTAAAATACCTCCGCCTATTTTCCAAATACCCTGGATTTCTTGCCTTCCCGACCAGAAGCAACCCTACAATTGGTTTCTAACAAAATGGTAAATGTGTCTAATACATAAAAATGGCGTCAAGAGTCTGTACTTCCACGCAATGTGCGTGCATAAATGAATATGTTCGGTCCAAGTTGGTCCCTTCGAGGGAAAAAATTTAAATCAAAAAAATGAAATACGTCAAGTCAGCCAAACAGGCACATACAATTAGTTCATACATCATAGTCCCCATCAATTTGATAACGCTAGTGCTAGTTTCTTCCCTGCTCTGAGTGTCGACCATCTGGCAACGGTGCTGAACCACACACGACACTAGACAACGCCAGTCGCGATACTGCAACTAGAAAAAACTTAAGCATCAGACGCGGACAGTGCTCAGCGTCGATCGTGTGTGGCTTCTATAAATATTTTATTTATTTTAAGAGCAAATTTTCGGGAAAATCTATAATCTGTAATATTGTTGGGGTCGGAAGCGTATATAAATATAGTGCTGCCAAAAAAATTAGGTATACCCGTTCTCAGCCCTCGATTTTCAACCCCTAAATGAGTTTTTCTGAAAGTGATCAGTGCCTCTAAAACATCAAAAAACGAAGGGGTCCCACTAAATTTTTGCCGCTGAACACGAAGTTAGAATTGGGGGTCGAACATTTTTGAGGAAGCGATAAAAATCATAGTTTTTATATAATAATATTCCTATATTATTCCTCGTTTCTGGAAACGTTTTTCTTCGGATGGAAAATTCGAAAGAATACAATCAAAGCTTATATTAGTTATATAGTTCGTTTTTGTACAATCAGTACCTTTTTGAACAATTTTGGGAACAGACACACCAAAAAGGGATGCTATCTTAATCTACTTTCAAAGAAGTATTTTTTTGTTTTTTTGCCTAGCTTCGCCGACACTGACGCGGGAAGTAAAACCCATATAATCAGTATTCTGAAAGAAACATTTATTCGAAACCACTTGTAGGAAGGTGTCGGGAAGTGTCATGCTGATCGTGACCATGATTCTTACAAGGTCAGTTCAGCTCAAGTTGATTTTGATACGATTATACTGGAATACATTTGCCACGAGTTGCTCGAGATTTCAGTACACCCAATAGGACAGGAAACTTTTCAAGGGCACACAAAACTCGTGATTGTTTCCTTATCTTTGATTATGACCCTGTAAATCATGTGAATTTGAAGGTGAAAGAAAAAGTGCAACTGGCACTTTCAGGCTAAAATATACTATTCATGCAACAATTCCGTCACCCCAAATATCAGCTTGCTAACTTAATCTGCTCAAAAAATAAGTAAGGAGAACCCTTTTGAAAGGCATTGTATATATGAACAAACTATTTTTTGTATTATTTGTATTTTTATTCATTATAAATATATATGTAGTTTATTTCTATTATTTATTTATAGATAATTGCCCGACATAATAATCCAGTTACAAGGTGTTAATTAAGTATGTACCATAAATTTAACAGACGATTCTTTGAGTAATTTTAAGACAAATATACTAAGTGACATATAAATCCGAACACCCAGTTTAAATGGTTTTATTTTAATAAAAGTTGATGAATGTATTTATCTAACTGTAAATAACAAGTGAAAAAATGTTCAGCCTTATCAGTTGGACATTCCGGTTTTTATACTGCTTTTTTTTAATTCACTAACGCTCTAAAAATGAATATTTCAGCCGCAGTAAAGAGTCAACGTTGGCGGATTTTGGTTCTTGACATCCTTTACGATCGGTTACGATGCCTAGAGTACGGAGACCTGTACGATTTCGTCAACTTAGTGAGTTTGATAGGGGCCGTATAGTGGGACTTCGGGAAGCTGGACTTTCTTTTCGGGCAATTGCAGTTAGAGTGCAAAGAAGTGTAGACACTGTGGTTAGGCGTTGTCAGGCATAGCTTCGAGAAGGCCGTACGCAAAGAGCAAGGGGCACTGGACGCCGCCGTAGAACAACAGACCGTGTAGATGGCCGCCTAAGATTATTGGCCTTAAGGGACCGTTTCTCCACTACCAGGTCCATTGCAAATGAATGGTTTGCAGAACACGGAAGACCTATTGGCATGCGAAGTGTTTACCGACGAATGAGAAGTTTTGGCTTGTTTTCATACCGGCCACACTGGGTCCTCCCTTTAACTCGAGGACACCGACGTAATCGCCTTGAGTGGTGCAGACAACGGTCACTCTGGGATCAGGAATGGAACAGTATTGTCTTTAGTGACGAGTCTCGATTTTGTTTAGGCATACACGCTGGTCGTGCCAGGGTTAGAAGGCGACGTGGTGAAAGGAGGAATCCACAGTTTTTTGTTGAAAGACATGTTCATCACACTGTTGGAGTTATGGTTTGGGGTGCTACAGCTTATGGTTCCAGGTCACCTTTAATCTTCATCAGAGGTAACATGAACGTGCAGCGTTATATCCACGAAGTTCTAGAACCCCATCTTTTACCCTATCTTGACACCCTGGCAGATCCAACTTTCCAACAAGATAATGCCCGACCACATGTTGCAAGAGTCACAATAGACTTCTTTCAACATAATGATGTCACATTGTTACCATGGCCACCAAGATCTCCCGACTTATCCCCAATTGAGCACGTGTGGGATATGATGGGTAGGAGATTGCTCAATTTGCAACGTCCTCCTCAGACTCTAGAAGCACTTCGAGAGGAGTTGGTGGTTGCCTGGAATGAGATACCACAGGAGGACATTGACCACCTGATCAGAAGCATGTCTAGGCGCGTTGGAGAATGCGTAGCACATCAGGGTGCATCCACACATTATTAAAGGTCAAAGAGCTTTAAAGCAGTGCAATCATTTTGAAATTTTTATCATTTACTTATTATGCTTCATTAAGTACTTATACAAAATTTTAATAAAATAAAACCATTTAAACTGGGTGTCCGGATTTATATGTCACATAGTATAGTTTATACTCGTTAAAATTTAAAAAAAATCACTAGAAATGGCAAAACGCCTGAGAAGACTATTTCTCAACGAAAGTGGCGTCAAGAAACAAACGAATGAATCTTGCAGCGAAAACAATTGCAATATCGGATTATAATTCATAATTATTCATCCTTATTCCTCTTTATGATTTCTATCTCTACGAAAGCCGGGTGATAATTTATTCAGCCAGGATACTTGATACTGTGTTTATAGCCTGCTAATGACTAGAAATTATGAATACATTATGGAGGGGAACCATTAATAAAGCTTCATCTACACTGGCACATAGATATGGCGAATCTTACTATTGAAGAAGCAAATGACACTTTGATTATTGCGGGAAGTTCTTTTTTGGTCCCGATTCGAGTAGGCTATCCCCTTATATGGATAACGAAAATTATGATTCATTCATATAATATACAGGGTGGCGCATCGAAAACGAAACAGACGCATTTATAGGCAGCACAGTTTTTTTTGAAAAACGCTCAGACCTGTCGATTTTGTTTTCGAGGGGACACAAGTTTGGCAAAAAATCACGTTAGCACGTGCAGCCTCCTAAGCGGGGGTGACACCACCCCCAAAATCTTAAATGGAAAGGGGGGTCGAGTGATACCTTATTTTAAAGGTCTTTCAATTCCCTTTATAATGATATACAGTTAATGTACTTCAGTTCAGTACTTTTGAGGATTTATTGATTTAAAGCTTAAAGTAGACTTTAATAGGTACATCAAATTAGTTTGTACTACTTTCAGAAGAAATTTGACTAAAAGAATTTAGTTAATAAGTAAATGCTTTTCTTCACTACGCCCATGGTTTGTTTATCATTTTGTTGTTGAAAATAGCTATTGGAGCGTTTTTTTGTGACAAAAAAGTTATTTCTTGAAGAAAGATAAGGAAATATCTCATACTTATTTTAAATAGGAATTTAGTACATAGTTTGCGATTGAGTTGACCAAACTTTGTTGCTAAAATAAATTCTAACGCTTTATTACATAAATTAACCATGGTAGATTCGACAGCAAAAAGAGTTGAAATTATCGAAATATTTTTCGGAATTAATCAATGCGCTAATAGAACAGCAGAAATACTTAATGAGCGACATGAGAACAGTAACGTGCATCGAAAATATGTTTTCAACATTGAAAATCCCATAAGGAACGAAACAATAGAAGTGGGGGTTTTAGGGCAAGTTTATGTAGATCCTACGTTAAGTACCCGCAAATTGAAGACTGTGTGAGGTGTTAGTCGACGTCCTGTCCAACGGATTCTAAAGGCCCATAGTTTTCATCCCTCAACGTGATTTTTTGCCAAACTTGTGTCCTCCTCGAAAACAAAATCGACGGGTCTGAGCGTTTTTCAAAAAAAAACTGAGCTGCCAGTAAACGCCTCTGTTTCGTTTTCGACACGCCACCCTGTATAAATGGCCAAAAAGAAGCGGTATTATTTCTCACCGACTCTTGAACTTCTTGCAACTATCTTTCGTACGCAACCTTTAATTGTGAATTGATGAGTGATCTTAGTCTAATAAACTCCTTTCTGTAAAAATTGTTTTTAGTTTGTTTCCATTTACGATGGTTTCTTTCCTGTTCTTAATTATTAACGAATTATACCATCTTGGAAACTTCCGCTTGAAGTTTTTGAATAATGGTTCATGAAAAATTATCGGTAATTTTGATGCATGACTTTGTAAAACGTGATAAACCACCTTATAAGGGGTAAGTCAAATATTGAGAATCACAGGGCAATCTCTATATTATGCTTGTTCTCGAAAGTCTTTGAAATAGTCTTGTACAGTCGCATTTACCCTGCCGTCCAGCGTCAGCTGTCATTGCATCAACACGGATTTGTCGCTAATCGCTCAACAACCACAAATCTATTTATAATAACGCAGTACCTCTCGGAAGCCATTGATAGTAATGAGCAAGTTGACGTTATTTATACCGACTTTCGATAAAATTAACCACAAAACTTTATTAAATAAGTTAGGTGCACTTGGTTTCACAGATGATGCTAGGGAGTTAATGAAATCTTACTTATCCGATCGTAGACAATTTGTTAGCTATAATGGCTTCCAATCTGAGACCTACTTGGCACCTTGTGGAGTTCCTCAAGGGTCCAACCTGGGACCATTACTGTTTTTGATATTTATTAATGACCTCTGTGACTCAGTTGAATGTGATCGCCTATGCTTTGCTGACGACCTAAAAATTTATTCGCAGATAAATACTCCTGATGATTGTATCAAGCTACAACACCAATTAAATTTTGTGCTGTCTTGGTGTGTAGAAAACTAGTTGGAGCTTAATGTGAAGAAGTGTAAAATAGTCAGCTATATCAGAAAAATTAATGTTTGCGAATATCCGTACTCTATTGATGGGTCTGTGCTAGAAAGATGCTCTGATGTACGTGATTTAGGTATAATCTGTGATCAAAAGTTAACTTTTAGTCAGCATATAAATAAAAAAGCATCAGAAGCATTGGCGGCTTATGGTTTCATAGTAAGGAATTGCAGGAATTTTCATAACATATAGTCTATTAAGCTATTATATTATGCTTATGTTAGATCCAAAGTCGAATATTGTAGTATTATTTGGAGCCCTTACTATGAATGCTATAGCACAGCTAATGAAAGAATACAACGGAAGTTTATGAAGTTTGTTCTGTTTAGGATTGATGGGAAATATCCAGAGAGAGGTACAAGTAATGAGGAACTATGTAGTCGCTTAGACATGTTGACTTTAAAAAAACGTAGGTACTGTGCCTTGGCTACAAAATGATGAACAATTTAATTGATTGCCCCTTGATCCTGGAACAGATCAAGTTTCGTACTCCAACGTTTGCATCTCGCAATCATAAAATATTCGCGCTTCCTAGAGCTAGGACAAACATTCTTCTCAAGTCACCGTTATATGTAATGTGCTCTAACTTAAACAGAATTGGATGTTACTGTGATATATTTACGACAAATGTTAATTACCTGCTAAAGGCAGCTAAGGCTCATTCGGACCAATAGCTCATGTTACAAATTTATACCTGTGTTGCATTTGTTGTTTTCTTTTCGCTTTTGTATTATGTTTATAAATTGTCCTATAAATGGGAAACTGTTGGACAATAAAGCTATTATTATTATTAATCGTCTGGGTTCCGAGCGGAATTGAATCGGCTAGACACAAACGCACCAACAAAGGCGGTGCCCCGTTTTGCGAAGTCTTTCGGCAGCATCTGATCCGGTCGCATTTCGCGGCACTGCGACACAGAGAAAAAGGGTACCGCCTTCACAGAAAGGGTGCAAGCGGTGAAGTTATAAAAAAGGGCACACAGGGATTGCATGGCGTACGTTTCCCAAAAGAAAGGAAGCGTCGCTTATCAAAGCAAGCGATCGGGCGGATGCGTAAGGTTGTGTGCTGGGTCAGGTACCAAAGAGACATGCCGAATCCTGGTAGTGCATCCATGGGAACTCCAGAGAGTAACGGGTGATGATTTTTAAGATGTATAGGATTTGATTTACAAAAAAAAAACACAAAAAATTTTAAAAAGCGATTAAATCTTTATTAGAGTCGATAGAACGGTCGATATAATTTAATGTTTAAAGATTATTTCATGTAAATGTTGGCCGCGGCTCCGCTTTAGATGGCCCATACGCAATGTCCAATTTTGGGATACTCTCTCCGACATATCGGCCGGTATCTCACGAATAAATGCTTCAATATTGGCTTCCAGTACGTTAATCGTTGCTGGTTCGTCCCTGTAGACATTAGCCTTAACATGGCCCCACAAGAAATAGTCCAACGGCGTTAAATCACACGATCTAGGCGGCCAATTGACGGGCCCCAAACGTGAGATAAGCTGTTCACCGAACTCGCCTCTCAATAGGGCCATTGTTTCGTGTGCGGTGTGGCATGTGGCACCGTCTTGTTGAAACCACATGTCAGCCAAGTCCAGCTCTTCCATTTTGGCCAAAAAAAAGTTTGTTATCATCGCACGGTAGCGCTCGCCATTCACAGTTACGTTCCGGCCATTGTCGTCTTTGAAGAAGTACGGCCCGATGATGCCACCGGCCCATAATCCACACCAAACAGTGTTTTTTCGGGATGCATTTGTAGCTCTTGCAATGCTTCTGGCTGGTCTTCACTCCAGATGCGGCAATTTTGCTTGTTAACGTACCCATTCAACCAGAAATGAGCTTCGTCGCTGAACACAATTTTTAGATAAAAATGGTGATCTTCCTCCAACTTTACCATCGCCCATTCACGAAATGGGAAACGTTGTAGGAGGTCGTGTGGCTTCAATTCTTGCACCAGCTGTATCTTATAAGGTTTTACACCCAAATCCTGTCGCAAAATTTTCCACGTAGTGGCCCAATTGCTGCGAACGGCGGCGAATCGACGTTTCAAGGTCATCACTAACACTGGCGGATACAGCCGCAATATGTTCTTCAGTGCTCTCTCTACGTCTACGTGTTGGTGGTGTAATATCCAATAATGTAAACTGGGTTCGAAATTTAGTCACAAGCTTCCGAATAGCTCCCTCAGTATTCCGACCAAATTGCGCATAAATTGGAAGCAGCGCTCGATGCACTCTCTTAGCCGAGCATGAATTTTGATAGTAAAATTCAATAATTTGCAAGCGTTGTTCGTTCATAAGCCGATTCATGGTTAAATTATAGACCAAACTGAACAAGTTTGACAATGACACAAGACACGATTCACGCGTCATCTGTCAAAAACACTGTTGCCAAAAAGATACTAGCAAAAAAATCACATTATATAATGATCGTACTATGCGATTCAGTGGAGGTCGATTATGTTATCAGAAAATGTAACATATCCTACACTGAGTTTATTCAGAAGTATAATTTCCTGTACGTATTGTACAGTCTGCGAAAAATAAAAGTCCACCAACTTTGGCCTAATAGACAAGGCTAACAATCGCTCCAAAATAAATACCTATCGCGATCTTGTAAAACAAGGTTTAAATTTCAATTCGGATACAAGGCGATCTCAAAAATTATAGTTTAAAACCGAGTTTTCAAGCATTGAATTTACCCATATTCAGGGCGTTTCATACATTAAGGGTGGATTTCACCACGGTTGTCAAATTAACAGTCCGTTATTCTCCACCTATAGGGTAACAGTCCGTCAAATACAACGAACGAGCTTCAAGTTCCAATCAACAAATTTTAGCAGCCAATAGCTATGAAATGTTGAAAACAAAATATTGGCAAAGTATGAGATGACATCTTGACATTGAAACATTGAGCACCTACTTGATGACTGGCTCCACCAAAAAGTTCATAGATATTGCTCGTTTCCAAACATTCATTCATTCACTTGCCGTTCATCAGAACAATTATGGCACCTTAGATTGATATTCCCACAAAACCATTCTGGTTTTTTAATATCCATACATCCATAAAGTTGAATATGTTTCGTTTTTCAGGAACTTAACAAACATCCACACTATATTCACAGCGATTTAGAAATTCCCAAATATATGTCGTACAGCTACCAGCAAACCTAAAACCTGCAGAAAAACTAGAAATTTGCAATATTTTTCTTTTTTCACTGAGTAGATATTCTGGGTTATATTTATATTAGACGTTATTTGAATACAGCTGATTATTGCATTTCAAGGAGTGACACATGTGTGGGCTCTGTCAACTCTTGGTACCAGTCACAAAACATATTCTGAAGGTTTAGTTCCATGCTATTCAATCACAACACGGTGACTTGTGTGGTTGTCATCGGCTATTTTGTGAGGGTGCGACATGGTTGCCAGATTGTGCATTAATATCCCGTTTCACCCTCCTGGTCCCAGTGAAGTAAGTTCCGCCAACTGTTGAAATATACTCTACTATGCTTTATAAGACTATTCGTGACATTTTTCCCAAAATCATTGCACGACACTTGAAAAAATGCCAATGAAAATTTAAAATTATTTCCATGACGCCGCAAAATAGCTCCGTCGGTACCTTGGGTTATACATCTTGACAGTAGGGATGTTCGATACGTTCCTATATTTAGAAGTATCAATAATCATGATACCTACTAAATTTTCACGAAAAAAATGCAAAACCAGCAAATGTAAAAGATTCATTTCGCACCTACCACCACGAGACGTGAGCGTCGTTAGACTTGGCAACCCTCGAGTGACAGACAGATATCCCCGCCAGCCAACGACCACCAGTCAAAAACACAAACAATAGTTTTGATGATTTTTGGACTTAAAAGACATTATTTGTGAAACATTTTTCACAATTTTTTGTCTATGTCCATAGTAATTGCATTATGCATCAGGGAGATGTAGGGATTGACACGTCTTACACATATTATCTGTGTTTTAGGATGGAGAGGACATAATGCTTTTATTGCTTTGAAGAAATTCATTATCCCATAAATTAATAAATGATTACTATTATGACGTAAAGGAAGATGAGGAATTGGATGGAATGAATTTTATATTCTATTTTCTTGCAAAATACAGACAAATCCACAATATTCAACAGGTATGTAATGATAACTTTCAGTATATTGAAGTTGGTAAATTAGAGAGTGCCATGCATTAACAAACGTCCAAATCTGCTGCCAAATTCAACAGCTAGAAAATCGACCTATTATTTGCCACATTCCCATTCGCTGAAGGGGATAACGGATTGTTAAATGTAAACCTATAACATATATCAAAATACATGAAAGTTGTCCTGTTTTTTCTATACAAAAGCATCATGTTGGAATCAAAAAGTGGTCTTGTTTATAATACAGTCGAATTTTCACGATTTTATTCAATATTTCAATAGAAATCACTGATATTCTGAGAGCTTTGACAGCTTCCGTCAAATTGCATTTCGATAAGGTATTTTCGCATTGGTCCACAATACTAATGTTGGTGAAATCGGCCCTTAATATCCATATTTTGATTAAATGTTTAGCCTACCAGCTGCGTATGCATCAAAGTATATTCAAATTAGCCCTAAAATGTAACAGACCCCTATGAGAACACACCTGCGCTATGTCACCTTTGTCGGACTTGCACAATAGGTACTCCGATATCGATCGAAATCTGTTTGAAATTCGATAGCGATGCCACTTAACTGGAAGGGTGGCTTTATACGTAACCCCCTATTAGGCACATCAGATGTACCACCCTGTAACACGATACGCAAAGAGACCATGCCAGAACAAGCCCAGGGGGTGAACGATGGGAATGTTTTTTACAAGGGTATTGTGCGTTTTACAAAGGTGAAGGGTTCAATGGTTTGATATTCCGGTCTTTTGATATGCACAAAAATGTTATAGGATGTAAATTTTGAATGTTATCTAGGTGAGTGTTTTTCAACTGTTTAAAATGTATGTAGGGTACCGTAATTTGGGGTGAATAGAAAGAACGGGGTGAATAAAAACAAACATGGGGAATTAGTTTTTTTTTCTTAGCTACCTCGCTCAAATTTGGTTATATCACAGTTAAAATACTTAGAATCAGTCGTTGGATGCTTGGCAACGTAATTCTTCAGAATACGAATTTTTAAGGTTTGGCAACATTGGTTAGCAGCTGTCAGGATTCTAACCTATGAAGTTGGAGGTATTCATTGTTGGAAAAACTTCGTTTGAAAAATCAAGAAATTGCAAAAAAATCGTGGAATTGTTTTTTTAAAGCGATTTTTGTAACTAACCTGACTATTTTCGATTTTTCGGGTGGATAGAAACAGTGAATAGGGTTTTTATTCACTCCGAGCGTCTAAAAACATTTGTTTTTTGTTTCAGACACGGCATGCTTCGTGATTATAGACATGATCCGAAATCAAAACTTTATAAAAAAAACGACAATAGAAGCAATATTACATCTGCTTTAAATAACATTCGTAATGGAATGTCATTTAGACAAGCGAGCTTCAAACATAAGATCCACTTTTTAGATTATTCTATTAAGAGTTATTAGTTTTAGATTAATTATGACTCTAAAAAGTTTCTCTACGAATATATTTCTTTATTTTCGATAAAAGTTTATAAAAAAAATTATATAGTGGTTTTCGTTACCCAAAAATTCATTAACTTGATGAAAAAGACTTTTTAAAAAAATAAGTAAGTTTGGATTGGTATAATGGCCAATGACGTGAAAAAGAGAGGGGTGTTTCTTTTCAAACAAAAGAGGTATAAAAAAATTCAACAAAAAATAAATTACGAGGCTTGAATCTATTAGGAGCGACACGACTTTTTCCATTTTTACTTTATTTTTAAAGAGCCTAGCCTTTGAGATACAAGCACCAAAAGGTCCAAAAGTGTTTCTATTCGCCCCAAACTACGGTAGTAGTGTTCTGAACAAAATATGAGATAAGGTGCTGAGGATTTATTTGCATTTAATTCCAAATTTTGTGCTTCAGAGCAACTACATATATACTAAGTGACATATAAATCCGAACACCCAGTTTAAATGGTTTTATTTTAATAAAAGTTGGTGAATGTATTTATCTTACTGTAAATAACAAGTGAAAAAATTTTCAGCCTTATCAGTTGGACATTCCGGTTTTTATACTGCTTTTTTCAATTCACTAACGCTCTAAAAGTGAATATTTCAGCCACAGTAAAGAATCAACGTTGGCGGATTTTGGTTCTTGACATCCTTTACGATCGGTTACGATGCCTAGAGTACGGAGACCTGTACGATTTCGTCAACTTTGTGAGTTTGATAGGGGCCGTACAGTGGGACTTCGGGAAGCTGGACTTTCTTTTCGGGCAATTGCAGTTAGAGTGCAAAGAAGTGTAGACACTGTGGTTAGGTGTTGTCAGACATATCTTCGAGAAGGCCGTACGCAAAGAGCAAGGGGCACTGGACGCCGCCGTAGAACAACAGACCGTGAAGATCGCCGCCTAAGATTATTGGCCTTAAGGGACCGTTTCTCCACTACCAGATCCATTGCAAATGAATGGTTTGCAGAACACGGAAGACCTATTGGCATGCGAAGTGTTTACCGACGAATGAGAAGTTTTGGCTTGTTTTCATACCGGCCACACTGCGTCCTCCCTTTAATGATGGGTAGGAGATTGCTCAATTTGCAAGTCCTCCTCAAACTCTAGAAGCACTTCGAGAGGAGTTGGTGGTTGCCTGGAATGAGATACCACAGGAGGACATTGAACCACCTGATCAGAAGCATGCCTAGGCGCGTTGGAGAATGCGTAGCACATCAGGGTGCATCCACACATTATTAAAGGTCAAAGGGCTTTAAAGCAGTGCAATCATTTTGAAATTTTTATCATTTACTTATTATGCTTCATTAAGTACTTATACAAAATTTTATTAAAATAAAACCATTTAAACTGGGTGTTCGGATTTATATGTCACTTAGTATTTATTACAGTAAATTAGTCAGACATAAACAGTGGTGTATATAAATGTTTTATCAAGTAAAATAAATCAATTTTCTTTCTTCTTTTTGTGGAATCCAGTGTTTTAATCCACACCCAAAAGACCCCAGAAAAACGCTACAATATCTTTATGAATATCTGGTTTATACACTAAAACCAGGAGCGGACCTACAAATGAGATAAAACTCGAATAATAAACAGCTTTACTGACGTTACGGCTGCCACTGCAATTGCAGCATACTTCAGAAGGCTTGCTAGACGGTCGGAAAATCCTGGACGGGAATGTCTCGTCCAGTAAGAAGTCTTTACAGTCCCGGATTCCGGAGACCTACTACTTTTTCCACAAAATTACTAGAGTTACACCTTCGAGTAGATAGGTTTTTGATTATACAGGGTGTCCGCAAAGTGGGGGTTTTCCTTGACACGACGTGTAGATCTTGAAAACATAAGCAATTCTTCTTAGTACCATATACACCAATGTCTTAAGGGAACCGAGATAAAGGGCTCTGCAACATCAAAAATATCTGAATACCGTCCTGTAGCCGCGACATCACCGACTGGTACAAGGTCACTGGCTCCACCCGACGACAGAACTGGGTCGGGGTCAGTGTGTCAGGTCAGTATGCAACCTTCAACCAACGGTTACGGTCACGCGTGTAGTGGTAATCGCGTAGACGAGAATCCCTCAACAAGCACTAGAGACGTGGCTAGAGAAGTGCAAGTATCAAAAACTAAAGTGTGGCAAACGCTGCGTGAAGAGGGGCTGTATCCGTTTTACGTCCAACGTGTACCAGCCCTTCAACCTGATGATTTTCCAGCAAGAGTGCGGTTTTGTGAGTGGTTGTTGCATCAACATGACAATAATCCGGACTTTTCGAAGTGCATATTGGTGATAGACGAATCTACGTTCACGCGTAATGGGGTGAATAACTTTCGCAACACTCATGTTTGGTCAGTAGAAAATTCGCACGCTGTCCGTCGGGCACATTTTCAACAAACATTTTCGGTGAATGTTTGGGCTGGCATGGTGAACGGTATGCTCATTGGACCATTTATTCTCCCAAATCGATTGGACGGGATGCAATACCTAGACTTTTTACGCAACATTTTGCCTTCCTTGTTTGCCTGCGTCTGCTCGGTAGCGCATCAGCTGATTTCATTTTCTGTTGGAGCGGTATGATTTCGGGCAGAGATGTACTTAGCCCTTCTCGTCAACTGGAGAGTGAGTACTTTTTCCCTTATGTTTTTTACTTGGTCGCCCTCGTTTCACTACACATTACCTTTGTTATTTCAAGGGTAGTTGTTTCTGAAAAGGAAAACCCCAACTTTGCGGACACCCTGTATACAGCTTGAGTTAAAATAGGAAAATGTTGCGTTCTTTGGGGCGTATTCACATTCCCTTGAGAAACTTACCAAAATTTCATAGCTTATTCTAAGAAATATCAAAAAATAATTAAACTTTTCCATTGGTACTTTTTAATCACTACATGCTGGTGTTTTTAAATTTGCTGTCCGACGATTCGTTTTTGAGAAACCATCATCAATTGTATTTTTTATATAATCCGAAAAAAATACAAACTATATCTAATAGCATTTTGTAAACGAATTAACGGAGATGTTACATTTATTTTCTTGGTTACAAGGGAAAGACTTTATTCTGATTTTTTTATTTTTTTAGGTAGGCGTTGCAAACAAATGCTTGACTTAACGTAAATACCTGTCACCGAGTATTTTTATTATTATGTATTGTTAATATTGCTTTAATATCGTCAAAGATGCCAGACGCTCATTTTAGCAATGAATTAAAGTTCGACATTACATTTTGTGCTACAAAAATATTAAAAATACTGCATAAATGTATCTTGATACATTTCTTTATAGCTAAGAAAACAAATGTAACAAAATATAAAAAACAACATCATGTAGTACCTAAAAAGTACCAATGAAAAACATAGTATACAGGTTTATAATTGAGCACTGTTTTATGTCCAATTGCAAGCATTAAATACAGTGGACCTCCGATAATCCGGCCCCTGTCTAATCCGGCGCCCCCTGTAATCCGACATGTCTTTGAATATGTATTACATTTGACAATCTTCGCTAATGTTGGTCACGCAGGTTTGAACAGGTTACAACTTGTACGCGCCACCGCTATCGTGCTCGACGCGTAAGCATTGTTTTACTTAGTTTGAATTTGACTACTGGTGATAGCGGTACGGCCTAGCGTGCGTTCATTGTTTACTATTTATTCATTGTGTATTACGTATAGTACCTAGTAATGTCATCACAAACTCAGAAGCGAAAGCACAGAGCATCGAAAATTAAAGAAAAATGTGATATTTTAGACAGCTTAAATCGCAATGAACCTTTCAGTAGTTTAGCAAGTGAATACGGCGTAGGCCGATATACAATTTATGACATTAAAAGAAACCACAAGAAAATCAAGATGTTCGTGCCAACTACTGACTGCGGGCCAGGCAAGAGACAGACACTCAAGAAAGCTGAACATCCAGAAGTGGAAGAAGCTTTGTACATGTGGTTTCTTCAGGAAAGAAATAGGCACGCACCAATTTCAGGACCCATGTTGGCCATGAAAGCTAAGTTTTTTTATAAGAAAATAACAAAAAAAGATGATTTTGTGGCCAGCAAAGGATGGCTAGAACGTTTTAAAAGTCGTCATGGCATAAGTTTAATGACTATTACAGTAGAGAGACTTTCTAACGATGCCACCTGCATCGAGCACTTTAAATTAAGTTTTTTGCAAAAGGTGAACGATTTAAATCTTGACCCGTCACAGGTGTACAATGCAGACGAATCAGGGCTTTTTTGGCGTGTGAAAAATCCGAACCTGAACGAAAAGTAAGTAAAGAGCGTGTAACCATACTACCATGTGCTAACGCTGTGGGCAAACACGCGCTTAAGATGATGGTCATTGGGAAATCTAATAAACCACGGGCATTCAAAAACATTGATTTACCTGTACACTATTACGGACAAAAAAGTGCATGGATGACAAAAGACCTTTTCAAAAAGTGGTTTGATGAATGCTTCGTACCTGAAGTTATAAAATGGTTAAAAGATCATCATTTTCCTCAAAAAGCGTTGTTGCTTCTTGATAACGCTCCCGGTCATCCGTCTGAAGAAGAACTAACAATTGAGGATAAATGCATCACTGCGATGTTTCTTCCGCCAAATTGCACTGCACTGATTCAACCAATCGACCAGAATTCCATTCAGTTTGTCAAGCAAGACTATAAGAAAAACCTACTTCTGAGAGCCGTATCAAAAGACGAACCAATAGAAAAAACTTTAAAAGAATTTAATATGAAAGACTTGGTTTTTGCTCTTTGTCAGTCGTGGAATGCGTTACCGTCATCAACTATTAAATCGTCTTGGAAAAAGTTATGGCCAGATATAGTCACCACTCCTAGCAACGTTCCACAAATCGGTGTTACTTCGGAACTTATAGAACAAGTCGCTACTGAAACACAGATAAGTCCGGAAGATTTGGAAATCTGGTGCCGTGGAATGGATAAAGAGGAAAATGTTTTTCATGAAATGTCTGACGAAGAGATTATAAAAGAGGTTTCTGCTTATACAACAAACAATCAGGAAAATAACGACGACGTGATTGCAACTGCTCCACAAGTCACATCACAAGACGCAATTAACGTCTTTGAGCTAGGTTTACAATGGGTTGAAGAGAATGGTACATCCTACAACGAACTTTTACTTTTGAGAAGACTGAGGGATAAAGCTCTGATCTCGCGTTATAACAACCTTAAACAAAAATAATTGATCAATATTTCCAAGCTTCATAATTTGATAAATTCATTAATGATTTTTAATAATAATTCTTGATTATTTTGGTACATACATGTATGTATGTGCATTCATGTTTAATTTTATAATAAATCGTAAGCTCTCTATTGTTATTTAATTTACTAAATTCGACATACATAAACTATGTATGATTTGTACTTCAAAGTACATACATATACATAACATATATAATCTTACCATTGGATATGTAATTTGTCGGATTACAAGGTACCCTTTTGTAAAAAATTCCGGACTATAGGGGGTCTTAGGCAGTGCTCTATAATCCGACAAATTAGATAGTCCGACACTGCCCTGCATAATGTTTGTCGGATTACCGGAGGTCCGCTGTATTTGAATAAGTCTTTAACACTTAGTCAGTTCATAGCAATGATACGGCCTGATGTGTGATCATATCTTGTTAGATTATTTATCAGACGGCAACAGTAAGTTTGGATTTTCTAGATAGTGGTCTAGGCAGAGATAATAATTATAATGACATACAATAAACGATTTCGGAAATAACTAGTCTTTCACATAAAATGTTCTTGAAAAACTTGGACAAAATGTTTTTGTTGGCATATCGGAGGCATTTTTTAACTACTCGTACCTTCCCACTTTTTACCGACTTCCTCAACGATCCAGCGTATCTTGAAGACGGCATTTACTGCTTAATGAATTATCGTTTTTTCATAATTCTGATGACTTAATTCCATGATACGATCCGACCGGCAGAGATAAGGAGATCTCTTGTATAATTTTTTTGTTGATGGTATAGTAATAAAGACCACAGTCGAGCGGAAATATTTTTCTTTTTCGGAGAAGATCTGGATTTGATAGGAACATCCATTAGTGTCGATGTCTCTTAATTATGGGTATTTACTTAGAAGACTGTCAGTTTGTGAACGACTTAATGTTGGTATACGGTGATATTTGTCGGTTTTTTACTAAAAGACAAATTGCTGGAGTCTACATATAATGACTTTATTATTTATGTAGGATAGGATGTTGGAGAAAACCGACGAAATGATGGCACGCAGTCATTTGTTTCGGTTTCTGGATGTCGTGTGCTGGGATCTAGAAGCGTTCAGGATTTTTTTGGGCCTTTAACCACAGAAAGTCTTAATGCTCTTAAATATGTTGTACTCATTGGATTCAACCTTACGGTCATAGGTCATGAACAAACTCTCATGACAGGCTAGGTGAAGATCATTTTTCGCCTAAAATGAGCTTTATAAGTTAACTTCAAGATAATACAGCAGACGCTCGATAACGTAAACACGGGATAATGAAAACTTGCACTAATGTAAACACAAACTTCGTTCTATGGGATCAAACGGAACGCGCGATAACGTAAACAATGTGTACGCTCGATAACGTAAACAACTCTCGGCGCACGGAAACAGCGCGACGGTAAAATGCTGAAGCCTCGATTATTTATGTCGTTTATACGTTTATACGTACGTATGTATTTCATTTTTAAACTTAAGTGAATACATTGCACGCGTTAATATATTTTACGACTATGGCATCCACATCCTATAAAAGAAAGTGTTTGAAGTTGAGTGAGAAAGTGAAAATCATAGACGAAGTTGCACTAGGTGCGGGAGTGACACAGCAAAAAAATATGGAGTATCGAAAGCAACAATCTGTAAAATTAAGCGTATGAAAACTCAAATTTTACAAAGAACGTGCAATACATTTGGAGGTCCGGGAAAAGGAAAAACTTTAAAAAATGCGAAGGCACCTAAAATGGAAAATTCCCTGTATAAGTGGTTTTTAAAACAACGGGAAAATCATGTCCCAGTTAGTGGCGAAGTACTAAAACAGAGAGCGAGACTGTTAAATGAAAAACTGAAAGAAACTGAAAATTTCGTAGCTAGTGATGGCTGGCTACGACGATTCAAAACAAGATATGGAATTCGACTGCTGTCTATATCTGGTGAAAAATTATCAGCACAACCACAATTAGTGCAACCATTCAAAGAAAAATTGATGAAAACAATTACCGAGTTAGATTTAAGAATGGAACAAATTTACAACGCAGATGAAAGTGGCCTTTATTGGAAAATGTTACCAGGGAAAACCTATGCTGCATCATTTGAAAAATCTGCCCCGGGAAGAAAGCCGGAGAAACAACGAATAACGTTTCTAGCCTGCACGAATGCTAATGGTTCATACAAAATAAAGCCACTGGTAATTGGGAAAGCAAAAAATCCGCGCTCATTTAAAAATGTCAATATCCCTGTTAATTATGACTGTTCAAAAACCGCTTGGATGACAAGCAGTATATTCCTAAAATGGTTCCACAGGTGCTTTGTCCCTCAGGTATGACAATAAATTATCACAAATGCTCTATTCATAATTTGAAGACGTGTTTTCAATTTGTAGGTAAAAAAGGTTTCCTAAAACAACAGAAGTTTCCAATAAAAGCGTTGTTACTATTGGATAATGCACCAAGTCATCCTCCCGAGCAACAACTGAGGAGCAGGGATGGGTCAATTTTCGTCATGTACATGCCGCCCAACGTAACATCGTTAATTCAACCGATGGACCAGAATATAATAAGACTCACCAAACTATACTATAGGAAGTTTCTACTTTCGACTGTCTTATCAAAGAATCCTGAAAACTTATCTGAGGCTTTAAAAAAAGTAACATTACGAGAAGCTGTTTTAGATTTACATATGGCCTGGAATGAACTTAACCAGCAAACTATTCAAAAATGTTGGAACAATCCCTTTTGTACCAATAATGAAGATGATGAAGAAGACGATGTCCCCTTAAGCGTAATTAGAGAACGTTTGCGATCCAATAATGATAATGTTATTAGTGAGTCATTGGATGTTGTTGATTTATTGAAAACAGTGAATCCCAACATTGTTTGTACTACTGCTGATATTAATTTATGGAACGAAGATAAGCAGACGAATGATGCTGATAAGGGGGAGGATATGGACAGTGAGGATGATGAGAACGATCCCATTGAAGTCAGAAGTGTAGTGACTGACGCGCAAGCTATACAAGTTTTTAACCAAGCTTTAGATTGGGCTGAAAGAAAAGAAGTTTCATACACGGATATTTTAGTTCTTCGTAAATTACGGGCGCAGGCATTGGAAGACAATGCTAAGCGCAAATTTACGCAGACAAAAATTGTTAATTATTTTTCTTCTAATTAAAAAAAATACTTATCGCTGTTAGAATATTTGTTTATTTTGTTATAAATAGTATGTATTAAACGTTTCTCTTAATAAATCAAATATTATATAAATCACGTTCGCTAATGTAAACATTTCGATAATGTGAACCACACTTGGATTAAATTACTATAGTTTACATTATCGAGCGTCTGCTGTATCTCATTTTCGAAATTTTTCGTTATTACAGTAAGCGTGTAAAGTAAAATGAGTTTGTATCGCAACGTCCTGTATTAAAAATGAATTGCATTATCCGTCTGCACTATAGTCACGCTATTTCCATGTTAGCTCCATTTTAATGAATAATATAGACGCAATCCCGTGTTCAACCTTCTCAGTAATATCCAATGCATCGGCAATCTAATGTCGCCAGCAATCATGTGCACATTTACAAGCATTGTGGCAATTAGCTTTCTATCTCACGGTAAGTTTATGTGTAAGAGTTTTACAGTTCAGACCTTAAAGAATGTGTCTCAGAAATATGAATCATTCGTCATGAATTTACGGTCAAAATTCGAGATTTTTTCCGTAAGAGGCCGTTCAAGTATTACGTGAGCACTATGGGGTGGCGGGGGGTCTTTTCTTTGCTTATTTTGGATGACATGGGGGGTAGGGGAGTCTAGATGATGGTTACGTCATCGGTAGTTATTTACTTTTTTACACGAATGGCAACCCTCACATTGTCTTTGCTTGAAAACGAAACGCATTTTCGGGGATTGCCGCAAATAATGCATACGTTTAGTGAACAACGCACGGTAATTCCCCTACTCGCTTTAGAACCGAGTAGGGGAATTACCGCGCGGTGTTCACTTGTCTAAATTTCCTCTATCAGTGTATTGTTTCGTTTGGGTACTATAGCGAGTAGACGTATTGTAAGCATAGTAAAGCAAGTGAACCTTTGCGTTACCATTTATTCTATTAGCCAAAGTTTAATGTCTAAATAAGATGTTGTTTCACATAGACAAATCCAAGTTATACCAAAAATTGCTTGAAAGTTTTAAAAAATCTCATACAAGTACGAAATTACAAATTACAAGCAAAATCCGACAAGGAACTAGATACAGGGTGGCCCATAAGTCCTTTGAGCTGGAAAAAAAGGAATAAAACCAAACTAGTTACATTATGAAGAATTATTATATTTTGTTATCATCTTTATTGAATGGGAATTATGTTTTAAAAATCACATCGTCTAAATGCAATCCATTACGATCACGGCACTCATATAAACGACGTCTAAAATTGTCGATGACTGCGCGGCAAGTCAACACTGTAATGCTTGCCATTTCTCTTCGGATATTTTCTTTCAGGACATCAACTGATCGCGGAGTGGTGTCGTACACTTTACTCTTGAGGTAGCCCCATAAAAAGAAGTCCATTGGGGTCAAATCTGGACTACGTGGTGGCCAGGAAATGTCTTCTCTTCGAGAAATTACTTTGCTGGGAAAAAGTTGACAGACGACGGGCATAGAAGTGTTGGAGGTGTGGGCAGTTGCTCCGTCCTGTTGAAACCAGGTCTGCGTATTATAGCCTGGAAAATTCTGCAACGCTGGTGTCAAAAACTCTTCTATCATTGCTACATACCGCTCCGAAGTAACAGTTAATGCGCGACCTCTGTCGTCCTCAAAAAAATAAGTGCCTACGACGCCATGCGCTGACATAGCAGCCCAAACTGTAACTTTAGGGCTGTGTAAGGGCTTCTGATGCTTACGCCTTGGATTTTCGGGGCTCCAATAACGGCAATTTTGTTTATTTACATGCCCGTTTAAATGGAAGTGAGCCTCGTCCGAGAACAACACATTATTGAGCGAAGAAAATCGATTCAACATTTCATTCGCAAAGTTTAGTCTCTGAATAGCGTCATTATCTTTTAATTCCTGCACTAACTGAATTTTGTAAGCGTGCAGACGTAAATCTTTCCTTAAAATCCGCTGTAAAGATGTTCTGGGTACGTTTAGTGCACTGGAACGCTTACGAGTAGACTGGGTAGGATTTTGACGAACAGACTGTGCCACAATGTTGATGTTTTCTTCAATACGAGTTGTCCTTCGTCGACCCCACCGCTGTTTATCTAACGTCGAACCAGTCTCTTCGAACTTAGCAACCCAGTTCTTAATCGTTTGAGCTGTTGGACACTTTGTAAAATTGTGTAAATACCACAGAATACCAATTCTCGATATTTACGCCGCGCAATGGTTGCCGAATCATTATTTTGATAAAACGCGCGCACACAAAAAGCACGATCCGCTCCAGTGAAACACTCCATGGCGACTGAATTCCCAGACACTGAAGATACTGCCCCCACCTCGCCCGCGCCGCTCACGCTCACCCGTTAAATTTTATTCAAATTTGAAATTTCAAAGGACTTATGGACCACCCTGTATTATTGTATCTAAGAGAATCGAAGAAGAATTGCAAGCGGCGACTAAGAATAAATCCAATCTACTATTTTTTTTTCTAAGGTGAGTGACGAAACAGTTTAGGTACCTATGAGTACTAGAAATATTAGAAATCGCCAAAAAGTTTCTCTTTACTTATTAGAAAATATTATGGCCTATCTCAAAGTATAGAGGTATATTCATATATAGATTTATTTCTTATGATTGATTCCGTCAATTGTTCACAAAGTACAGGATGTTAGTTTTATACATATATACAGAAAACTAACACCCTGTATTTTGTGACAGGAACGAATTGCTCGTTTAAACATATTAGATTTAAAGCCATAGGGTTTTGTATTTACCATATATATTGCCATACTTTGTATTTATGTAGCTTAATAAGAGAATCTTTAGCAGAAGCCATAGAAAGTTTTTATTTTTAGGCAACCTGTAAACCTGCAGAAAAAACACAAAATATACAGTCAGCTTCAAATATTAAAAAAGAGGAAGAAGATAAAATAAAACCCGGTAATGAATCACAACAGCAATGCGAAATTAATGATAGATAAACAGAGAGCAAAACCTTCTCAGGAAGCTATGAAAAATAAGATTCCTCTACTCGAAAAAATTTGAATGCTTTGTATTCTGCCAGGGATACTATGCCAAACTGTGCTGAAGTTGATAAACAGATCAAGTTGCGCGAGGAAATAAAAACAGCAAAACAGTCTTCAACCAGAAAGGTTCAAAACGCGGTTGCCCTGAAGAAACACAGGAATGGTATGAAAAGAAAGTTAGAAGATATTTGTCATGTAAATCCAGAAATAAAAAAAGACTATCTCTGAGGGATTCAGTGGGACGTCCTAATCTTGAAAGCAATCAACATCCACTATTGAAAACAATCGCGGATATAGCTTTATTGGGGAGTGCAGCAGATGATAGAAGACGAACGGAATCAATTCGCAGCATAAAAAACTGATCACCACAAGAGCCACTTAGATAGCAAGTTCGCTGAAACATCAAGCCATTATTTAGAGAACATAGCATCCATACTTGGACCAGATCAAGTATTTTCCATATCTCAAGATGATAAAGCTCGAGTCCCTATTGGCGTAACTGCAGCAAATAAGCAAGCACCTCTTCTAATGCACATGGAATATAGAATCAAATTGCCTGATCACGATTGGGTAATCGCTGAGCGTCATAAATTAATACCATCTGGTTATGCTGGTATCAAAATCACTTCCAATAAGCTAGCCGTTGGATATTCTGGACCAACATACAACGCTATTCGAAGTGGAAAGCATAGTTCATCTACTGCTAATACTCATGCTCAAAACGTGTGGTCTTTATCATGCTTCCGTCAAGTCACTAAATCGTCACATCGAAAATATCCATAAAAAAGTAAACACGCACACTGATAGAAAAGTTAGAGCTGTAAGAATCGCTGCTCGTCGTCCTAATGAACTGATGTGCATTATTAAAAATTTAGAGCACCATGATGTTGAATGGCTCGATGAGAACGACGTAGACATTCCAAAATCCGATGAAAGCGAGCAAACTCACAACACTGAGCAGCAATCGAAGCAAGCCAATGTCATCGAAAACTTAGAATCATGGATTCGGGTTGCATGGACTGAAGACTGTTAATTTGAATTTAATATATGTACCAAAAATTTAAAATAAGTTTGTTATGCTAGTAAGATATAATATTTTTGTCCTTTACTCTAAGTTGAATACCGTATCAGTAAAATATAATCTCTATCCTAAATCTATTTTCTTATTTTTCAAATTATAATTATAACGTTATAATTATAATATTAAAAAAAACCATACATTAATTGACAGATGTTTACGTAAGCATGGGGGGAGGGAGTAAGAGCTTTGCTTACTTTTGCTGACAAGGGGGATGGGGGGGTAAATAATTGTAATAAATCTACTTACGTAATACTTGAACGGCCCCTAAGTTAAATGTCTGGATTATTGCTGGGATGCTTTAATAACCTACACTCACTATTCGCTACTGTCCAGAGGACAATTTCATGATGTTTATTGAGCAAAGTTCCCGAAATTTTGTAGTCTGTAGGGAATAATGTTATTGTAAAGGAGGAAGAAGACAATTCGTGTCCGACCGAACTTTCGGTTGCGGTTTCGGTCCAAAATCAGATTTTCGGTTTAGTTTCGGTTTCGGAAGAAAGTCCGCGGAAACTGCATCCGTAACCCAAACTACGTTCGTACGTTTTCAGGCGCCATCGGGCAGATTCATTCAGACCAAAAGTCAAATTTGTTGAATGTTGAAAGCGTTTTTTTTCATGTCGTATAACATCAGACTGTTCAATTGTTTTATTAGATTACGTACTATACCCTATTCGTAGTGCGCTTACGCCCAGGCACAACAAAGATGCAGCGCGGCAAAGCGGCAGCCGACTACGCGTTGCAGGATTCGACAGGATAGAACTCAGGATCGGGGTATCGTCGGTTCGCCGTTAGTTACTGTTCAGATTCGGTGTATACATGGTTTGTCCGGAAAGTAATAGGACTTATTTTCTTCCGCCATGACTGTACTTCGCAGCGTGCGCGTACCGACTGGATTCGGTAGATGGCGTTCCTAGCTAACGAATGAGCGGCTGGTCAGTTGTCTCCGAGCACTTGGAGAGTCAGGACAGGCATTTTCGCGCGACGTGTTTCTGTGAATGGTGCAAGCCGAAAATGTAGCGTTCGTTAAAGCTGAGGTACGCGATTAAATTCTGTGTGAAACTCGGTAAATCTGCGACAGAGACGTTTGATATGATCAAGCAGGCTTACCCAGGTGTTGCTTTAGCAAGAAGTGGTGTGTTTCGGTGGCACCAGGCCTTTTTGGAGGGCCGGGAAGAGGTCGCTGATGAAGACCTTTGACTTCGACAAACACCGATAATGTGACTCGTGTGCGCAATGTTTTGAACTCAGACCGTCGACTAAGTGTTCCTTTAATTGCCCAGATGTTAAATTTACCAAAATCTGCGGTTCATGACATTGTGACACAGCATTTGAACATGCGCAAGGTGTGCGCGAAGATGGTCCCAAAAGTGCTCACTGACGACCAGAAATTGAGGCGAGTGGAAGTGTACAAAGAAAATTTGAACATGTGTGAAAGTGAACCCCAATTTTTGAATAACGTAATCACAGGTGACGAGTCGTGGATCTTTGAGTATGATCCCGAGACAAAGAGGCAATCTTCCGAGTGGCACACGACGGCATCTCCTCGCTCAAAAAAGGGAAGAATCAGCAAATCCAAAGTGAAAACGATGCTCATTGTCTTTTTTGACATCAAAGGCATCGTCCATCATAAATTTTTTCCTCCTGGACAAACCGTCAACGCCACGTTTTACGTGGAAGTGCTCAGAAGACTCAAACAAAGGGTCAGTCGGCCGATGAAAGGCAAGCATTTTGAGACGACAGAGGGGATCCAAGCAGCATGCACCGCGGCTCTAAAGGCTATTCCGGAGAATGCCTTCCGTGACGCCTTCACTGCTTGGAAATCGCGCTGCATCGACGCAGAAGCAGCCTATTTTGAAAGTTTTTAAAAAAATGTAACAATAGGCCTAATAAATTTTTTTAAATCGACTCAGTCCTATTACTTTTCGGACAAACCCTGTATATGTCTTCATAATATTTGATTATTACATCTTACACAGAGATTGTTTTTTTTTCTGTAGTAAACTGCTATTATTACTACTAATATTGAATGATAAAGATATTTTTGATCTACATACTTGCCTTCAGCACTGTAATATTCAAACGTATGCAGATGACACGCAGCTAACTCTGTCTTTTGATTCTTCGGACATGCATGAAGCATCATATAAATTGAACTTAGATCTAGTTAACATTGATGAGTACTGCAAAAGACATTGTCTGAATATCAATGCTTCAAAATGTTCTACTATGCTATTTGGCCCAAAACAATTACAGTATATTCAGATAAGAGATAGACCGGACATAAACAAGACCACGTGATCATCGAACGCTGTAACATTCGGCAGGGACGTAATAAGAGTCACGCAGTACATATTTTAGATAGTAGATGCTGCTTTGCGTAACTTTGTAGTAAATTAGCACAATTCGATGTGTATACGATTGGTGATGGATATAGGATCATGTGGGGGTGGGGTAAGAAATATATAATGATGTAAATATACATAAGGGTTTCAAAATTTTTGCTTCGATTTCCAGCTTCGGATGCCGCCTGATGTTTGGTGAAATACAGTCGAATATAATCTCAAAATGGCGTTTAAATTAGCCTAAATTAAAAATAATCGTATATCTCTTAAAATTGCTTTTAGAATATTGATTAGTACATTTTTTGATTTCTAGATAAATATGTAACCAAATTAAAACGTTCAAAACGTAAAAAAATGTGCATGGTTGAACATTGTCAGAAAGTAGATTCTTGAATAGGTTTTGCCAAAATGGGTTCAAAAATGTCAATAATTAATTAAAAAATACAGTAGCTTTATAATTACTTATAACTTACCGAATTTGATGAACGACATCTTTTATTGGAAAGATGAGCTTGATGAGCTTTCATCATCGCTACTGCCTGAAGCACCAACGTCAATAATGAATGGCTCGACTTGTTCCTCTAAAATATTGTCCAGTTCCCACATTCTCTTTTCAACTTTGTCTTTCACGTGCTTAATACAGTTTTTCCATTTTTGCGCTGTTATTAATTCTAGTGCTTCTTTGAAAAGTCCTTTGAGGTCACAAAATTTAAAAGTTGTATTGTGCTTAGCTATATAATTTTTAACCTCTGCCCATATAAGCTCAATGGGATTGAGTTCGCAATGGTATGGAGGTAAATGGAGCACAGTTTTACTTTGACTTGCTGCCATTTCGTCAATGGCGTATTTTTGATATTCCGCCTTGTGATCCTTGACAATTCTTAATAATTGTACTTTCAGCATTGCTTCTTCAAAGTTGATATTTTTCGAGCGGAGCCAATTTTGAACATCAACTTTCCTTGAAGCCGTTGTTGGGACCTTCTCCATTCTTCGAGAATGATAAGGCGCATTATCCAACACAATTACTGCGTTTTCCTCTAAGTTCGGTAAAATTTTTGAGAACCACTGTTCAAACGATTCGCCATTCATTTCCTCGTGGTAATCTCCAGTTTTCTTAGACTCAAAGCACCACAGACCGTCAATAACAAATCCATCCTCACTGCCAATATGGCAGACAATGAGCCTTTTCCCTTTACCTGGAAATCGAAGTACTAACTGGTGTAGATGTATTTCAATAAGCGAACCTTTTTCAAATGTTTTCATCACATTCAGCGAAAAAACATTGAGACATGAGTATCAGATTGCTATAATTGGGATTATTTAGTCATATTGAAAGAAAGAATATTGAACGTCGTATGATTACTCAGCGCTTCACAATTTAATTTAAAGTTATAAACTTTTAAAAAATGAATGATCAGGAACCTGAAATACGCGCAAATATTAATATTAACAAATTATAGCTTTATAAAGCTTAAAGTATGAATTAAAATGATTAGAAATATTAGGAACGGTACACAATATAAAACTTAGTAACTTTTTTTAAGTTTATAATATTCGACATATTTTAAGATTATATTAAAAAATTATTGAAATATCGAAAACACATAAAAACATGGCTTAAAAAAGTTCTAACAAATGAAAATGACAATAAAACATCCACGCATTTTATCGAAAGTTATAAAAGTTTTGTTACTTGTAATATGTTTTATCTGCCCCCTGGAATTAATGTTTAGAACCTTGTTCCCAAGGTTTGAAAAACATCCGATTGTTGTCTATTACTCGTATTTACCTGCTGGATTTTTTAATCCGGTGGACAGTCCATCTAGAAAGGCCCTCCTGGATGAAGTTACAGAATCATCAACCCATACTTTACTTGTAGTGTGTCCTGCGTTTACCCACGTTTCATCAAGGTAATAAATCTTCCTGTTTTGATTTCTATATTTCCCAATTTTTGTTAAATAATCCCTCCTCCATAGCACAATGTCTTCTCTATTCAGTAGTAAACTATTACGACCCCGTTTTTTCCATTTGAAATTTAAATGCTTCAGTAACGCATGGAAAGTTGATCGTTTGAAATTTGGCAACGTTGTATCTCCATTTACCTCCTGCAGTACTTTATCTATAGTAGGTATTTCATTCCTAAAGAAGAATTCATGCACTTTCCTCCTAATCGCATGCTTATCAGCTTCATCCAATGATTTAACAATACTTTTGCGATGATTACTGGTCATTGGCTCAGAAAAGGTGTGATTTTTTTGTATTGTCTTAACACATTAAACACTGATGCGCGACACACCCCAACTTTGTGAGAAACCTTCACAACAATTTCTTTGATGGTTGATGCCTCGTTCTCCTCGCGCTCGATCTTATATATATTCAAAATGACCTCTTTCATTTCTGCACTCAGGTGTCTTTTTTTAGAGCGTTTCCTAGGTGGACTACAGGAGTTTACAACTTCATCAGCAGTATCTGTACTACTGGGCATTTTGCGCAAGCAGTTGATAACAATAACAATCAATAACGAGGTATAACAATAACAACGACAAACTCAACAACTTAATAAGATAACAAACGAAAACGTCCAAAGAAATATCAAATTGCAATGATGCACACGACATACGTAACACGTCTGAACCTGAATGTGACTCTGCCTTGATACGACTGCTCTGCCGCTCGGCATAGGCATTTAATTGCGAATTGACCAATGAGGGCTCCTGTTTTACGTCGAGACGGCGGCGTTAGCGTTAAAATCACCCGAACCTTTTGTTTACATCCGGTCTATCTCTTATCTGAATATACTGTAGTACAACTGTTAGATGGCACAATTGTTCCTAGTCTTAACGAAACCCATATTCCTATAGTAGACCATGCGAAGTATTTAGGGATCACCATGGATTCAGATTTGAGGTTTAAACAACATGTTACGCATTTACCTCGCTTAACATACATGCGTTTGAAGTTATTATACACCAATCGCCATATTCTGAATTTCAAGACTCGCAAAAAACTGGCTGAGACTCTGGTTGTATCGTTAATAAATTATTCAATTGCTGTTTACTTTCCTTGTCTTGATTACGTGACTAGATATCGAGTACAAGAACTTCAAAATAGCTGCTGTAGGTTCGTTTGTGGTCTGCGAAAGTTTAGCCATGTGTCTAAGAAGATCAATGAGCTTAGATGGTTGAGGGTTGACCAGCTTTTCACATATAATTTACTAATTTTAGTACAACGAATAAAAATCAATAGGCTACCTACTTATCTACTAAAAAGGCTGGTACGACGTGGGGATCTCAATTACAGGAATCTGACACATAACTCTGACTTCCATATTCCTAGTTATAGGAGCAACATTTTCCATCGTAGCTTCACCTACAACGCTGTCAAGGTGTACAATAGTCTTAATGACAATTACAAAAAGAAGGGAATACTTGCATTTAAGAGAGCCATTAAGAACCATCTTCTGGGGTCTTCTAGCCAAGCTGGCTGATATATATTTTTTGTCTTTATTGTTTTTTTTGTTAGAGCGGGCTATGTGGAATAGATGTACAACATATTAAGATTAATCTATTTAAGCTTAATTATTGTATATATTATTTAGCCGATTGCTATTCATTGTTATGTTTTTCCTTTTGTATGTGTTCCTGCGCTGTGAGGTTAAGTGGTAGCCAGCTGGCTAAACTTCGCCTCGCAGTGTGGAGGGATTGATAAAGACATTATTATTATTATATGAGTTTGTTTTGTCTTGGAGATACACATATCATACTACTCAGTCATTTTCGGCCGAAACTAAAATTGGACCAAAATAGTAGTTTCGTTCGGACACTAAAGACAATTGCTTGAATCCAGACTTGGCTTACCTTAATTAAATCAATTTAATTTATTTAAGCTAGCATCTGCAGCAACAACGTTTTGTTTCAGTTTATGCTCAGAGAGCTTATTACTGCACCACCCCAGACTTTTGTGATGATGGAATTCAAGTCGATCCGAGGATAGAAACACCGACCAAGGTAAAACCAAATTTATAATGCAAAGAATGAAATATAGTGTGACAGTGTGAGCAGGATAATCAGAACATTGTGAGTTATGACTAAAGTACTCAACACGCTTTTATTAGCTCGGCCTGTATGTATTTAACGGAATTTTTGAGCATAATTTTCACCAATTTCTGGAAGTTTGATTAATTTATTTATTTCCAACAGGTGAAACCCAATTACAGGAAATTCTGAAAAAAATAACAATTAAAGAGACATGGTTATTGGACTTAAATCTATAGTATCACACACTCTAAATAAGATTGGATGATCTATAGCAGTTAATAATCGATGCACAACTGTCACTGTAAATATCACACGATTCAGTAACACTGTTCATGACGCAGCACATGAGATTAATAGGTGATTTTGTCATAACATTTGTACGGCCAGCTTGACAATAGAATGCCGTTTGTTGTCGACTCCCTAGCCTTGGAACGCGGAAACATATTTTTTCAAGTAAATTTTGACAGTCAATTTTATTGTGAATGAGGCCATACAAAAACGACAAAGCAAATATGTTTCGTCTTGTTGACAGTGAATCCAAGTTGAAAAACTCTAATAAGGCACTATGGTCACAACCTCTTTCTGGATAAAAACCTGTGCATTTAAGGTGAAAATACTTTAGAGCTTTACGTTGACTGGTCTCAAGGATCACGACAGAATTTTGGTATATAGGAGACCAGATCAGAGTCGCATACTCCAACTTGCTCCTGACAAAAGTAAAAAATAAAGTCATTAATGTATCAACATTGGAGAAACCCTTCCAGTTTCTGATACAGAAACCAAGTAGTCGAGTGGCAGCCGACGAGATATTGAGTATGTGCTCAGTAAACGTTAGCTTGGTATCAAAAGTGACTCCAAGGTCTCTACGTATATAAGAGGTGCATCTGTCTATAACCTGACCATTGATGTTATAATTATCATGAATTAAATAGTTAACCTTTCTTGTATAAGTCATAACTTTACATTTCGAAACATTCAGACTGAGACAGTTTCGTGAACACCATGACGAAATTAGAGCTAAGTCATCTTGCAACATGACGCAATCCTCGAATGTCTTGACTGACGTGCAGATTTTAAGGTCATCAGCGAAAAATAAATGGAAACACTTCAGTTCAAAAGACAAGTCATTAATAAATATCAAAAACAGTAATGGACCTAGATTTGACCCTTGAGGTACCCCGGACGTGGCCCGATAGTAACTCGACCTATGACCACCATATTCGACAAATAACCTTCTATCCCTCAAATATGAATTCATGAGCGACATCCTTGCATCAGACATACCCACTGTTGTAAGGTTATCCAGAAGTGCATAATGATCAACTTGATCAAACGCCTTCTGAATATCTGTGTAGATGACATCAACTTGTCCCTGACCGTCCAGTACTTCAGAAATGTACTGAGTAATTAGAGAAAAGTTGGTGACCGTAGATCTGTCTCTCATAAACCGATGCTCATTAATAGAGACTGCACCCCTGACCGAGCAGTAAACCGTTTCATAAGCGATGATCTCAAACAACTTGCTGCACAGGATTGCTATTTGGCGATAGTTGGAAAATGTCAGGAATATCTCCACTTTTGTGAATAGGACATATTTTAGAGGTCTTCCAGATATTTGGATATGTCTCTGATTTTAGAATTAGGTTGAATATGGAAGCCAGCGGTTTTGCTAGTTTATGAGTGCAATCTTTAACGAAAAAACTTGGAATACCATCACATCCAGACGTCATTTTGTTCTTTAATCTTTTCGAAGCCCTAATTACGTTTTCTTCACATATATTTTTTAAAGAAATGATATCGGTAGAATTATTTGTTGGAGGAGATGACCCTAGTAGACCAGACGGGATAAAAACTGTTGAAAAGAAGGTAGCAAAACTGTCCACTATATCCTGAGGCGTATCGCAGACATTGCCGTTAAGCGTCATCCTTGGGGGGATTCTAGATTGCTGTTGTTTGATCTGGGCAAATGACCAAAATTTGCTAGGATCATTGACAATGGCATCCTCAACCGATTGGACGTAAGCGGAGTAGGCAACACTGATCTGGTTCTTAATGAGCTGCCTAAAATTACTGAACTGATCATAAGAAAACTTAGTACCGCCACGTTTCCAGTTGCTTCTTAATATAAAACTTACACGTACACGTTTCAAGGACCGATGTCAATGCAGTAATTTGATAACAGTTTTCGATTATCCTTATTAGAACCACCAGGATTGGTAAGTTCTTTTATAGATCCTTTGAAGGGAAGTAAGAGAGATAGAGCTAGCGCGCGATCTGCGCATACGTGCAGTTTCGGACTTTCTCTTTGTTGGTTCGGGCACTCGGCACCGCACAACGGAGGCAGATACTTTTTCAAGGTAGTGCATTATCACCTTGTTCATTGCGAATGTTGCCATTATTCCTGAGTTGAGATCGTTAGACCGTATCCGGACTGAAGAACTTGATTGCTCTAAGTTAACCGGAAAAACCCCATGCAACAGTGAAGCTTTAAATGAAAAGATTATATTACGAAATGATTCGTAGGTCTTTTCAATAACACTTGTCCACAAAAAACTAACTGCTAAATCGAACTAAACTAAAAAATGAAAAATAAATAATAGTTTAAAATAACTAAAAAAAAACACGCTTTTATAGTTAACCGAACTTTCGTTTTTGACCTTTTTATCCGCCGACACTGGCCCGATTTTCAAAAACTACAAATCTTTTGCGTCCTTGGCATAGTAGAAAATTTCTTAAAAGATAATACTCTTGTTTTCTAAAATATTCTCGATTACAATACAGCAGACGCTCGATAACGTAAACACGGGATAATGAAAACTTGCGCTAATGTAAACACAAACTTCGTTCTATAGGATCAAACGGAACGCGCGATAACGTAAACAATGTGTACGCTCGATAACGTAAAGAACTCTCGGCGCACGGAAACAGCGCGACGGTAAAATGCTGAAGCCTCGATGATTTATGTCGGGCGTCGGGGAGTCCCCGATTTATGATGTAGAGTGTAGGGGATTCACCTCTGCGATAAAATACGACAAACTCGGTCAGTCGTATGATCGTTTAGGATACGTTTATACGAACGTATGTATTTCATTTTTGAACTTAAGTGAATACATTGCACGCGTTAATATATTTTATGACTATGGCATCCACATCCTATAAAAGAAAGTGTTTAAAGTTGAGTGAGAAAGTGAAAATCATAGACAAAGTTGCACTAGGTACTGGAGTGACACATTTAGCAAAAAAATATCGAGTATCGAAAGCAACAATCTGTAAAATTAAGCGTATGAAAACTCAAATTTTACAAAGAACGTGCAATACATTTGGAGGTCCGGAGAGGTGCTTTATCCCTCTGTTATGACAATCAATTATCACAAATGCTCTATTCATAATTTGAAGATGTGTTTTCAATTTGTAGGTAAAAGGTTTCCTAAAACAACAGAAGCTTCCAATAAAAGCGTTATTACTATTGGATAATGCACCAAGTCATCCTCCCGAGCAGGGATGGGTCAATTTTCGTCATGTACATGCCGCCCAACGTAACACCGTTAATTCAACCGATGGACCAGAATATAATAAGACTCACCAGACTATACTATAGGAAGTTTCTACTTTCGTCTGTCTTATCAAAGAATCATGAAAACTTATCTGAGACTTTAAAAAAGTAACATTACGAGAAGCTGTTTTAGATTTACATAGGGCCTGGAATGAACTTAACCAGCAAACTATTCAATAATGAAGATGATGAAGAAGACGATTTCCCCTTAAGCGTAATTAGAGAACGTTTGCGATCCAATAATGATAATGTTATGAGTGTGCCATTGGACGTTGTTGATTTAATGAAAACAGTGAATCCCAACATTGTTTGTACTCCTGCTGATATTAATTTATGGAACGAAGATAAACAGACGAATGATGCTGATAAGGAGGAGGATATGGACAGTGAGGATGATGAGAACGATCCCATTGAAGTCAGAAGTGTAGTGACTGACGCGCAAGCTATACAAGTTCTTAACCAAGCTTTAGATTGGGCTGAAAGAAAAGAAGTTTCATACACGGATATTCCAGTTCTTCGTAAATTACGGGCGCAGGCATTGGAAGACAATGCTAAGCGCAAATTTACGCAGACAAAAATTGTTAATTATTTTTCTTCTTATTAAAAAAATACTTATCGCTGTTAGAATATTTGTTTATTTTGTTATAAATAGTATGTATTAAACGTTTATTTTAATAAATCAAATATTATATAAATCACGTTCGCTAATGTAAACATTTCGATAATGTGAACCACACTTGGATTAAATTAGTTTACATTATCGAGCGTCTGCTGTACTTCATCGCTAGTAGGAGTGGGAGATAAAACTCACTACAAACTGATGGAAATAAAAAAAACACGATTTAATCAAACGAATCAGCTTAATTGCTTTTTTCAAAAAAAAATACTGATTTTTGCAACATTGGCTTGACACTTATGATCCTCAAACACCTTCCAGCCCCCAGCCAGTTGCCCGGCAGGCTACCTGATCTGCTTGAAGCCGAAGTGCGGCGTAGCAGCCGGCAATCTGCAGCCTGACGCCAAAGACGGCGAAGCCACAAAGGGAGCCTTTCCGTGGCACGCGTTCCTGCAAAACGACGCAGCCAAGGCCAATACCGCGAACGGATATGCAGGAGGTGGAGTTCTGGTCGATCAAGAATTCGTGCTCACTGCCGCGCACAAGATCACAAATATGTAAGTTAATTTTACTCTCCCACATTGTCTTCAACTTGATTTTTCGGCAATGAGGAAGTCTTACATCATGAATGAAACGAACTTTCATTGACAATAAGAAAAAAATTGTTGTGTTAGGCGACCCCGCAGCTGAATACACTCCTGTATACGTCTAGGCATCGACAAAATGAGATGATCGATGTCTGGTTGTGGCATCTCATTCCAAGCAACTCGAACTTCGTGGATTAGCTGTGGCAGAGTCTGTGGCGGATGGTGCAAAGTGGATAGTCTCCTACCCATCATACCTCTCACACGTTCGATGGGATTTAAATCCGTTTGACGGGGTGGCCACGCAAAATATTAACGGCTACTTCTTGAAGAAAGTCCATAGTACGACGAGCAATATGAGGACGTGCGTTGTCTTGCTGAAACAGGACGTATGGGCGGCCCTCTAGAAAGGCTACCATAGGCAATAGCCCCTCAAACCATTACTCCAACAGTCGTGTTAACAGCAAATCACGCCGTTCCCCACTGCGGCGTCTTCCCTTCTACGACCATCGTGCGCACCTAGACAGAATCGCGATTCGTCGTTGAAGATGATATTATGCCATTCTGCGTCCCAATATTGCCGTTCTCTGCTCCAGTTCAAACGTTGCCGACAGTGGTCCGCAGTCAGAGGAAGCACTAACCGTGGACGGTATGAAAAAAGTCCAAAGGCTCGAATGTGGCGATAGAATGTACGCATAGTAACACACCTTCTTCTCCAAATCATTGGTCAGCGATTCGACGCGTAATAGCAAAACGGTCTCGTAGGGCTTTTTTATATCAAAGCAGCCGCGCAGGCAGAAGCCTAAATGCCGGAACACCGCGGCTGCTATGATGGTCCAAAGAAATTTTGTTAATATGATTTTTAAACTGCCTAAGGTTAGTAAAACTGGGAAAAGCTTCCTCTTGTAGATTGTTCCACAGTCTCGACACTCTCGGGACAAAGGAGCGGTCGTATCGCCCAGTTCTGGATGTACGAAAATCGACACGGTTATGATGGGACGCCAAAGTTAGGCAGGTCTGTCTGGCAGGGACATCGCGCGGCGACATTATAGAAGTAAACTGTACAAGATTGTTGCGCCCCTAAGCAGTGATAGCCTCCTCGTCTCTTGTCAGAGAGGAAGTCGTCGCTAGTCTTCTTTTTTCCAGCTCAGCGGCGGAGATCGGGTTGTCATTCTGAATTCCTGCATGTAGAGTGCTATCATCAGCGAAGCTGTGGATTGGGTTGATCGTGCAGGAAAGGAGGTCGTTGATATGTAAGAGAAACAGTGTCGGAGCCAAGACCGATCCCTGGGGAACACCCGCGTTGACGTTGTGGGATGAAGAGGAGAACCCGTCAATTACGACGGATATCTTGCGGTCAGAGATAAAGTCGGCCACCCATCTGCACCGCTTTTCTGCGAGGCCATATGATGGAAGTTTGCTTAAGAGGGCAGCGTGCCACAGCTGATCGAACGCTTTCGTGATGTCACGAGCAACGACACGAGCCTCACCATAAGACTGGATGAGTTTACTCCACAATTGCGTGACGTAAGCTAGGAGGTCCCCTGTGGATCGTTGGTGCCGGAAACCATACTGCCTGTCGCTAATCAAGCTGTGACGTTAGAGGTAGTCCAGACGCTCGCGACTTATGCACCTCCATGACCTTACTTATAACAGAAAGCAGAGCTATAGGCCTGTAGTTGTAAGGGTCGGTCTTAGATCCTTTTTTTGGGATGGGTTGGACATGAGCAAATTTCCAATTTTCTGGGAAGGTGCCGGATTCATAAGATATCTGGCAGGAATCAAGTCCGGACCAGAAACTTTGGTGATGTCGAGCGACAAGAGCTTACTCGTCTTACGGTCTTATGCCTGAATGTTACCTCCCGCATAGTGTAGGGAACCCTTTGAATTGATGGCACTTGGGCGTTGGGGGACGTCCATGGAGTTGGCACCAAAGATCTTGACTAGCACTTTCGCCTTGGCCTTTGAGTTAAATCGTTCCATCCTGACACGCAAGTGGTGGAAGGCTACTGTGTGAGAAATTCTTTTCAATCTGCTTGGCCAGCGTCCAGAAAGACCGACTGTCATTGCGCTGCGACATTACCCTGTGCCTAACTTTTATATAGTGCTGGTTTTTGCCATTGCGAACCGCTTCGTTATATTTTTTTCTGGGCTCGACGTCGGCTTGTCTGTTCTCTGCAGTGAGGTTTTGTAAGAAGGTTCAGTGTGCCTTGATCTTCGACGAGCAGCCGTTGAACCCTGTGTGAGGGATGTATTCCTCGATTCCGACGTGGATAATTTCGGTTATCAAAGAACAGACAGCCGACGCATCCACGTCAGTGAAACAGACATCTCTCCAAGGAAAGCTAGAGAAGAAGTCTCTGAGCCCCTTCCAGTCGGCATGTCCGTAATGCCAAGTTTTGAGGCCTGTACGAGTTTCTGCTGCCACAGCGGGTTCTGACCGAAAAATAACCTCCACAACACCGTGGTCTGAGTTACCCAGGGGAGACAGGACAGCAGTGCTGTAAGGGACAGGATGCGTGGTCAGAAAGAGATCCAAAAAAGTAGGGCTCGTCACCAGCTGAGTCAGCCCTTGAGTAAGAGCGAACGCTTCGACTGCACGACCTGCTGCATCAGTCTTGTTTGAGCCCAACCAAAGCTCATTATAGGCATTGAAGTCACCGAGAAGAACTTCCTCTGAAGCGGGGTGATTGATGTTCAGGAAGTCGATCTTGACAGTGAGATATTCAAGTAGGTCATCCCAGTTATGGTCCGAGGGAGAGCGATAAAGGCAGCAAATAAATTTGGCTGATGTTTTGGAGTTGAGGCGAAGCCACAGAATGTCCTTCCGGTCTTTGGAGCAGGGAAGACTGCTGCGGACAAAAGCCAAAACTCCCCCGTTCTTTCTCAAACTGTAGTGCACCTCGTAGTTTGGGAAGTTAAGATGGTTAATCGGTGCAGACTCTGAGATTTTTGTCTCCGCCAAGACAAGCATGGCGGGACGATTGGTTTGCAGGTAGTGATGAACAGCATCAATGTTGCTGTTAATCCCGCAGATGTTTGTAAAACAAATTTTATCTTCGATGTTGTTTGGTTAATATGGCGGAATTCACAAAAACATCACTTTTTTGGATTCAAGATTGCAGTTACACACCCATTTCAGAAACTTGAAAGTGCTTTCCAGATTTTTCTCTTTACCGTTTTAGTACCTTTTTCGCCGCAAGCGTCTACCGTGGATAGGTTCCCAGATACAGTACCTCTTATTGTTAGTTGTCATATAACATCTAAAAACCATATGTCATTTCATAATTTTTTCGCAATAACAATACTTCATCACCCGTACCAATTAATCGCGTTTTTCATAACCATGTGCTCATACTTGTAACGCTTCCTTTCCGCAAAAAGTACAGAAAAGATGGAATGCAATGAAGATTCCAACTTTTCTGCACAATCACAGAAAGGGGGTTACAATTTGCTTCCGGTAGCTCAGTCGGTGGCATGAAGACATCTACAGGCGTGTAGCTGTGTGTCGACCATGGCATGGCTAGAGGATAGAAGAACTAACAGAACACAAAAATTTAACAGATTTTATTTAACAAAAAAAAGGCATTTTCATTACATTACAATTTTACAAAAATAACAAAATAAGTTTTACATCTTTGGCGCTGCCATAACGCTATCGACTTATCTTTCGCTGGTCCATTTTGACTGGACTGAAGCGAGGATGGCCAGGTGCTTGAAGTGGAGGTCCCAGTTATGAGGGGTGACCTCCATATAGTGGCTTCACAACCGGTTGTAGGCGAAGTTAAAGGCGATGGCGCTGCCAAGGTACATGCATGGGTGAAAATATTGGCCAAGGCTAGGCAAAGTGAAAGGGAAAGAGAAAGGGGGTGGCCCCAATCATTTTTGTCCTATACGGACACACATTCTAGAAAATTCTAGCACATGGTGCTATATAACCTTGTGCTACTGAGAAGAAATTTCTAGCCGTTGTTCGATCGGCGGCTCAGGTGAAAAGGAAGCGCGAGGAAGATCGCAGATCAGGAACTCCGCATCAAGCGCTCCAAGCGGAAAATTTTCCAAGCAAAAAAGCTAGAGATGGGATTAATGAAATGATAATCGAGAAGTGATTTAATAAATACGATCGGACGGTGAAACCGTTACATACTCAGTTGCTGATTCTCTACAAGTTCTTTCCTTGGTTTTTGGCGGCATTGAAAATGAATTGCAACCTCGAACAATTTTTCAAAGTCAACGCGAAAAAACCTAATTCTTTGTAGGTTTATTACCTCATACTTCATTAATATACTAAGTGACATATAAATCCGAACACCCAGTTTAAATGGTATTATTTTAATAAAACTTGGTGAATGTATTTATCTTACTGTAAATAACCAGTGAAAAAATTTTCAGCCTTATCAGTTGGACATTCCGGTTTTTATACTGCTTTTTTTTAATTCACTAACGCTCTAAAAATGAATATTTCAGCCGCAGTAAAGAATCAACGTTGGCGGATTTTGGTTCTTGACAACCTTTACGATCGGTTACGATGCCTAGAGTACGGAGACTTGTACGATTTCGTCAACTTAGTGAGTTTGATAGGGGCCGTATAGTGGGACTTCGGAAAGCTGGACTGTCTTTTCGGGCAATTGCAGTTAGAGTGCAAAGAAGTGTAGACACTGTGGTTAGGTGTTGTCAGGCATGGCTTCGAGAAGGCCGTACGCAAAGAGCAAGGGGCACTGGACGCCGCCGTAGAACAACAGACCGTGAAGATCGCCGCCTAAGATTATTGGCCTTAAGGGACCGTTTCTCCACTACCAGGTCCATTGCAAATGAATGGTTTGCAGAACAGGGAAGACCTATTGGCATGCGAAGTGTTTACCGACAAATGAGAAGTTTTGGCTTGTTTTCATACCGGCCACACTGGGTCCTCCCTTTAACTCGAGAACACGGACGTAATCGCCTTGAGTGGTGCAGACAACGGTCACTCTGGGATCAGGAATGGAACAGTATTGTCTTTAGTGACGAGTCTCGATTTTGTTTAGGCATGCACGATGGTCGTGCCAGGGTTAGAAGGCGACGTGGTGAAAGGAGGAATCCACAGTTTTTTGTTGAAGGGCATGTTCATCACACTGTTGGAGTTATGGTTTGGGGTGCTATAGCTTATGGTTCCAGGTCACCTTTAATCTTCATCAGAGGTAACCCGAAAGCGCAGCGTTATATCCACGAAGTTCTAGAACCCCATCTTTTACCCTATCTTGACACCCTGGCAGATCCAACTTTCCAACAAGATAATGCCCGACCACATGTTGCAAGAGTCACAATAGACTTCTTTCAACATAATGATGTCACATTGTTACCATGGCCACCAAGATCTCCCGACTTATCCCCAATTGAGCACGTGTGGGATATGATGGGTAGGAGATTGCTCAATTTGCAACGTCCTCCTCAGACTCTAGAAGCACTTCGAGAGGACTTGGTGGTTGCCTGAAATGAGATACCACAGGAGGACATTGACCACCTGATCAGAAGCATGCCTATGCGCGTTGGAGAATTCGTAGCACATCAGGGTGCATCCACACATTATTAAAGGTCAAAGGGCTTTAAAGCAGTGCAATCATCTTGAAATTTTTAGCATTTACTTATTATGCTTCATTAAGTACTTATACAAAATTTTATTAAAATAAAACTATTTAAACTGGGTGTTCGGATTTATATGTCACTTAGTATATTATCTAATATTTCTGCTTGTAACTCGTCCGAAATGTCAAAATTAGAGTTGTTTACAATCGTGATGACAGCAACCCAGAGAGATGCCCACGTGCGCTTATCCTTAAATTCATTTCCTGCTCAGTATAACAACTTTTACTTCATCGTCGACATTTTCGGCTTCACCCCTACACCATAAGTTTAACCTCCTATCTCTAGTCTTCATGGTTTTCATATAATTCCAGAACGGCTGTCAACGTTATTTTAGGCGCACATCAAACGACAAAAGCAGAACTGGACAAATGTCAAAAGTTCAAGGTGACTTCGATGTATGTCCACAAAAACTACAACCAGTCAACGTTGAAGGATGACATCGCTTTGCTTAGATTGGAAACGAACGTGAACATGGGAGGAAATATAAATTTGGTTTGTACCCCGCCAGCTGACAAGGATTACCAAAATACAAAGTAAATTGTCTATACCGCCCTACTTAGGTAAAAGGTAGTGGTGTTTATTTACTGCCATTTTCAAATTTGGCCCTAATACATTTCTTTTATGATTACAATTACAAAATATATCAAAGATCATGTGGTTGAACAAAAATATGTTATTTTCCCACCTTGTCAAATATTTCATATTAATTAAAAAAATTCAATTTTTAATCTGTCTTTAACTTGTCTTGTCATATTTTATATAATTTTAACCATTGTACCATGTATCCAGCTCTCACCATGTTACTGGACGTTTCCCTCATCCTATACGAAAACAACAATTAGCAACATCCTCACATACTACTCTCCTGATGATGATGGAAAAGTCCTTTGAAAGCTAGAGAGAATTAAAAAAAGTATAAAGAGTCCTCTTTGCTTAAATTTTGTCGAAGTACCCAACAAAAGGCGGAAGCTTTAATTTTTCACCTAAAATATATATATATATATATATAACAAAAATAGGAAAATAATGGGCAAAATCAGGCCCGAAATGAACGCACATATGCAACTACAAAAGTAGATACACATGCCCACACATCCGGATACGGGTGTAACCTGAGGAAACGAGGATGGAGAGGAAAAACGACACACGAAGTCCACAACAAGAGCCAACCCACACATTGTATTATAAAATGGCTAGAAGACCTCGAATTTTCAAGGCGACAAATAACCACAACCACGCGGCCGGTTATAGCCACTTGCTGTGGTACTTCAAGCCCAAAGGATCTACAAAGTTGCATACGTGCATTCATTTCGGGCCTGATGAAGCCAACCAGCAGAAATCGTATCGCTCGGGTTACCTATCCTATTTTCTGCTCGAATCCACTTTTTGCGGATTTTGCCCATTATTTTCCTATTTTTGTTATATACCTTTCTCCGCATGATAATTTTCTCTATATATACATATATAACTTGAGACGTGGTCATTATCGTCTAGACCAGTTAGGTGAAAAATTAATTTACTCATATTTGCTAAACTGCGAAAAATTGGAGAACTTACATATCTCCCCAAATTTCGACTCTTCACAACCATAAATAGAAACTGTGTTTTGGCCGATTCCACCAGTAAATTTCATTCCACTCAAAATATAATAATTCTCTTCTCACAATTTATTAATAATTGTTAATCTAAATTCCCATTAATTAAAATATAGTTTATTCAACTGCCTCTGGTCGGTTTAACAAATTCTTACATAAAATTCTGAAAATCACATCATCTGAAGTGATTTGGCAACGTTTGGCACACGCCCACAATTCGTTCCATCTTTCAACACAGACATTGACATCCTTCGGCCTTCTGTCAAAGGGTTTCATCTCACTCATTATTCCATGACCACTAATTTGTGCAATCATCAAGTGGCTTCACGATGTAATGCTCTAATGTTTTTTAAATAATTTTTAATCTGTTTTTAACTTGTTCTTGTCATATTTTATATAATTTTGACCATTGTACAATCTATCCAGCTCTCACCATGTTACTGGACGTTTCCCTCATCCTATACGTAAACAACAATTAGCAACATCCTCACATACTACTGTAAGTTGAGTCAATTTAAATTCATTTTACACTTTTGTTGCTACTGTTATCATTGTAATTGCAGCTCCTGATGATGATGGCAAAGCCCACTGAAAGCTAAGAGAGAATTAAAAAAAGTATAAAGAGTCCTCTTTGCTTAAATTTTGTCGAAGTACCGAACAAAAGGCGGAAACTATACATATATATATATATATATATATATATATATATATTTGGGAATAAGTATTTATGGTTATAAATAATTACTTTTTCTCCGAAAGAATAATTATGAAAAATATTTTTTTTGTTAATATAACCATTTTTGTTCCATGTAATTATTTAATATAATCATGTAATTATTGAATTGAATTTTTATGAGAAAGAGTTTACTTTTGTGGTATGTGAATTTCAATAGGAACATATTATATGAAAATGAAAATTCTGCATTACTGCGTGTTTGCTTTGAAAAAATAATATAGACAATGAAAACTACGAAAAAAGGCAGTAACTCTGTTTTGCAGAGTATAAAAGCAGTAAATCACATTTTTGATTTACAACAATTAAAAAAGGAATGCAATTTATTTAAGGCCTCGACAAAAAATATGTAGTTACTAAACGCCCACGTAAAAGTCCTTTTAATCGAAGATTTTGCATGTTCAACATCAACATTTTCTAAAGTAGTACAAATAGCTAAAATTTTAGTTATGTTTACCTATTGGCGCCAGTTTCAGACATCTCAAAAAATTAATGTTACAGTATTATATCAACCTGTAATAATGAATGGACAGTACAAAAGCATTGAAATATACTAAGTGACATATAAATCCGAACACCCATTTTAATTTTATTTTAATAAAAGTTGGTGAATGTATTTATCTTACTATAAATAACAAGTGAAAAAATTTTCAGCCTTATCAGTAGGACATTCCGGTTTTTATACTGCTTTTTTTAATTCACTATCGCTCTAAAAATGAATATTTCAGCCGCAGTAAAGAATCAACGTTGGCGGATTTTGGTTCTTGACATCCTTTACGATCGGTTACGATGCCTAGAGTACGGAGACCTGTACGATTTCGTCAACTTATTGAGTTTGATAGGGGCCGTATAGTGGGACTTCGGGAAGCTGGACTTTCTTTTCGGGCAATTGCAGTTAGAATGCAAAGCACTGTGGTTAGGTGTTGTCAGGCATGGCTTCGAGAAGGCCGTACGCAAAGAGCAAGGGGCACTGGACGCCGCCGTAGAACAACAGACCGTGAAGATCGCCGCCTAAGATTATTGGCCTTAAGGGACCGTTTCTCCACTACCAGGTCCATTGCAAATGAATGGTTTGCAGAACACGGAAGACCTATTGGCATGCGAAGTGTTTACCGACGAATGAGAAGTTTTGGCTTGTTTTCATACTGGCCACACTGGGTCCTCCCTTTAACTCGAGAACACCGACGTAATCGCCTTGAGTGGTGCAGACAACGGTCACTCTGGGATCAGGAATGGAACAGTATTGTCTTTAGTGACGAGTCTCGATTTTGTTTAGGCATGCACGATGGTCATGCCAGGGTTAGAAGGCGACGTGGTGAAAGGAGGAATCCACAGTTTTTTGTTGAAAGACATGTTCATCACACTGTTGGAGTTATGGTTTGAGGTGCTATAGCTTATGGTTCCAGGTCACCTTTAATCTTCATCAGAGGTAACATGAACGCGCAGCGTTATATCCACGAAGTTCTAGAACCCCATCTTTTACCCTATCTTGACACCCTGGCAGATCCAACTTTCCAACAAGATAATGCCTGACCACATGTTGCAAGAGTCACAATAGACTTCTTTAAACATAATGATGTCACATTGTTACCATGGCCACCAAGATCTCCTGACTTATCCCCAATTGAGCACGTGTGGGATATGATGGGTAGGAGATTGCTCAATTTGCAACGTCCTCCTCAGACTCTAGAAGCACTTCGAGAGGAGTTGGTGGTTGCCTGGAATGAGATACCACAGGAGGACATGGAGCACCTGATCAGAAGCATGCCTAGGCGCGTTGGAGAATGCGTAGCACATCAGGGTGCATCCACACATTATTAAAGGTCAAAGGGCTTTAAAGCAGTGCAATCATTTTGAAATTTTTATCATTTACTTATTATGCTTCATTAAGTATTTATACAAAATTTTATTAAAATAAAACCATTTAAACTGGGTGTTCGGATTTATATGTCACTTAGTATAGTTGGTTTCTTGATGGAAGCCTGGTGTTATAGACATATTGTCAATAAGCCTTTACTTGTTTTGTTGTTTTCAAGGATCATACGACTTGTTTGAATAGAGAAATTTCCAGTTTTTTGAAACAAATAGCTATAACGCTATAAACCTTTTGGACTAACCGATAGTGTAAAAATATACAAGGTGGTCCATATAATTTCTTTGCGACGAAGTATAACTTGCCTCTTGGCAACCCCGTATTGTTCATTCATATTCGAAAAGAGGTTGAATTAGGACACATTTGGGTAAAACAAAAAAAACTACACACCTCCACCTGTCAACAAAGCAGACATTCAGATTGTCGAACTGTGATACTTTTCATATAAAATACTAACTAGCTCAACTTATAACCGAAAGCCATAAGTATGTTATAGCAATCTCGTACCTTTAAGACGGCCAATCAGGATGTGTAATAAAAAGTAGTGTATTTTCCATTCGATAGAAATCAACTTTGATATGTGGGTCAAAATTAGGACAGCGAGTATAATTGAAAACTGTTCGTCCTCGCACTGTTTGGACATCCTATACGTATATATACATTTCCTCTTAGAACCGCTCAATAAATCACCCCTTGGAGTTTGGCCAGACACCTTATTGGCGCGCTGTATGCATATGAATATACTGAAAAGTTCACCCGAAACTATTTTCAAGCTCAGTGACACTTTTAGGACCGAATGCTTGGTGACAGGTTACGGCCAGCAAGAGTTTACGGACTACAACGCACCAACGCCGTTCCTGAAGCAAGTTCATCTACCTATCGTTGACACGAAAAAGGATTGCGAAGCGTCATACGTAAAAAACTTGGGGCCGAAAGCCAGCGATCTGTTAGATCTTAAATTTGAGTTGTGTGCTGGTGGTGGCGATCAGCTGGACGCTTGCACGGTAAGCATTGATTTTTATCGTAAGTACAGGGTTTGTCCGGAATGTAATAGGACTTATTTTCTTCCGCCATGACTGTGGCGGATGGTCAGTTGTCTCCGAGCACTTGGAGAGTCAAGACAGGACGTGTTTCTGTGAATGGTGCAAGCCGAAAATGCAGCGTTCGTTAGAGCAGAGGTACGCGATTAAATTCTGTGTGAAACTCGGTAAATCTGCGACAGAGACGTTTGATATGATCAAGCAGGATTACCCAGGTGTTGCTTTAGCAAGAAGTGGTGTGTTTCGGTGGCACCAGGACTTTTTGGAGGGCCGGGAAGAGGTCGCTGATGAAGACCTTCGACTTCGACAAACACCGATAATGTGACTCGTGTGCGCAAAGTTTTGAACTCAGACCGTCGACCAAGTATTCGTTTAATTGGCCAGTTGTTAAATTTACCAAAATCTGTGGTTCATGGCATTGTGACACAGCATTTGAACATCCGCAAGGTGTGACCAGAAATTGCGGCAAGTGAAAGTGTGCCAAGAAAATTTGAACAAGTGTGAAAGTGACCCTCAATTTTTGAATAACGTAATCACAGGTGACGAGTCGTGAATCTTTAAGTATGATCCCGAGACAAAGAGGCAATCTTCCGAGTGGCACACGACGGCGTGTCCTCGCCCAAAAAAGGGAAGAATGCGCAAATCCAAAGTGAAAATGATGCTCATTGTCTTTATTGACATCAAAGGCATCGTCCACCATGGATTTGTTCCTCCTGGACAAACCGTCAACACCAAGTTTTACGTGGAAGTGCTCAGGAGACTCAATCGAAGGGTCAGTCGGGTCCGACAAGACATCGCAGCCGACTGGAAGTTGCACCACGACAACGCCCCGGCTCACACCGCCTTTCTTGTGAACAGCTACCTGACCAAGGCCGGCATCCCAACGCTTCCCCAGCCGCCCTACAGCCCAGGTGTGCCACCCCGGACTTTTTTTTGCCTGAAAAGGCCGATGAAAGGCAAGCATTTTGAGACGACAGGTGGGATCCAAGCAGCATGCACCGCGGCTATACCGGAGAATGTCTTCCGTGACGCCTTCGATGCTTGGAAATCGCGCTGGCAGCGCCGCATCGACGCAGAAGGAGCCTATTTTGAAAGTTTTTAAAGCATTGTAACGATTGGCTCAATAATTTTTTTTAAATCGTCTCAGTCCTATTACTTTCCGGACAAACCCTGTAATATCATAAGGGTATCTGTTTTCAGAAAAAAAGGTAAAAACACGTTTCTAAGTAATATTTTAACAAAAGCGAGTGCTGGTAGCAACAAAAATTCGGGTCGAAGACGAGGATTTTTGCACCTGCATAATGTTTTTTGTTAAAAAAAAATATTACTTTGCATTGTGTTTTTTCGATTTTGTCACAGGAAAAAATTAGATGTCCGAACGGTATTTGGCAAAAGTATTTCATGAGCAACAGATTATTCATCGCTTACAAAATTAATTGACAATAAAAGCAGAAAAAGTTATTAGCGTCGCTTTCTGGTAGCCTAGAACATAATTATTTTTTGACTCGAAAAAACTGCTGACAGGTGCTGTCATACAATTTTTCCATATAGAAACCATTTGTAATTCAAATTTACGCGTCTGAGATTGGTAGGAATCAAGTCGAGGAAAATAGTCAAGAAAATACCGTTACCAATTCAACAAGTATTTGCAACGATGGAAAATAGATGTTCGACAGTACTGCGAAATGTTATCCAATTCATTATGTTTAAAAATTCTCATAACTACAAGTAGTTGTAGGCGAAACTACATATGAAAATTGTCCCCAAAGGTATCCGAATCTGGCTCAATCCAACTTAAGGTACATCGCCTCTAGGAGCTCCTAGCCTCAAAAGCGTGTTTTTTAGAAAATATGTGATCATTGTCGACTGATGTGGCGCTTCGTTGCCGAAAACAGACAGTAACTCGGCAAGGCATTCTTGTTGCGATAATTGTCTCTGAAAGTTGTAAAAAATATTCTCGGTTGAGTTCCATTTTTCTAATGACTTGGTGACACTTAAAAATTCACGGTAGTGAGAACACTGCACGTATTTTTGTGAAACTTTGAATTTAGGTTTACTAAAGAATGAGGTTGAGATTCAGTACTGACGTTCGATCCGCGCGGCCTACTATGTTTCTATCTGCAAAACCTAAAAGACATCCGTGGTATGTAGCGTATGCACGGCAAAAACTCTTTGCATAAGGTAGGAGTGTCCTCGTATTAAAACCCCATAAGTCATTTTCGATTGAAAGTATGCATGGTAACTTGTAATTAAGATTTTATGAGATACTTGATCCTTCAGGTTACGAATGATATAGGTATATTTTGAATGGGTTATTAACAACACTATCAGCATGAACTCCCCAGGTCAGAATACTGCCAATATGAACACCTAAGAATGTTACTGAAGAAGTTTCTAGTTGATGACGTCGTAAACTTACAGTTATTGATTGTGTCTTGTCCATTATATTTAGTCAACAAATTCACTGCAAACCAATCAGCAAGGTTAGATCTCATCACGTGCCAAAATCACGTAAGCTGTTTTAATCACTTTTTGTGGAGTAGTACCCCTTCATATAGTACCTTACGTTTAGTTGTTTTGGTTTGGGTGCTACCCCGTCCATTTTCTTATGGGATTTTCATCTTCAGCGGTAAGTCTGCATCTTGCACTTGTGAGCTACATTTCTGTATAGCGCGTACCATGGTAAACGTCTTGGTCAAATAATTTCATCGTGCCAAAGTTTTTTTGTAATATCCTTTCTTTTTGACTTGCACTCCAGTAGCGGAGCATTTGTGCTATTTGCTGAGTGAATATATTGTGAATTTTTTGTAATATCTTGTTTTAATTGGCTCTCCATGTACTGTTAATGAGGTTACGTCATCACTGTTAGATTCTTTTCTTTGGTGTGGGAGGTCAAGCAAAACAAGTTCCGACTAACATCTCGGGGATTTGTGGCTTGATCTGTCACTGGCGCTCTTAGCTCCCTACTCTCCGCTTTACTGAGCTTGGGCTAAAATTTTGCACGCCACTTAACAGCTGTTTTGCATTAACTCACCATTTGATTTTATTTATCGTATTCTATTCATTTATTAATTAATTTAAAAAAAGGAAAAGAGGAATCACACCACATTTTCCTCTTATTTATAAAAAAAGGCGTGGCAATCTGCATAGCAGACTTTCGCGAGCAAAAACATATGGAGGAGTGTTAGATGGGACAATAGTTATATACTAAATGACATATAAATCCGAACACCCGGTTTAAATGGTTTTATTTTAATAAAAGTTGGTGAATGTATTTATGTTACTGTAAATAACAAGTGAAAAAATTTTCAGCCTTATCAGTTGGACATTTCTGTTTTTATACTGCTTTTTTTTAATTCACTAACGCTCTAAAAATGAATATTTCAGCCGCAGTAAAGAACCAACGTTGGCGGATTTTGGTTCTTGACATCCTTTACGATCGGTTACGATGCCTAGAGTACGGAGACCTGTACGATTTCGTCAACTTAGTGAGTTTGATAGGGGCAGAATAGTGGGACTTCGGGAAGCTGGACTTTCTTTTCGGGCAATTGCAGTTAGAGTGCAAAGAAGTGTAGACACTGTGGTTAGGTGTTGTCAGGCATGGCTTCGAGAAGGCCGTACGCAAAGAGCAAGGGGCACTGGACGCCGCCGTAGAACAACAGACCGTGAAGATCGCCGCCTAAGGTGATTGGCCTTAAGGGACCGTTTCTCCACTACCAGGTCCATTACAAATGAATGGTTTGCAGAACACGGAATACCTATTGGCATGCGAAGTGTTTACCGACGAATGAGAAGTTTTGGCTTGTTTTCATATCGGCCACACTGGGTCCTCCCTTTAACTCGAGAACACCGACGTAATCGCCTTGAGTGGTGCAGACAACGGTCACTCTGGGATCAGGAATGGAACAGTATTGTCTTTAGTGACGAGTCTCGATTTTGTTTAGGCATGCACGATGGTCGTGCCAGGGTTAGAAGGCGACGAGGTGAAAGGAGGAATCCACAGTTTTTTGTTGAAAGACATGTTCATCACACTGTTAGAGTTATGGTTTGGGGTGCTATAGCTTATGGTTCCAGGTCACCTTTAATCTTCATCAGAGGTAACATGAAGGCGCAGCGTTATATCCACGAAGTTCTAGAACCCCATCTTTTACCCTATCTTGACACCCTGGCAGATCCAACTTTCCAACAAGATAATGCCCGACCACATGTTGCAAGAGTCACAATAGACTTATTTCAACATAATGATGTCACATTGTTACCATGGCCACCAAGATCTCCCGACTTATCCCCAATTGAGCACGTGTGGGATATGATGGGTAGGAGATTGCTCAATTTGCAACGTCCTCCTCAGACTCTAGAAGCACTTCGAGAGGAGTTGGTGGTTGCCTGGAATGTGATACCACAGGAGGACATTGACCACCTGATCAGAAGCATGCCTAGGCGCGTTGGAGAATGCGTAGCACATCAGGGTGCATCCAGACATTATTAAAGGTCAAAGGGCTTTAAAGCAGTGCAATCATTTTGAAATTTTTATCATTTACTTATTATGCTTCATTAAGTACTTATACAAAATTTTATTAAAATAAAACCATTTAAACTGGGTGTTCGGATTTATATGTCACTTAGTATATCATGAGAATACAATAATTTATTATTATTAAGTTGGATTTAACCAGATTTGGATACATTTACATACTTATGCTTTGAAATCCACGGAACATGATACGATTCGAGAAGACGTCAAAAGATAACGCCTATGTTCCGTTGTTCCACAGGGACAAAATAGCTGCACTGCTCCACTAGATCACTATTCACTATTTACTTACTGACTGAAATTTCCTGATTAAACTAAACACGATGCTCTCCTCGTCCAACCAAAAATACAGCCAACCTTGGACAGCTGTTTCATGCTTTTTGGCTACTCCTCAGCAAGGTCTAGGCTTGGTCTCTCGTCTCTGGGGCATCGCAACTATCTTCTTCTATCACCATTGGTGCGCTCTTACAAAGGGTACTATAGAAGTTTTGCAATATGACTTAACAAACGGACGCAGCGGGCTGCATGTTACTGCATATTGAGACATGTCCATGAGTGCATAGTAGCCGCCACCGACACGTCTGTTTAAATCGAGCGGGATTGTGGAACGTGTCATTTTGGAGACACAGCTAAGTGGTACACGGAACAGTGCCTGCCTAAAGTGAAACTTATCAGAACTGGTTTAAGGATTGTGTAGTGAATGTGGTGGAAATTACTTTGAACGAAGTCTATAAATAAAGCTGCATTGCAAAACTTTTATAGTATACTTTATCTGAAGTCACTTGGAACACTGTGAAATACCGGGTGCGTTTTATATATCTATATTTAACACGCTCTGTTGCTGCAAAAATCGCCAAATTTCGCAGCAAATAAGCAGCGTATAAGATCAAAGGCAGTTTCACCAGTCCACGTGGAGTAAAGCACGCCTATGCGTGGACATAGCCAATGAGAAAGCGTGTATTTCAGAGCTCCGAACAAGTGCAGGTGGCTACTGAAAATTGAAACAGTTTAGCCAGTGCCGTGTAGCGGTGAATAATCGTGTTTTCTTTAGTCTGTCCGTGTTTTTTCATAGATCTTATTAGTTTGTGTGTTTTTGACTTTTGAATACTCAGTTTACTTGTTGATTTAATTGTTGTGTTGATTGTTCTTGTGTGTCCTAAATATGGCTCTTTGGAGACCTTGGGAAAATGCTCCAAGCCACGAGGAGATGGTTGATGAACCTGTGCAGGCAGAATTCTTTCATAAAGATTTAGAGGAACAGACCCAAAGAGTAATCCTAAATATGTATGATTGTCTGAAAAACGAAAATCCAGATTCTTCGCAAAATCAAATTTTAAACAGAATTTGTATCCTGACAAAAATCAGTCGGTCTACCATTTATCGGGTTATAAAAAGAGGAGATGTAGTCAACCATTCCTTCCACAGAAAACGCATAGGGCAAAAATTAAGAAGAATAGACGTGGGTTTTCAGGAAGATATTCGTCGTATAATATACGGATTTTATAAAGAAAATTTGGTGCCCACGTTGGAAATGATACGGGATAAATTAAAAGATTATCCTGAAGATTTTTATAATTACAAATGCTTAGACTCACTGCACTGTATTGTAAAACTGTGTGGTTTTCAATACAAAAAATTAGATAAAAGAATGGTGATTATGGATTCGTCTCGAATCGTTGAATTGCGCCAAGAATTTTTGCACAAAGTTAAAATCTATAGAGAGCAGAAAAGAAATCTGATTTACCTGGATGAAACGTGGTATGATACCCATGATGTTGTGCAGTACGGCTGGGTTGACGACAGCAACAAGTGCATTTTAAATGCACCATGCAACCGTGGAAAAGGAATCATTATTCTCCATGCTGGCAGTGAAAATGGATTTATACCTAATGCCTTGCTGTTATCTGCCAAAAATATCAAAGAATCATGTGCCGACTATCATGAGGACATGACCTCCGACTTATTTGAAAAGTGGATAGAGCAGCAGTTAATACCAAACATTTCCCCAAATTCAGTGATTATTATGGACAATGCGCCATACCATTCCCGACAGAAAAACAAAATTCCGAATACAGGCACAAAAAACAAGACATTATTGATTTTATGAAGGATAAGGGAATGGAAATACCACAAAAATCAACCAAAGCCATATTATTGGATCTTATTAAAAGACAAAAATTTGAAAAAGAGTATGTTGTTGACAATCTGCTTCAGCAAAATGGCCATGAAGTATTACGTCTACCTCCCTATTACTGCATTTTTAACCCGATTGAGTTGGTCTGGGCTGCTTTAAAAAAAAAGTAAGAAAACATAATCAGACCCCTCAATTAAGTGAATCGCTATTGGCCACAATAAGAGATGCAGTATCTCATATTGCTGCCACAGACCTATGGAAGCAGTGTTCTAGGCATATTATTGAAAAAGAAAATGAATATTGTGTTTTGCCTCCTGTAAATCCCGTTGTAATTCCTCTACAAGATGACTCTAGCGACAGCTCCGAAGGCGAGGATGATATATAAATACCTATAATGTAAGTGTTTATATACCTTTTTATATACCTACCTGCTATGTAAATATTTGCCTATGTCAAACGTTGGAATTCTGTAATTTTTCCATTTCTTAACTTTCAGTCAACATAAATTAAACTCCCAATATAAGTATTTTTTTATCCCAAATCAAAAAAATAAGAAGATAGTAAAATCCATTTATTGTGATATAAAAACATTATTATTATCGTTCTAAATAAATGACCGCACGCCTATGATACGTCATGAAATTACAAAGGACGCGCCGACCAAAGGTTTTTATGCTATTTCAAGTGACTTCAGATAAAGTATACTTAGATAGACCGTATGTTCTGGTTAGAAGATAATTACGATGCTTTCTTTCGTTGTCCAGGCTTCACGTTTATTTTATTGAATGGCAAGTAGACCACAACTTTACAGCCAGAATCGTCAGCCATCTAGCGGTCGCGTGGTGAAACGTGAACAGAGATCAGTGAGAGAGAACAGTGGCCGATTCTGATGTGACAGACGGCATTTTGCGTTGTCTTGTTTCGATAAAATCTTATGTTTTCAGCAAGACGGAGGGTCCCCCTTAGTTTGCCCTGACGCAGCTACCAAAACGTTTTCTGTAGTCGGATTGGTGCTATGGGGTAAAAAATGTGGTCAGCCAGGGTACTATGGAGTATACGCGAACGTTCCAGCCTACGTAAAATGGATCACCTGTACCAAAGATTGTATGCTAGGAAAGGGGGATTGTTCGAAATGCCCAGCTGTGCAACATCCGCCGAAGTGAAAATCATCCAAAGGCATTAAAAAGGATAACATCGTATTCACCATGTAGCTTTTTGTACTTTTTTAGATGACCTATTAAATAATGTTATTATGTTGTTATAAATGGTATTTATTAAGCATTCAAGGTAAGAAAAAAATAATCAATGCAATGACAAAATGATGAACGGCATAGTTCAGTCTAAGCTTCTTTAACTACGTCTGCAATACAAAGCTAATTTGTGGCAAAAAACACCCGAACACGTAAAAAAAATTAAAGATAAAATACCCACTATTCATTTGATAAAGAATTCCAAATACTGTCCGGTTACATTTTTTGTTTGTAAGCTTGAAGTCATCGCTGATTGATTCAAAAACACGAATATGTTTGAATTTCCCTAAACTTTTTTTTAAACATTTGGGGCTGTCTTGGTCTTCGACTGTGTTCAACCAGACGGCTTTTGCACGATAAAAACAGATATATGCAGCTCTGATGGAAAGAAACATCGAGGACGGCGGTGACGTTCTCAGTACACTCGCGGAGTGTCAATAGAAACTTGAAGATGCTCATATCAAATCGATAACTACGTTATTGCTCTAGGAATGTGCCAATTTCGGTTTTTCATATGCGGTTTGTTTATAAACTAGATTAACCTAGAACCCACGCGACCCCTGATTTGGATACTGACTCACATAGTCTTAGTACATACATCAGATGTTTTAACGTAGGAGGGGGTTTTGGAAAGGAGGCTGTTGTCAGGGTCGTACTGATTCATTTGGCTTTTTGGAACCTAATATCTCGATTACCCTAAAGCTTTGGTATATCTATAACTAAAAAACTAAGTACTCTTGTTCATATTTTTCTCATAATGAATATCAAAATTTAATTAAGAGTCAACTAAAATCCCAAGGTATTTGAATTTTTCATCAATATTTAGTTTTCCAATTAACACAGCTTTCGGTTTACTTTCATTCAATTTGAGTTTGTCAGATGCTAACCATTTTAAAACAAGTTTCAAGTCTGAATATTTTGAGTACTTATATACTCGTAAATTAAAGAAAGACTAGATGAAATTTAAATTTAGCATTTTTTTACTATAACAAGTAAATCGTTTATGTATACAATAAGACGAAGTGGTCCCAGGATACTGCCCTGTGGAATACCTCACGGATTTTCAATTATGATAAAATAGAGTTATTAACTTTTGTAACGTGCATCCTACCAAAAAAAATATTTTTGAACTAAAAGTGTCTAAAGCAAACACTTCCTGATATACCATATACCTCCAATTTACCTAACAAAATATCCTCATCAATTATTTCAATCGCCCTCCTCAAAGTCTATAGCGCTTCTCCAATTCTCAGTAAACTTGCGTTTCCTCTAAAATTTTCTTTTCTTTTATAAACTACTTGGTCATGTATGTACTATGGTATAAATGACTTTTGATTATATTATACCATCTACATTTTTTTTTATACTTCGATGGAGATGAGGGATGTGACGTTACACAAATACAGTGAAATTCCCCTTGGCGAACACCCCTCTTAAACGGACAGGTTCTGATGGTCCCGGCCGACTGTCATATAGTTTGAATTGTTTGCATCTCTCTCTCTCTCTCTTTCTCTCGGACGGACGTTTCTTGAACGGACGGACGTTCTCTTGAACAGACGGACCTTTTCTTGAACGGATGAACGTTCTTTTGATGAATGGACGTTCTTTTGAACGGACGGACGATCTGCTGAACGGATTAACATTATTTTGAACGGACGGACGTTCTCTTGAACGGACGGACGCTTTCTTGGCCGGAAGGACGTTCTTTTGAACGGACGGACGTTCTTTAGACGCACGAACGTCATCTTACGGAGGCTTTGTTGACCGGACGGACGTTCCCTTGAATCGACGGACATTATTTTGAACGGATGGACGTTCTCTTAAACTGACGGACGTTTTCTTGATCAGACAGACGCTCTTTTGAACGGACGGACGTTCTCTTGAACAAACGGGCGCTTTCTTGGCGGACGGACGTTCTTTTGAACGGATGGACGTTCTTTTGAACTGACGGACGATCTGTTGAACGGACGTACGTTCTCTTGAACGTATAGACGTTCTTTTGAACGGACGGACGATCTGCTGAACGACTGAACATTATTCTGAACGGACGGACGTTCTCTTGAACGGACGGACACTTTCTTGGCCGGACGGACGTCCCCTTGAACGGATGGACGTTCTCTTGAACGGCCGGAGGCTTTGTTGACCGGCCGGACGTTCCCTTGAACGGACGGACATTATTTTGAACGGAAGGACGTTCTCTGAAACGGACGGACGTTTTCTTGAACAGACAGACGCTCTTTCGAACGGACGGACGTTCTCTTGAACGGAAGGACCTTCTCTTGAATGGACGGACGTTATGTTGAACGATGGACGATCTGTTGAAGGGACGGACGTTCTCTTGAACGGACGGACGTTTTCTTGATCGGACGGACATTCTTTAGAACGGACGAACATTATTTTGAGCGGACGGACATTCTGTTGAACGACGGACGATCTGTTGAACGGATAGACGTTCTGTTGAACGGATGGACGTTCTGTTGAACAGAAGGATCTTCTCTTGAACGGACGGACGTTCTCTTGAACAGAAGGATCTTCTCTTGAACGGACGGACGTTCTCTTGACGGACGGACGTTCTATTGAACGGACGGACCTTCTGTTGAACGATGGACGATCTGTTAAAGGGACGGACGTTCTCTTGCACGGACGGACGTGTTCTTGATCGGACGGACATTCTTTAGAACGGACGAACATTATTTTGAAGGAAAGGACATTCTGTTGAACCACGGACTATCTGTTGAACGCATGGACGTTCTTTAGACGCACGAACGTTCTCTTGAATGGACGGACGTTCTCTTGAACCGACCGGGGCTTTGTTGACCGGACAGACGATCCCTTGAACGGACAGAGATTATTTTGAACGGAAGGACGTTCTCTTAAACGGACGGACGTTTTCTTGATCAGACAGACGCTCTTTTGAACGGACGGATATTCGCTTGAACGGAAGGATCTTCTCTTGAACGGACGGACGTTATGTTGAACGATGGACGATCTGTTGAAGGGACGGACGTTCTCTAGAACGAACGGACGTTTTCTTGATCGGACGGACATTCTTTAGAACGGACGAACATTATTTTGAACGGACGGACATTCTGTTGAACTACGGACGATCTGTTGAACGGATGGACGTTCTCTTGAATGGACGGACGTTCTTTTGAACGGATGGACGTTCTTCTGAACAGACAGACGTTCTTTTGAACGGAAGGACATTCTGTTGAACGACGTTTAATCTGTTGAATGGATAGACGTTCTCTTGAACGGACGGACGTTCTGTTGAACGACGGACGATCTGTTGAACGGAAGGACATTCTGTTGAACGACGGACAATCTGTTGAACGAATGGGCGTTCTCTTGAACGGACGGACGTTTTCTTGTTCGGACGGACATTCTTTAGAACGGACGAACATTATTTTGAACGGACGGACATTCTGTTGAACGACAGACGATCTGTTGAACGGATGGACGTTCTCTTGAACAGACGGACGTTCTCTTGAACGGACGGACGCTTTCTTGGCGGACGGACGTTCGTTTGAACAGATGGATGTTCTTTTGAACTAACGGACGTTCTGTTAAACGACGGACGATCTGTTGAACGGACGTACGTTCTCTTGAACGTACGGACGTTCTTTTGAACGGACGGACGATCTGCTGAACGACTGAACATTATTTTGAACGGACGGACGCTTTCTTGGCCGGACGGACGATCCCTTGAACGGACGGACATTATTTTGAACGGATGGACGTTCTCTTAAAGGGACGGACGTTTTCTTGATCAGACAGACGCTCTTTTGAACGGACGAACGTTCTCTTGAACAGAAGGATCTTCTCTTGAACTGACAGACGTTCTCTTGACGGACGGACGTTCTATGAAACGGACGGACCTTCTGTTGAACGATGGACGATCTGTTAAAGAGACGGACGTTCTCTTGAACGGGCGGACGTTTTCTTGATCGGACGGATATTCTTTAGAACGGACGAACATTATTTTGAACGGAAGGACATTCTGTTGAACGATGGATTATCTGTTGAACGCATGGACGTTCTCTTGAACGGATGGACGTGCTACGGATTAACGTTCTCTTGAATGGGCGGACGCTTTCTTGGCTGGACAGACGTTCTTTTGAACGGATTGACGTTCTTTAGACGCACGACCGTTCTCTTGAATGTACGGACATTCCCTTGAACGGACGGACATTATTTTGAACGGATGGACGTTCTCTTAAACGGAAGGACGTTTTATTGATCAGACAGACGCTCTTTTGAACGGACGGACGTTCTCTTGACCGACGGACGTTCTATGGAACGGACGGACCTTCTGTTGAACGATGGACGATCTGTTAAAGGGACGGACGTTCTCTTGAACGGGCGGACGTTTTCTTGATCGGACGGACATTCTTTAGAACGGACGAACATTATTTTGAACGGAAGGACATTCTGTTGAACGACGGACTATCTGTTGAACGCATGGACGTTCTCTTGTTCGGATGGACGTTCTCTTGAATGGGCGGACGCTTTCTTGGCAGGATAGACGTTCTTTTGAACGGATTGACGTTCTTTAGACGCACGAACGTTCTCTTGAACGGACGGACGTTCTCTTAAACGGACGGAGGCTTTGTTGACCGGACGGACGTTCCCTTTAACGGACGGACATTATTTTGAATGGATAGACGTTCTCTTAAACGGACGGACGTTTTCTTGATCAGACAGACGCGCCTTTGAACGGACGGACGTTCTCTTGAACAGAAGGATCTTCTCTTGAACGGACGGACGTTCTCTTGACCGACGGACGTGCTATGGAATGGACGGACCTTCTGTTGAACGATGGTCGATCTGTTAAAGGGACGGACGTTCTCTTGAACGGGCGGACGCTTTCTTGGCTGGACAGACGTTCTTTTGAACGTATTGACGTTCTTTAGACGCACGGACAGAGGCTTTTTTGACCGGACGGACGTTCCCTTGAACGGACAGACATTATTTTGAACGGAAGGACGTTCTCTTAAACGGACGGACGTTTTCTTGATCAGACAGACGCTCTTTCGAACGGACGGACGTTCTCTTGAACGGAAGGATCTTCTCTTGAACGGACGGACGTTATATTGAACGATGGACGATCTATTGAACGGATGTACGTTCTGTTGAACGGACGGACGTTCTCTTGAACGGACGGAGGCTTTGTTGACCGGACGGACGTTCCCTTGAACGGACGGACATTATTTTGAACGGAAGGACGTTCTCTTAAACCGACGGACGTTTTCTTGATCAGACAGACGCTCTTTCGAACTGACGGACGTTCTCTTGAACGGAAGGATCTTCTCTTGAACGGACGGACGTTATGTTGAACGATGGACGATCTGTTGAAGGGACGGACGTTCTTTTGAACGGACGGACGTTTTCTTGATCGGACGGACATTCTTTAGAACGGACGAACATTATTTTGAACGGACGGACATTCTGCTGAACGACGGACGATCTGTTGAACGGATGGACGTTCTGTTGAACGGACGGACGTTCTCTTGAACAGACGGACGTTCTCTTGAACGGACGGACGCTTTCTTGGCCGGCCGGACGTTCTTTTGAACGGATGGACGTTCTTTAGACGCACGAACGTTCTCTTGAACGGACGGAGGCTTTGTTGACCGGACGGACGTTCCCTTGAACGGACGGACATTATTTTGAACGGAAGGACGTTCTCTTAAACGGACGGACGTTTTCTTGATCAGACAGACGCTCTTTCGAACGGACGGACGTTCTCTTGATCGGAAGGATCTTCTCTTCAACGGACGGACGTTATGTTGAACGATGGACGATCTGTTGAAGGGACGGACGTTCTTTTGAACGGACGGACGTTTTCTTGATCGGACGGACATTCTTTAGAACGGACGAACATTATTTTGAACGGACGGACATTCTGCTGAACGACGGACGATCTGTTGAACGGATGGACGTTCTGTTGAACGGACGGACGTTCTCTTGAACAGACGGACGTTCTCTTGAACGGACGGACGCTTTCTTGGCCGGCCGGACGTTCTTTTGAACGGATGGACGTTCTTTAGACGCACGAACGTTCTCTTGAACGGACGGAGATGTTTTTGACCGGACGGACGTTCCCTTGAACGGACGGACATTATTTTAAACGGAAGGACGTTCTCTTAAACGGACGGACGTTTTATTGATCAGACAGACGCTCTTTCGAACGGACGGACGTTCTCTTGAACGGAAGGATCTTCTCTTGAACGGACGGACGTTATGTTGAACGATGGACGATCTGTTGAAGGGACGGACGTTCTCTTGAACGGACGGACGTTTTCTTGATCGGACGGACATTCTTTAGAACGGACGAACATTCTGTTGAACGACGGACGATCTGTTGAACGGACGGACGTTCTCTTGAACGGACGGAGGCTTTGTTGACCGGACGGACGTTCCCTTGAACGGACAGACATTATTTTGAACGGAAGGACGTTCTCTTAAACGGACGGACGTTTTCTTGATCAGACAGACGCTCTTTCGAACGGACGGACGTTCTCTTGAACGGAAGGATCTTCTCTTGAACGGACGGAGGTTATGTTGAACGATGGACGATCTGTTGAACGGACGGACGTTTTCTTAATCGGACGGACATTCTTTAGAACGGACGAACATTATTTTGAACGGTCGGACATTCTGTTGAACGACGGACGATCTGTTGAACGGATGGACGTTCTGTTGAACGGACGGACGTTCTCTTGAACGGACGGAGGCTTTGTAGACCGGACGGACGTTCCCTTGAACGGACGGACATTATTTTGAACGGAAGGACGTTCTCTTAAACGGACGGACGTTTTCTTGATCAGACAGGCGCTCTTTTGAACGGATGGACGTTCTCTTGAACGGAAGGATCTTCTCTTGAACGGACGGACGTATTGTTGAACGATGGACGATCTGTTGAAGGGACGGACGTTCTCGTGAACGGACGGACGTTTTCTTGATCGGACGGACATTCTTTAGATCTGTTGAATGGACGGACGTTCTCCTGAACGGACGCGGACAAGAGATAATGTTCTCCTACCCGGACAAAAAACAAAATAAAAAGAAACGCCTTGTCTTATTTTAGAGTATCGCTATTGCATTTCTCAATCGTTCAGCGCGCCATCTTCGCTGGGGCTTTCTCGAGTAAACCGGGGATTCACCGACTTTAATCTTTCAGTACGAACGCAACCTATGTGGAGCATTTCTGACGAGCGTGGATTAGGACTTCCCGAGCTGGTCGGGGATTTGCCGTTCTTATTCTTTAGGTACACGCTTTCGATTAAATTTTAATTCAGTATTAGTTTGACGTCTATGCGGAAAAGACACAGTGGGCGACACATTGATTGTAGAAATGGTTCCAAATTATGACAAAGTGGTTGCAAGTCCTAGATTGAAAAATAGCTAAAGAAAAAATAAACATTTTGTTATTTTTAGACAGTGCGGGATCTCGTCCAAAAGACATTCGCTTAAATAATACGAAAATATTATTTTTGCTCCCTAATTGTCAACCACTTGACTAAGGGATTATAAAGAGTTTTAAAACTGATTTACCATCTAATATTCAAACACCTGCTGCTAAACTTTGCTAAACTGCTGGTACAGCTTTTGAGTTAATAAAGGAGATTTCACTGTATTTGTATATAATTTTAGGCCAACATAGTGAGTTCTAACATGTAATGGGTCTTGAATCAATATTATTCAAAAATAAAAGACAACCGAGGGTTTGCCTAATATCAACAAAGCAAATCATTTTCGCTCCACAGATTCGCTGTATTTTCGCAACAACAGTACGCACCTAAGTTATCTACAACTCACAATGACATAAACAGCAGCAACTGAACCATAAACATATCTACAACGACAGCGCCAAGACGAGTGAGTCAGCGCAACAAGAGAACGAACTGCTGATTAGGCCAAGAAATAGGGTGATTTTGTATGAGAAAATCCTACAATTTGGCGTGGTGTCTATTGGCAATTTTGAAGGGACTTTAATGGAGCAGATGTAGTAGATAATGCTGTTTTTTGGCATCACTCCCTCTCCATAAAAATCCTTCCAATGGTTGATGAGGTAACACAGTGACAAGTGAGTGATGATAGTAAGTGACTTGCATTTAAATGATAAAATATCCGAAATTATTGCGTTTTCCATGTTTACGTATCGCAGTAAAAAAATGGATTCACCCTATAATGGTATTCTTGATCATAGATAATGTCTCTGTGACTGTTTTCAACTTTAGCTTCTTATGCTTAAAGAACCATCAACGTGTCGAAAAAACAAAAAGGAACTTTTTTGTAGAAAATTTTATTATCTACAAAAAATGATATTAGTCTTTATATACTTAGGTTGCTAGTTTAGGCGTTATAAACGAAAATATCATTGCATGTAGCTTTAACATTAAATTTCTCGTGGCCTGATGACTATACGAGAAATGTTCATGGAAGCAAAGTGATCAAGAATCCAATTTCCTACAAAATTATTTCTATTACTTTTTTACGTAGGATCGATGATTTTAGAAATTTTCGTCATCCGCGTTTTCTAAAATAGCGGAAAAAACTCCAGCCCTATCATAGCGTCAATTTGAACTTATTAGGATGCAATAATCTAACGATACCACCGGAAAAACTTACTGTCGTGTATTGTAGGAAAAAAGATTACCTATTTCCTAGCCTACGATGAGGAATTTCGATGTGGGTCACACAAAGCTCAGACAAAGGAACCAGCCGTGATCGAACGATCGATCCATCGATCTATCTGCGATCGATTTGGCAAAGATAACATCAACGTATCCGTACACGAATCGAAAAACGACTGCCTTCGCCGAGTGCATTCTTTCCGTTAGAACGATCTAGCTGAATAGCTTATAACTAGGTTATTGGTATAATTCCGAGATTCTCATACTTGAGAAGTGATTCACGGGCATACTTTAGGGACCGTTCTCACCGAAAGCAGCTCCACCTGTCAACAAAGCAGACATTCAGATTGTCGAACTGTGATATTTTTTATACATGGTGGGCCATAAACGTGTTGGCAATTTCAATATTCAATTAAAAAGGTGTGTTTCAGTTTATTGTTGCATAACTTTAAGATTCGATAGAACTTTTAAAATTAATGCATAAAGTCTATATAAACATGGGGCGAAAAATGCGTGGCTTCCGAAACACAGGGTGTTTCAATTTACTTTTTAAAATAGTTTTTTTTTAAATATTTCGAACAGTATGTTGTGAACTGTAGCCGCTAAAGGGCGCTCTCTACTGTATACTTTATCTGAAGTCACTTGAAACACTGTGAAATACCGGGTGCGTTTTATATATCTATATTTAGCACGCTCTGTTGCTGCAAAAATCGCCAAATTTCGCAGCAAATATCCCCCGTATAAGATCAAAGGCAGTTTCACCGGTCCACGTGGAGTAAAGCACGCCTATGCGTGGACATAGCCAATGAGAAAGCGTGTATTTCAGAGCTCCGAACAAGTGCAGGTGGCTACTGAAAATTGAAACAGTTTAGCCAGTGCCGTGTAGCGGTGAATAATCGTGTTTTCTTTAGTCTGTCCGTGTTTTTTCATAGATTTTATTAGTTTGTGTGTTTTTGACTTTTGAATACTCAGTTTACTTGTTGATTTAATTGTTGTGTTGATTGTTCTTGTGTGTCCTAAATATGGCTCTTTGGAGACCTTGGGAAAATGCTCCAAGCCACGAGGAGATGGTTGATGAACCTGTGCAGGCAGAATTCTTTCATAAAGATTTAGAGGAACAGACCCAAAGAGTAATCCTAAATATGTATGATTGTCTGAAAAACGAAAATCCAGATTCCTCGCAAAATCAAATTTTAAACAGAATTTGTATCCTGACAAAAATCAGTCGGTCTACCATTTATCGGGTTATAAAAAGGGGAGATGTAGTCAACCATTCCTTCCACAGAAAGCGCATAGGGCAAAAATTAAAAATAATAGACGTGGGTTTTCAGGAAGATATTCGTCGTATAATATACGGATTTTATAAAGAAAATTAGGTGCCCACGTTGGAAATGATACGGGATAAATTAAAAGATTATCCTGAAGATTTTTATAATTACAAATGCTTAGACTCACTGCACTGTATTGTAAAACTGTGTGTTTTTCAATACAAAAAATTAGATAAAAGAATGGTGATTATGGAGTCGTCTCGAATCGTTGAATTGCGCCAAGAATTTTTGCACAAAGTTAAAATCTATAGAGAGCAGAAAAGAAATCTGATTTACCTGGATGAAACGTGGTATGATACCCATGATGTTGTGCAGTACGGCTGGGTTGACGACAGCAACAAGTGCATTTTAAATGCACCATGCAACCGTGGAAAACGAATCATTATTCTCCATGCTGGCAGTGAAAATGGATTTATACCTAATGCCTTGCTGTTATCTGCCAAAAATGTCAAAGAATCATGTGCCGACTATCATGAGGACATGACCTGCGACTTATTTGAAAAGTGGATAGCGCAGCAGTTAATACCAAACATTTCCCCAAATTCAGTGATTATTATGGACAATGCGCCATACCATTCCCGACAGAAAAACAAAATTCCGAATACAGGCACAAAAAAACAAGACATTATTGATTTTATGAAGGATAAGAGAATGGAAATACCACAAAAATCAACCAAAGCCATATTATTGGATCTTATTAAAAGACAAACATTTGAAAAAGAGTATGTTGTTGACAATCTGCTTCAGCAAAATGGCCATGAAGTATAACGTCTACCTCCCTATTACTGCATTTTTAACCCGATTGAGTTGGTCTGGGCTGCTTTAAAAAAAAAGTAAGAAAACATAATTTAAGTGAATCGCTATTGGCCATAATAAGAGATGCAGTATCTCATATTGCTGCCACAGACCTATGGAAGCAGTGTTCTAGGCATATTATTGAAAAAGAAAATGAATATTGTGTTTTGCCTCCTGTAAATCCCGTTGTAATTCCTCTACAAGATGACTCTAGCGACAGCTCCGAAGGCGAGGATGATATATAAATACCTATAATGTAAGTCTTTATATACCTTTTTATATACCTACCTGCTATGTAAATATTTGCCTATGTCAAACGTTGGAATTCTGTAATTTTTCCATTTCTTAGCTTTCAGTCAACATAAATTAAACTCCCAATATAAGTATTTTTTATCCCAAATCAAAAAAATAAGAAGATAGTAAAATCCATTTATTGTGATATAAAAACATTATTATTATCGTTCTAAATAAATGACCGCACGCCTATGATACGTCATGAAATTACAAAGGGCGCGCCGACCAAAGGTTTTTATGCTATTTCAAGTGACTTCAGATAAAGTATACCTTTATGATAAACACTTTTACTCATGTAATGGGATATTTTGTAAATAAAAAACTGCTGCATGTTGTTTGATTGGTCTGGCTTCATTTTATTAAAAAACAAAATATGTTGTCTATTTTTACCCGACTACGATAAAAGGAGAGTTATATCTTTCGCGCGTGCGTATGTGAGTATTTGGTCAAAATATTATATTTCTACGGCTATAGTCAAACAGCTTGATGACATGTGACGTGTTTCTAGATTTATCTTACACGGCTTACAACTTAAATGGCTTGATAGATTCTGACATAATAGTAGGAAGATTAGCGACACGGGTATTATGTATATTGAAAAGTGACATTATGTCGATTTTTGTGACGGGTGATTTCCCCCAAATCCCCCCAAAGTTTTTGAAAACGCAAAAAAACGTAAATAACTGTAATTTATAACTTTGAACATAACCTGTCGTTAGAAACGACAACATATAAATAACCCGTCGGACACAGCTAATTTCCTCACACAGCAAATATCACTGATTTTATACACATGCAGACCAATACACACAATCATCCAGATGCGATCTTGGTATTCAACCAACTTTCTTCTCAGAGATGAAAACGTTTGCAACCAACAATGCTTGTAGTTGAGCTATTCCTCCATAGATGGACGCTCACAACGGTCCTAGTGAGCAAACGTGGAATGACTGCACCCTAAAAACTACCTAACCTACAAGATGAAATTTTATAGGTTTTTTTTTGACGTTTTATAGGTTTTTTACATAATACCCGCGCGGGTGCCCTTCCGAAATCGCTTAATTAGTCTCGTTGACAAATATCCCAAGCCGGCAGGGGTAGTATGTAAAAAAACATAAAAAACGACAAAATGTCATCTTGCAGATTAGGTAGTTTTTAGTGTGCAAGAAGTGACTCAACTACACGCACTGTTGGTTGCAGAAAGCAAATATATCTTTTGTGTAGCCGAGTAGTCTGTAGTGTTTATCTCAGAGAAGAAAGAAAGTTGGTTGAGTAGCATCTGAATGATTATGTGTATTGGTCTGGATGTGTATAAAAACAGTGATATTTGCTATGTGAAACAATTATTAATGACTATGCTGCCAATGAAGTATATCTATAAGCTGTGCCCAACGGGTTATTTATTTGTTGTCCTTTCTGAAGACAGGTTATGTTCAAAGTTATAAATTACGATTTTTCCATTTTTTTTTTTCAAAAACCTTGAGGAGAATTACAGGAAATCACCATCGCGTCCGCATTGTGTGTAATTACTGTTAGCATGTAGATGACTTTATACTGGGTGGCGCATCGAAAACGAAACAGACGCATTTACTGGCAGTTCAGTTTTTTTTTTGGCAAAACGCTCAGACCCGCCGATTTTGTTTTCGAGGGGGACACAACTTTGGCCAAAAATCACGTGAGCACGAGCAGCCCCATAAGCGGGGATGACACCACCCCCAAAATCTTAAATGGAAAGGGGGGGTCGAGTGATACATTATTTTAAGGTCTTTCAATTCCCTTTATAATGATATAAAATTAATGTACTTCAGTTCACTAGTTTTGAAGATTTATTGATTTAAAGCTTGAATAAAACTAATACATCATCATTAGTGGAGATCAATACATTTGGCAGCAAAGTAATTTAAAAATGAAGAATGAACTGACCCGTTAGGCAAGTAAATGTTGAAAATGGCTACCATGACTCTCCATGCTTTTGCTCAAAATGTTGCCGCACATTTTGCAATATTTGAGGAGTAATTTGAAGGCACTCATTCACAATTCTTTGTCGCAGGTCTTCTAATGATGTTGGCTGAGTAGGATAGATTTTGCTTTTTAAATGACCCCACATAAAGAAATCCAAAGGTGATAGATCTGGCGATCTTGGGGGCCATTCAATGGCACCTCTTCTACCAATCCATCGATCTGGAAACGTCTGATCTAAATATTGTCGAACACGAAATGCATACTGTGGTGGGGCACCATCCTGTTGGAACATCAACCTATTCGCAATGTACCGCCGATCATTCTGATTTTCAATTATGGCTGTTAATGCAAGTTCTATGTCGTCTTCCAGTAATTCCAAATACATTTCACCGGTCAAATTTCCAGGTAAGAAAAAAGAACCAACTAAATGATCGCCAAAAATTTTTGTGGCTGCTGTCTATGAACCTCATGATAAATTCTGGGATTAGAATCGGACCAATGTCGGCAGTTATGACTATTTACAACGCCATCTAAGAAAAAGGAACATTCGTCAAAAAAGCAAGTGTTGAATAGAAAATGTTCATCGTTTATAATTCGTTCACTCATATCTTCACAAAATTGTAATCGCCGATCAAAATCGTCTTCATTAAGTTCTTGTACCAGGTGAATTTTATACGGATGAAAACTATGGGCCCTTAGAATCCGTTGGACAGTACATCGACTAACACCACACACAGTCTCCAATTTGCGGGTACTTACGTAGGATCTACATAAACTTGCCCTAAAACCCCCACTTCTATTGCTTCGTTCCTTATGGAATTTTCAATGCTGCGTTTTTTATTGGCGACTGGCCCAGTTTCCCGAAATTTAGCTACAAGTTCTAGAACATATTTTCGATGCACGTTACTGTTCTCATGTCGCTCATTAAATATTTCTGCTGTTCTATTAGCGCACTGATTATTTCCGAAAAATATTTCGATAAGTTCAACTCTTTCTGCTGTGGAATATACCATGATTAATTTTTGTAATAAAGCGTTATTTTAGCAACAAAGTTTGGTCAAATCAATCGCAAACTATGTACTAAATTCCTATTGAAAATAAGTACGAGATATTTCCTTATCTTTCTTCAACAAATAACTTTTTTGCCACAAAAAACGCTCCAATAGCTATTTTCAACAACAAAATGATCAACAAACCATGGGCGTAGTGAAGAAAAGCATTTTCTTATTAAGTAAACTCTTTTAGTCAAATTTCTTCTGAAAGTAGTACAAACTAATCTGATGTACCTATTAAAGTCTACTTTAAGCTTTAAATCAATAAATCTTCAAAACTACTGAACTGAAGCTCATGTATTTGACATCATTATAAAGGGAACCGAAAGACCTTTAAAATAAGGTATCACTCGACCCCCCTTTCCATTTAAGATTTTAGGGTTGGTGTCACCCCCGCCCAGGGGTCTGCACGTATTAACGTGATTTTTTGCCAAACTTGTGTCCCCCTCGAAAACAAAATCGACGGGTCTGAGCGTTTTTCCAGAAAAAAACTGAGCTGCCAGTAAATTCGTCTGTTTCGATATCGATGCGCCACCCTGTATAATTCGACAGTATACAGTGAATATAATTGCAATATGTGGCGATATGCAAGTATAAAATATAAGATTCCACATAAAGTTAATTACTTCAATAACCAGCGATTTTCCCTTCTTATCTCTCTCATTTTTGAAATGCGTATGCGCAACTAATTTCTAGCTTTGAATACATCTCAAGTTGGTAAGTGTATTTGAGACGAGAAACCAATGTAATTATGATGAACACATTTTATTAGCAGACAAATCCTCTCTATGAACCTATGGATTGCCGTTTCCTTCCAGCTATACAGTATATTCAGATAAGAGATAGACCGGACATAAACAAGACCACGTGATCATCGAACGCTGTAACATTCGGCAGGGACGTATTAAGAGTCACGCAGTACATATTTTAGATAGTAGATGCTGCTTTGCGTAACTTTGTAGTAAATTAGCACAATTCGATGTGTATACGATTGGTGATGGATATAGGATCATGTGGGGGTGGGGTAAGAAATATATAATGATGTAAATATACATAAGGGTTTCAAAATTTTCGCTTCGATTTCCAGCTTCGGATGCCGCCTGATGTTTGGTGAAATACAGTCGAATATAATCTCAAAATGGCGTTTAAATTACCCTAAATTAAAAATAATCGTATATCTCTTAAAATTGCTTTTAGAATATTGATTAGTATATTTTTTGATTTCTAGGTAAATATGTAACCAAATTAAAACGTTCAAAACGTAAAAAAATGTGCATGGTTGAACATTGTCAGAAAGTAGATTCTTGAATAGGTTTTGCCAAAATGGGTTCAAAAATGTCAATAATTAATTAAAACATACAGTAACTTTATAATTACTTATAACTTACCGAATTTGATGAACGACATCTTTTATTGGAAAGATGAGCTTGATGAGCTTTCATCATCGCTACTGCCTGAAGCACCAACGTCAATAATGAATGGCTCGACTTGTTCCTCTAAAATATTGTCCAGTTCCCACATTTTCTTTTCAACTTTGTCTTTCACGTGCTTAATACAGTTTTCCCATTTTTGCGCTGTTATTAATTCTAGTGCTTCTTTGAAAAGTCCTTTGAGGTCACAAAATTTAAAAGTTGTATTGTGCCTAGCTATATAATTTTTAACCTCTGCCCATATGAGCTCAATGGGATTGAGCTCGCAATGGTATGGAGGTAAACGGAGCACAGTTTTATTTTGACTTGCTGCCATTTCGTCAATGGCGTATTTTTGATATTCCGCCTTGTGATCCTTGACAATTCTTAATAATTGTACTTTCAGGATTGCTTCTTCAAAGTTGATATTTTTCGAGCGGAGCCAATTTTGAACATCAACTTTCCTTGAAGCCGTTGCTGGGACCTTCTCCATTCTTCGAGAATGATAAGGCGCATTATCCAACACAATTACTGCGTTTTCCTCTAAGTTCGGTAAAATTTTTGAAAACCACTGTTCAAACGATTCGCCATTCATTTCCTCGTGGTAATCTCCAGTTTTCTTAGACTCAAACCACCACAGACCGTCAACAACAAATCCATCCTCACTGCCAATATGGCAGATAATGAGCCTTTTCCCTTTACCTGGAAATCGAAGTACTAACTGGTGTAGATTTATTTCAATAAGCGAACCTTTTTCAAATGTGTTCATCACATTCAGCGAAAAAACATTGAGACATGAGTATCAGATTGCTATAATTGGGATTATTTAGTCATATTGAAAGAAAGAATATTGAACGTCGTATCATTACTCAGCGCTTCACAATTTAATTTAAAGTTATAAACCTTTATAAAATGAATGATCAGGAACCTGAAATACGCGCAAATATTAATATTAACAAATTATAACTTTATAAAGCTTAAAGTATGAATTAAAATGATTAGAAATATTAGGAACGGTACACAATATAAAACTTAGTAACTTTTTTTAAGTTTATAATATTCGACATATTTTAAGATTATATTAAAAAATTATTGAAATATCGAAAACACATAAAAACATGGCTCAAAAAAGTTCTAACAAATGAAAATGACAATAAAACATCCACGCATTTTATCGAAAGTTATAAAAGTTTTGTTACTTGTAATATGTTTTATCTGCCCCCTGGAATTAATGTTTAGAACCTTGTTCCCAAGGTTTGAAAAACATCCGATTGTTGTCTATTACTCGTATTTACCTGCTGGATTTTTTAATCCGGTGGACAGTCCATCTAGAAAGGCCCTCCTGGATGAAGTTACAGAATCATCAACCCATACTTTACTTGTAGTGTGTCCTGCGTTTACCCACGTTTCATCAAGGTAATAAATCTTCCTGTTTTGATTTCTATATTTCCCAATTTTTGTTAAATAATCCCTCCTCCATAGCACAATTTCTTCTCTATCCAGTAGTAAACTATTACGAACCCGTTTTCTCCATTTGAAATTTAAATGCTTCAGTAACGCACGGAAAGTTGATCGTTTGAAATTTGGCAACGTTGTATCTCCATTTACCTCCTGCAGTACTTTATCTATAGTAGGTATTTCATTCCTAAAGAAGAATTCATGCACTTTCCTCCTAATCGCATGCTTATCAGCTTCATCCAATGATTTAACAATACTTTTGCGATGTTTACTGGTCATTGGCTCAGAAAAGGTGTGATTTTTTTTGTATTGTCTTAACACATTAAACACTGATGCGCGACACACCCCAACTTTGTGAGAAACCTTCACAACAATTTCTTTGATGCTGATGCCTCGTTCTCCTCGCGCTCGATCTTATATATATTCAAAATGACCTCTTTCATTTCTGCACTCAGGTGTCTTTTTTTAGAGCGTTTCCTAGGTGGACTACAGGAGTTTACAGCTTCATCGGCAGTATCTGTACTACTGGGCATTTTGCGCAAGCAGTTGATAACAATAACAATCAATAACAAGGTATAATAATAACAACGACAAACTCAACAACTTAATAAGATAACAAACGAAAACGTCCAAAGAAATATCAAATTGCAATGATGCACACGACATACGTAACACGTCTGAACCTGAATGTGACTCTGCCTTGATACGACTGCTCTGCCGCTCGGCATAGGCATTTAATTGCGAATTGACCAATGAGGGCTCCTGTTTTACGTCGAGACGGCGGCGTTAGCGTGAAAATCACCCGAACCTTTTGTTTACATCCGGTCTATCTCTTATCTGAATATACTGTAGTATACAGCAAACATTCAATGCTGAAGCATCGTGACGTTTAGGCAACACGTACAGCTACAAGACGAGTTCACAACAAGTGTACAACATCCAGTGCTAAGTTGACATCTTGTAGAAAAACCTACGTTATGTCACAAAAAAGCTATAAAATGTCAAAAAACCGAGAAAGTGTCACTTTTCAATTATGGAATCTTACCAGGCCTACTAACCCCTTGTCCCAGTCAGCCCTAACATTCGCGGCGCTCCTCCACCGGCGCATCGTTCATCTTGTATTCACGGGATTATTATCTAATAAATAAGTCAGAAATGCCGGATAATGACCGGTGGCTGGGCGACCGATAATAATATGTTGACAACCGGAATGGCCGAGTGATAATTTAGTAATTTCGGAAAGAGGTTTCAATCTCCGGTGGCGGTACTAAGATGGTTTGGTTTGGTCCGGCACCTGATGGCTGGCAAGGCCATGGCCGATTTTGATGGAGCGAACGGAAAAGGGTGGTTCGGGGAGGCCATTGGCGGAGGAAGAGGCACGTCAATCATGATTCTAAACTAATCATATTGGAAAATGCCCCTGGTTTGAGGAATCATTGTAAAGTTTGGTTTTATTGGTGCAAGTTGTTCAAGGGGATATTTAAAACATAGAAGCTTAAATTAGTTACACCGAGTTTTGTGAGAAAACTTTTTACTCAACAATAAAGGATGAGAAAGCTTTTTTTTTCAGATTCAATAGAAAGTGAACGAAGGAACGAAAAATTTCTTCGTATTGTAATTTTTGAGGTATTAAGCTCATGTATTCATCGTAGTTTGTGGTTCCATCTATTTAGAGATAGCTCAGATAATTCAGAATAATTCAGAATATTTCGGATATGTTTCATTATTTTTGTTTAATAATTCAAATCTAAAAATCAAAAACTCTCTGATATGATCTGACAGTGTTTCTGGAATTTTATCAAAATATCTAAAAAATTTGTAAAGAATCATACGTATACCGCCGGTTTCCTATTTGCAAACATACATTATCTATGGCGTACGAAAAGCTGTTTGATCACAATAAAAGTGAATATAATCTGAAATAGTTATTTACCTAACAAGTGCGGAAAGTGATCAGCCGTCAAGGGCGGAAAATACACTTTCCACGAGTGGTACTCACTTTCAACACGCATCTGCGTGCAGAAAGTAGCAGTCTTATGAGTGAAGGCTAGCGAAATAACACTAATACACAAAGCGGTCAATATCACTGTGAAATACTCAAAATTAAATTCAAAAAACATGAAGAAGCAATATCAAGGACAACGCACGTGTTTCTTATTTTTTCTGCGATGTCTCTCTTATTGTTTCTTCCATACCATAACCATTTACCTTACCATTTATTGACCACAGTAAATGCACGGTGTCGCATCGGGAACTCCATCGATAGATTTCTCTAAAATTAGGCGTATGATGTTTTGAAAATTTGCGAGTACTTGTACTTATGCCGATGGGGAAATGGCAGCTAAAATATTTACAAGATGTGGCACTTCCGGCTATACCGGAAGTTGATGCTAAGTTGCTTATTTTAAATTGGACACCCTGTATATTACTCAATATTCGGATTCTATTTCGAAGGGCGGCTGCGCATAAATCACCACTAACTTTCAAAAGACTAGGTTCATACCATTCACAAATCACAGAAACAAATTACCTTTATATCTATACAGATTAACTGTGATAATATAAATACTCAAATAAATTTAATAAACAAAATAAAATATTTAGGTGTATATTTAGACTCACATTTAAAGTGGAATATTTTTTTTAATATTTTTTATATTTATTCACTCAATGTACAAAGATAACAAACAATATGAGTAAATAAATATAAAATCAAAACAGGCCCAATAGAAGGCATCGCCTGTACATGGACCAATAATTTAAGTTGAAACTGTAGAATGCAAATGACAAAAAAGGACAAAAAATTAGCTACAGTAGATTATGTATTTAGTTGATGTTTGTATTTATGAGTTTATGAATTTCAGTTCTAGATATAGAATGTAGCCACGTTTTTAAATTTCTTTTGAAACAATTTCCGAAACGTAAATCTTTTAAGTCTTTAGGTATAATTTCATAAAATTTAGGCGCTAAATAGAGATATGATCGCTGCATTACAGATTTATGCGGTTGAGGAACTACTGTGCCACGAATTTTGTACCTGGTATAATGATTATGTTTAATTTTTTGGTCGGTGTTTACAAATTTATGGTAGTGAGTGATACTGTGTAAGAAATAAAGCTGTCTTATATCATACATTCGAACATCTGCGTATAATTTTTCAGTGGGATAAAATTTCGGTTTTTTAAATATCATTTTTAGAATACTTTTTTGAAAAACATCTAAATTATAGATATGTGAGGAACATGCAGCTCCCCATGCTAATATACCATATGTGAGATGAGGCTCAATCAGTGCATGGTATAATGTTCGAAGATATTTTTCTGTCAATATATTCCCAAGGTATTTAATTTTGTAGGATACAAATCTAACTTTCTTTAAAATATAATTGACATGGATGTCCCATCGTAAGTGAGGATCCAAGACCACTCCAAGGTATTTTATGTTGGGCACTCTATTAATTTGCATTTTTTGATCATTAATATTGAAGGAGAAATTTGTGTAATTTGGCAGATGTCTAGCATAAGATCCAAATGGTAAAAAATGTGTTTTAGAGTAGTTAATGATTAATTTTCTACTGTTAAACCACTGAATAATTTTGATAAAATCATTTTCAATTACATTTTTCAGATCAGACCAGTCAGTGCCTTCATATAATATTGCAGTATCATCTGCAAAACTAGTTATTTTGCCAACACAATTAATTTGGAAAATATCATTTAAATATATATTGAATAACAGCGGACCTAAGACAGTTCCTTGTGGGACACCACACTTAATATACATTTCTTTACTAAATGATCCTGATATCTGCAAAGATTGTGGGCGATTTGACAAATAACTTTCGATCAGTGAGTACGCGTTTCCTCTGAAACCAATTCTCTCCAATGCTTCTAATAATAATTTGTGATTAACTGTATCGAAAGCTTTCTTTAAATCAACAAAAATGCAGATTGAAGAGATTCTATTATCAATATTTTGATGTATTTGATTTACAATTTTAGTTATTGCGTCCGATGTAGCCTTCCCTTCTGTAAATCCATATTGACTTTCACTTAAAATTTTGAATTTTGTGAGGTATCGAATCATTCTAGTAGATAAAACTTTTTCAAAAACCTTTGCTACACTGGATATTATTGATATTGGTCTATAGTTGTTAACATCTGTTTTTGTTCCTGATTTATGTATCGGTATTATATTACCTTTTTTTAAAATTGAGGGATATATGCCAGATTCAAAGCATTTGTTGATTAGGTAAGTGAGTGGTTCTGTTATGTCCTCGGCTATAATTTTCAAATGCTCGCTTTTAATACCATCGAACCCAGGACTTTTCCGATTTTTTAAGGATATAACAATGGTGTATACTTCACAATGCTCGACATTATCCAAAATAAATGAGTTCAAAGTTCTTTTTGGAGGCTGAGTATTTTGTACATTTGCCTGTATATTACTTGCTAAATTTTCGCCTATGTCAGTAAAGAATTGTACAAATTCATCGCATATCTGTTGAGTATTTTTTAATACTGTTCCCGATGTTGAATTTAACTCAGTGACGCACTCTTTAACTTTTGTTCTCCCAGTAATCTCATCAATAGTTGTCCAAAGCCGCTTAGGATCATTTAAGTTATTATTCAATTTATTTAGGTAATATTTTCGTTTGGTTTGCCTTACAAGCTCTATAAATTTATTTTTATATTGGTTGTAGCTGTCGGTATTCTCTGTAGTTGGCGTTAGTTTCATTACATTATATAGTCTTTCTTTTTCTATTGCCGATGTTATTAATCCTTTGGTAATCCAGGCATTTCTGCTTTTCTCTTTGTGACTAATTATTACTTTATTGGTACTAATATCTATTAGTTTTTTTATTTTCTCTATGAACAGTCCCATTGCTCTGTCTATATTATTTATAGAGTATAATTGTTCCCAGGATTCTTGTTTGACATTTGATATTAGTTTTGAATTGTCGACAAAAAATTTGTAATTTTTCTGGTTGTTATTAACGGTAGGGATGTTAGAATGTTTTTCATTTGAAGATATCAGTAAAATATATATAATATATAGAATATACATATTGATCTTGTAATAACCATTTTGAGACCATTATTGTTTAAATTCAAGTATCTAAACAAATATTTGGATAAAAAACAATGAAAATTTTATATCATGCTATGATCGAAAGTCATATAAGTTACGCAATATTAGGTTTTATAAATTGTCCAATTTTTCGGCATAGAAATGATCTTATTCCGTTAGATCACTTCCATCAAACTACAACAACAAGATTTTGTTTGTTATTTGATTGAAGATGAAGGTTAATAGTAAAGGAACATAGGCGTGCAAATTAATTTAGAAAAACATTAAATTATGATTATATGGGTATACAGTGTGTCACAGTTTAGCTTCTCTAAACAGGGATATCGGATCCTGCTAAGTTGTTCTTCTATCAATGGAATGATGTATGAGTGTAATAGTTATATACAAAACTGTGATGTGGATCTCCTTTCGACTACTGTGAGACAAATTAAGACTGATTTTAAATTTAAGTAAAACATCCTTATCTCATTTTATTTGTTTGTTAATTTTTATAGTTTGTCTTTGTCGTTATTTTTTAATTATAAGTTTTTGTGTATTCTCTGTTTCTCTACTACCCAGTAAGCACTCCTACATGTAACTACATTCAAATGGGTTTGAAAGCGTTTAAATAAATAAAATGCAGGTAATGTTTTACGTACCTGTTAAATGATTCCCGGTGAACTCGAAGTCATCGTCCTGGTCCCAATGCTTCAACGAAAGGTTGGACAGCGGCGTTGCGTTGGCAAATTCCAGATTCGCGAAATGCCAATCCAAGATCTGGCGATCCTTGGATGACAGGTACACGTCACTGAAAAAACAGTGGTTTGTAACGTTTGTCTTTTTGTCAAAGTTACATAGAACACAAAAAAAACGTGAAAACCGATTACTTGATTTCCGAAAATCTACAAATTCCTATTTAGAATTATTCTGATGGATCGAAATTTGCAAATAGAAAAAATTAGATCATCGATGCACTTTTCATATATTTCATTTGAAAACTTCTCACCACCGATTTATCGAAAACCAGTGATTAAAAGAAAACCCGCCGAAATACATCAAAAGGGGACAACTTTTTAACCAAAAACTACTTCACCCCTTTTTACCCTAGGCCCCCAGGGTCATTGTCTTAAAATTTTAAATGACAAGGAGTATCGAGAAACTACCAACATAAACAGCAATTCGAAAGATTAGACGTGGCAACAACCAAATAACAACCCGAATTTTTTCCGAATTCTTTTTATCAACACATATATCTCGGGCGAACCGTATTTACTGTTATACCTGTGTAGTTATTTGTTGCTAAGGGAAAGAAAGAGTTTAATTGTTTTAATGATGTGGCCATCTTTGGTGAATATGATCTTCCGGAGGCAACTTGAAATAATGATGATGATACTTTTGTCCATTGCCCTGAGAATTCACCGGCACGAAAATTGGCAGAAACATTCTCCTATCTCAATGTTACAACTCAATAATGTGTTCTTAGATTTATTGTTTTCTAGTTCGTTTTATATTAATGTGTTACCAGCTTATGATATTTTACTGCCAGAGAGTGTACACCACAGAGCCTGTGACTTTACAATTGCAGCAAAGTGCAGTCAATATGATTTTGATGAGCCCTTTTACGATTTTACAAATGCTAATTTTACTGCAATTAATGATTATTTAGCATCATGTGACTGGAATGCATTATTTGGTGATGTAGATGTGAACGTGGCAGTTGAAAGATTTTATGGGGTCTTACAAAATTGCTTGGATTGGTTTGTGTCTCAAAAGCGGATAAAATTACCCTAAATGGTTCAGCCCTGAGCTTAAAGATCTAGTCTGTCGAAAGAGATTTTTATAGAAACAAACCAATATGAGTACTATGTGACTTTCTCAGAGTTACGCTGTTTATGTAAAGAAGAACATAAGCGATGTCAAGCAATTCATATTGATCGAGTTCAGGAATCTTTGGTAGCCGATCCACGGCGCTTTTGGGGATACGTGAAGAGTTTAAGAAATTCAAGTAGCTTACCTAATAGTATGCACTTAGAGGGAGTTAGAGTGCAAGATGGGAAGACAATAAGTAATTTGTTTGCAAAGCACTTTAGTGGTGTATATGATAGTTCTGTACATCCTGTACCCTCTTTTTTGTTTGAGAAGACAGGAGATATACTACTAAACAAAATTTCTCTTGAGGAAGTATTTAATAAAATCGTAAGTCACCCAGTGAAGTTCAGCTCTGGTCCTGACCAAATTCCAGAGGTTTTTCTCAAAGAATGTATCTTTACCCGTGCATCTTATTTTTAACATGTCCATCCAAACATGTGTTTTTCCTGACACTTGGAAGCACAATTATACATATTAAGCCAATTTTGAAGTCAGGAGTTGTTGAAGATATTAGCAATTACAGAGGTCATCAATTATATGATTAACTTAATTGGTATTGCCGTGGGCTTGTAAGTAGTTGTCAATTTGGGTTTACTAAAGATAGATCAACTGTGGAGAATTTGGTGTCTTAAAGTTGATCTGTTGGAGGCCCTGGAAAAGGGTCACCAGGTGTATGCAATCTACACAGACTTTTCCAAGGCTTTCGACAGAGTGAACATTTTATTGGCAAAGCTGTCAATTTATGGTTTTTCAGAAAACACTATAAGATGGTTGGAGAGCTTCCTTAAGGATAGGACTCAATCTATAAAAATTAGTGGACATCTGTCTTTGAAATTCAAGGTTACATCAGGGGTTCCTCAGGGGTCCCATTATGCTCCTCTTCTCTTCATTTTGTTTGTGAATGACATCCCTGATGTTCTTATTCATTCCAAAGGAACTACGTTTGTTGATGACCTGAAAAGGTACACGACAATATCGGAAAAAGATGACATGGTGGACCTTCAGCGGGACCTTATGCGCTGTGGCAGTAGACACAGCTTAATCACTTGTATCTGAACTCGAATAAATACTTTTTCAAAAGTAGGAGTAGAATTTCAACTGGATATAGATTAAATAGTGATACTCTCTCTTATAAGGCTACCGCTACGGATCTTGGAGTACTTTTTGATGAAAGGCTTAACTTTTCAGACTATGTTCTCAAAGTTAGTATAAAGGGCATACACTGGGCTTTGTTTGGACAAACTGTAAGTGTTTTTCAATCAATACCTTCCGAATTTTATATTGCTCCTTGGTAAGATAAAATTTAGAATATGCCACAGTAGTGTGGTCCTCTCAGTACCAGTGCTATAAAGATGATTTAGAGCGTGTCCAGTATAAATTTTTACATCAAACGTAAAAGTAAAAGTGTTCCAAATTTCGTTGAAAACGAAGAATATATCCTATATTTATGGGCAACACTCAAAAAAACCTGCAATAAGTTTATTACCCTGTATCTTTGTTGCCTTTGACTTTCGAACTAAGAAAATTTAACTTCATTTCAATCTTTCTTTTAAAGGAATCTGCTGTTAAATTATTTACCATTACTTATAGCTTCCCGTTTATTATTAGCATAGTTAAAGTGACACAAGCCAGAGGATTAAGATTGGTTCTTCTATCTCTAACCACATTTGCGAAGACCTCGGAGTTCCTCAGGGAAGTGTTCTCGGACCGTTGTTCTTTATAATATATATAAATGATATAGAACTTCTTCAGACAACTAGCTCCATAAATTTGTTTGCTGATGACGTGTTGCTGTACTCTGCCTGCAAAAACCTGGATCACGCGGATGATATTCTAAGCCGTGATCTTGCAAATATTGAAGCATATCCAAATATAAACCAATTGAAGCTGAATGTTTAAAAATCAATTTTTAGATTTGCCATATAAAAAACCTACATATGCCAAATTTCGTTAAAAACGAAGAATAAATGCTAAATTTATGGGCAAAATTCAAAAAAAAAACTGACAATAAGTTATCACCATGTTGCCTTTGACTTTCGGACTACGAAAATTTAACCTAATCACAATCTTCCTTTAAAAGGAATCGACTGTTAAATTATTTAGCATTACTTATGGTACTCAGTATTGCCATACGTAGCGGAATTCCGCTATTTGTAGCGGATTATTTTGAAAAGAGTGGCGTAGCGGCGGTAGAGCAAATTAGCCCAAAATGTAGCGGAATTTATTACATACAAAACTATCATATTTATTTCACTGTTTTAACGTTAATAACGTTCTAAATCCTAAATAGGCAGTGGCTAGAGTCTGATTTATTATCACATTAATAATAAAATTGGTGCATTTGGTGCCGCTTGAGCCATCTAGGAACAGAGAAGAGAATTATTCCACTTGCCTTTTTTCTCAATAACAGATGGCGTACGTACTGCTTTCAATACTAATCGTTTCTAACAGATCTCAGCAGGCAGAGATAATATTAGGTTTCTCGCTTTGTATTGTATTTTTCAGCTCTGGGTATATACTGTTTAGTTTCGTTTATATTAGTGTTCTTATTTTTGTGTTGATCATTTTATTGATATATCATTTGCTACAGATTTTAATATTAAATCTACTGGTAAGTAACAAAACTGCTTAAATATCTAACATATTATAGTTTGATCCAGAAATCTTAGTCGCGAAATTTGTTTTTAACGTTTTTTCTTCTGGAAAATAGGAATAATGGAAAGGCGACAGCAGACCATTAACGATTTTTTTGATAAAAATCCTTCTAAAAAACAAACGGTGAGACCAAACGTGGCCGTACCATCCACTTCGACTGCATCTGTGTCGGACTCGGAGCATCCCGAACCTGAATACAGACAAAATAGAAGAGCGGAATCTAGTGGAATCAGGTCTGAGCCTGATAATTCGACTTGCGAATCTCAGGATAACCAAGAGCCAGTAAAGCTTGTAATCAAATAATGGGTGCTAAAAAATCAGATTTAGTGAATCATTCGAAATCAAAAAGGCATGCCACTAATGTAAAAGCAATTTCGAATGTAAGAACGTTAGATAGCACTTTTCAGTCTCGGGAAGCACGTGAGTTGGAAAAACGGCAAATATTTGCTTGCTTAAGATATAGTCTTTTAGTTGTAAGTCCTTATATAAGTTTTAGAACTGTTGATCATATAACAGGAGTTAGTCAATTATGTTTTAAAGACCCAGATCTCTCTAGCTCACTTAAATTAAAAAGATCCAAATGCATAAGTATAATTAAAAATTTGCTGGCTCCTGTTATTAAAGACGAAATAATTTCAGAATTGGAAAATAAACCATTTTCTATTTTATTGGATGAGAGTACAGACCTGAGCAATACAAGACTACTATGCATTCTTGTAAGGTATATTCATAAAAATTCAATTAAAACCCATTTATTAGATATAATTAAAATAAACGCAGATGAAGGTACCGCCAAAGGTTTATATTCTCTTTTTAAAAAATGCGTTATATCCAATCAAGTAAAAATTACCAATATTGTTGGATACTGTTCCGAAAACGCTAGCGTTATGATGAGCAATAAAGAATCTTTCAAAACTTATCTTTTAAAAGATAATCCTAATATAATTGTCAATGGCTGCATTTACCACTCTGTTCATTTAGTGGCGGTGGCGGCAGCTGAAAAGATTCCAAGCAACGTTGAAGCTCTTTTACAAAACTTATATTCTTACTTCTCAAGAAGCCCAAAAAGGCAGTGTGTTCTTGAAGAATTACAGGAATATTTCAAAAAGTCAAAATTAAAAATTTTAAGCCCTAGTAAAACAAGGTGGCTTGCTTGATCCAAATGTGTTGATAGAGTTTTAGATCAGTGGGACATCTTGCTTAGCCTATTTAGATTAGCTTCCATTGAAGACAAAAATCCGGTAGCAAATGTAATACTTAATAAGTTACAGAATCTATTTGTTAAAGGCGTATTTAATGTTTTTTAAATTCGTGTTGCCCATTTTTAACCAATTTAATGCTCTCTTTCAATCAGAGAAAGTTATGCTCAATATCATATCAATAGAGAGTGACCGATTTGTACGTCATCTATGTACAAACTTTATGAGACCAGAATATTTTAAAAATGAGAAATTATATAATCTAAATCCTAATGATCCCCACTGCTTATTACCAATTGAACAAGTGAATGTTGGTCCGCATACAATGGATGCAATAAAACACTGCAATAACACGGCAATCGAACAATTTAAATTAAAATGTGTCACATTTTACCAAAAATCGGTAGAAGAGTCCCTTAAAAGATTTCCTATCAAAGACAACTTCTTTTCAGAGCTAAAGTTTCTCTCACCGGTTGATGTGATGAACAATCGTCTTATTATAAGTGATACCTTTCATGACGCCGTTTTAAAAAAATTTGCCCTTTATATTGAAACCGAAAAGGCAATTTTGGAACTAAAGAAAATATGTATTTATTTTAGTGATAGTGAGAAAGAGGAAATTTTAAAAACAAAAAGTAATGTCATTGAATGTTGGTCGTTTGTAAACGACCTCAAAAATTTTAATGACGAATATTTATTTCGCAATATAGGTAAACTGGCTCTAATCATTTTAACATTGCCTCATGGAAACGCTGATGTTGAGCGAACTTTTTCTTATATGCTTGATTACAAAACAAAAAAAAGAAATAAAATAATACCATCAACTTTGTCTGCACTACTTACAATTAAATTAGACTTGGAATCAAAAAACAGTGCTTTTTATCCTATGGTTTTAATGAGAATCATTTAAACAAATATAAAAAGAATTTATATAATGTAAATAAGGAAGAACAAGCTGAAGAAGAAGTAATTTCTGATTCTGACTGTGAATAAAATAAGCAAACGTAGGCATTTCCACGTTTCCGCTTCTTCTTTGTCCTTATTTTTTGTTTTTTTTTTTTCTAGTAAGATTAAGATATTGGTGATAGTTTCCATTTTTTTATTAGTTCCTAATTCTAAACCAAAGACAGTTTTGCTTTTTTAGAGGTATACTTTTTATGTTTTTACGAAAAATTGCAATTATATTATGTTACTGTTTGTATTTTTAGTAGGGTTTTTAGACACAGTGTTTAAAAAAAAGTAAATATGTAAAAAATATATTTGTTGTTTATTTTAAGCCTCCCACCCCCCTTAAATTTTTAGACCGTAGCGGCATGTAGCGAAATTTTGCGATACGTGTGACGGATATTTTAAACTTCGCTCTGGCAACACTGCATCTACTGCCAATATACTAACTCATGCATTAGGGTAGCAATTTACCTTGGTTTAGTATTATCCAACTCCTCCAGCTTCCCCTCAATCTCCTTAGCTTGCTCCTGGAGCTGATCCCACTCATCACCTAAGGTTTTTAGATCTTTGATCCCACTTCTGAGAGCGAATTCGTGCTGAATATCCCTCTTATCCAGATCCTGGAGCTCTTTAACTCTAGCGTTGATCTCTTTCATCCGTTCTTTGACGTTCATCAAATTGCATTGGTTGACTTTCAGCTTTTCTTGGAGGGCAATGTAAGATTTCAAGTGGACGATTTGTTTTTCTTTCACGTGCTTCTCCTGCAAATTTGAAAAATGCAATCCATCGTAAAAAATTGCAATCTAAATATAGATAGATATGTGAATGCTACACGTTTAGTATTTGCTGAGCTGCGTCAACGAATGAATTGATGGAACTTGTTACCAGTTTCTTTTTATGGACGACTATTATTATTATATACAGGGTGTCCCAGAAGTCGACGTCAAGCCGAAACCGGGTGATAGGCAAAGTCATAACAGCTATCAGAAAAATATTTAAAAAAATGTTATGTATGTGTTTTGAAAATTATAGGTCTTTGAAAAAAATATAGAAATTTCACACCCTACGGCAGTCTGTCAACTCCTGTTACTACAAATATTAACTTTTTTGGATTTTATTTTTACAATGTAATGATGAATAATGCATCTTCAAACTGGTGTCTCAACCTTACTGCCAACTTTTCTCGTTCAGGAAAAATTGCCACTTATTTCCCAACCAAGTATTCCAAAGTAAAACTTTGCTCAACTTTAACTGGAAAAAATGTACTACGAGAGTTTGGCAAGTAACCTTAAAAGTTGGTACATTTAATAAGGATTCCAAAATGGTATAACACTTAGAAGATTACAAGTTAACTTATGCACAATTTTTATTTGAAGAAAAACTGATGAAAATTTTTCAAAATTTCCTAATTAAACAGCGATTGTGAAAACGCACAAGGACCCTTAAGAATAACTGTTTGCACAACAGTGGGCGTCAAAATGCTGCTGATGATGATTTACCTTTACAGCAAATGCTCAAACTGTTTTCCTTCAGCCGCAATACACGCTCGACATCTTCTTAAAAAAGATCGGGTTATTAAACGAGCGAATCCACGGTTATTAACAAACTCAGCTGCTCCCAATAGTCTTTGCCGTAGCTCAGCTACATTTTGAATCGGCTTGAAATACACTTTTTTTTTACAGTTCCCCAGTAAAAAAATCTAAAGGATTCAAATCAGGTGATCGGGCTGGCCACGGTATTGTACCAGACCGCCTTACCCATCTGCCTGGAAAGTTTTGATCGAGATACTCTCTCACTGAGAGTGCGCCAACTTTTAAGGTTACTTGCCAAACTCTCGTAGTACATTTTTTTCCAGTACAGCCAGTTAAAGTTGCGCAAAGTTTTACTTGGAATACTTGGTTGGGAAATAAGTGGCAATTTTTCTTGAACGAGAAAAGTTGGCAGTAAGGTTGAGACACCAGTTTGAGGATGCATTGTTCATCATTACATTGTAAAAATAAAATCCAAAAAAAGTTAATATTTATAGAAACTGGAGTTGACAGACTGCCGTAGGGTGTGAAATTTCTATATCTTTTTCAAAGACCTATAATTTTCAAAACACATAAATAAAATTTTTTTAAATGTTTTTCTAATAGCTGTTATGACTTTTCCTATCACCTGGTTTCGGCTTGACGGGGCATCCTGTATATTAAATTATTAAAACGTCGGTTATCTTCCCTAACAAAGAAATTTATGATGGATTCCTCAAGTACTAAGAATTCCGAACGTAAGCTCATCCACTCTCGGAATTTCCGGGTGGAGTGTGGACTGACTCGAGGCAACAACATCTATGATAAAATTTGTTTCACGAACATCTGCGGGACTAACAGCAACATTGACGCTGTTCAACACAACCTGCAATCCAATCGTCCTGCGGTGCTTTTCTTGGCGGATACAAAATTTTCAGAGAAAATTGCAATAGTAATATAGGTAGCAAATCAATATTTGAAAAAGGATTACTTGAATTTGATAAACTAACTAATGATATAAAGTCTACTTGTAATTTAAAGATGTTTAAAATTTTGTTTTTCTAAATATCTGGGTCATTTGTAGTTTTTTAAAAAATGTCATTGTATCAATCACGTAAAATAAATCTTAAACAAACAAACAAACAGTCAGCTAACGGTTTCATGCTTGGCCATTAATCGAGCTTCGTACAAAATCTACTACTTCCGTATAATATTGAAGCTCACCTGTAGCTTGATAACCCACTCCAGCGCCTGCCCCAAGCTGACAGGTTTGTTGCCGGCATAGTTGAAATCAAGCTGATGCGACAGATATGACGTGGCTTCCAGCAGCCTGTTGAATTCCCTTTCCACCATCTCATCTTTATCCTTGTCGACTGTAACACCTGTGGACTGGTACAACGGACATTTCTGACGGATACGGTGCAGCTCCATGTCGATCTGTTTGCTCAGCGTGGTCACCGGGTTGCCGCCGAGACCTGTCACTACCATGGCGCCAAGATCTGCTATGTAGTTGCCTATGTGAGAAAAAGTTATTCAGGCTCATTCTAGCATAATACCATACAAAATGAAGTATGTGGCATACATTTAACAGACGAATCTTTGAGTAATTTTAAGACAAAAAGTATAGACTTTACCTAATTTTGTTGTAATTTGGCGGTAGTAAAGAGCTATTTTAGCCCTAACTTGATTAAATTTATTAAGTCCACTTGTGTCTCGAGCGGGATCTGAACGAATATTTGTGAGAAAAAATGTACGCCACTGACTTGTGTGCAATTTTTATTATGTTCTTTGGATTAAGCAAGCAGAAATACAGATTTTTTGACTCTTGAATTTTTTTCGTATCCTACTTTGTTTTCGGGGAAAAAGTCCACTTCACATTCCTGAACCACACAATAAATATGGGTAAAAGTTTCTTTTGGATTATTTTTTATATATAATAAGAGTTTTTTCTCGAAAACTAAGCAAGATACGAAAAAATTCAAGAGAGATTTCTATTTGCTTAATCCAAAGGACATAATAAACATTGCACAAAAGTTAGGGCTAAATTAGGTCCTTAAGATAACTGAAGTGACACTGTGTTATGGATTTACGTACAACACAAATTAAAAGAAATAATCGAAAAACAAATCCTGAGAAAGAATTCCTATAATATAAGGCAAATAAATTCCTATTATAACCTTTTAGTGATGCCTGATTTCCATGGTGACGGTTTTCAAAAAATAAAGGAAAAAAAATGCGTACTGAATGTTTTTTTTGTTATGATTTTAAATGGAATAAACACGTACTGAATAGTTTTTTTTTTGTTTGTTATGATTTTAAACGGAAATACGCAGGTGTTCAAATACTTCGAACGGTAGTGTATGCATGCGGACTATAGGTTCTTACTAATCAGCCGCAACTTTTTACTGATTGTCTAGTTGTCGATGCTCATGAAATATCAGACCATAAACTTGTTATGTCTACATTGAAACTTACCGAAAAGCCTCGACAAAAATTTATTACCATGAGAGATTTCCGTAGATTTGATAGACTGCTTTCATTTCCGATCTATGTAGCTTTAATCTTGATGCATGATTTAGATGTTAAAGTTGAACATCTGACGTCAATTCTTATGGATATTTATAATAAACATGCTCCGATAAAGACAGTACGCGTTAATAAGCCGCCTTCTCCTTGGTTGGATGAGGAAATGAAAAAATTGTTAAAAGGATTCTGCTTTCACGAAGTATAAAACTAGTAAATCAACAGATGCTTTTGAGAAATTCAAGCAGCTAAGAAATAGAGCATTACGTCAAATTCGAATAAAAAAGAAAGATGTGGGTGGGATGATGTTATGTTAGATTTAAGAAGATTGGCCTGGTTCCAGCTTGATGGTTGTCCAGCTCATTATTCGAGAATAGTTAGAAACTGGCTGGACGAAAATTATCCAGAAAGATGGATCGGCCGTGGAGGACCAGTCGCCTGGCCTCCACGATCCCCTGACCTAAATCCATTAGATTTCTTTATAAGGGGATTTCTAAAAGAAAAAGTGTACCAGACTCCCGTAACCACAAGAGATATGCTAATAGACAGAATCAGGAATGCATGTGATGAAATAAGGCCTTATTTGATTAATCTATACCACGTTCGATCATTCGTAGATGTGAATTGTGTATTGAACAATTAGGGTTTACATTTCGAGCAACTACTTTAGATTTTGTATGTTTGTCCTAACTATCCAATAGCATTTTAGTTGTAAATAATTAATTTAATTTGTTAAAAATAATATTGGAAAATTAAACAAATTAATATTGTTTTTTTGTGTTTATTTGGAGTTAGGAATTATTGCTGTGTTTGAAAACACAATCTAAATGATCATCTTAATTACTTGTAATGCCCAAATCGAAAATGTAAAAAAAAAATATTATTTTCCCATAAATAATTAAAAATGCGTCGAACCTTAAAAATCGAAATATCTCAAAAACGGCTAACTATAACGAAAACTCACAGGATAGCTTTTTTATGTTGAAAAGTGCGAAGAATCAGTTTTTTTATTCAAAAAGCAAAAAATTGCACTAAAAAAAATTTGTCGGTCATTTTAATACACTACAGGTTCAGTAGAGAGCGCCCTGTAGTGGCTGCAGTAAAACTATGCCCATGGTTCGTTTTGTCGTACCAAAAAACCCTTGTATACCAATGTTCACTGTTATACATCAAATATTGTTCGAAATATTTAAAAAAAACTATTTTAGAAAGTAAATTTAAACACCCTGTATTTCGGAAGCCACGCATTTTTCGACCCATGTTTATATATACTTTATGCATTAATTTTGAAAGTTCTATCGAATCTTAAAGTAATGCAACAATAAACTGAAACACCGTGTATAATGTTGCAGGTAATTCAGAAATTCAAACATTCGCTGATGACGCACAAATAATTTATCATTTCGACACCACAGATTTACAATATGCAGCACCCACTTTGCAAATAGATTTGGATAAAATATATCAATTTTCCGTAGATAATAATCTCGTTATAAATCCAGACAAAACGCAAATAATACTGTTTTGTTCTGACCATAAAAGAAGAAACGTTGAAGACTCTTTCCAATCAACTCTTGATGGCACAGTGCTACAACATACTCAGACAGCTAAGATACTGGGTGTTGAAGTTGATAGCAAGTTAAGATTCCGCAGCCATACAGCTAATTTAATGAAAAAACATATCTTTGCTCTAGAGCCCTTTATTCTGTTCGATGCTTGCTCAACTTCAAGTTGAGAAAAAAACTCTGTGAATCATTGGTGATGTCAATACTGAGCTACTGTGATGTCGTTTATTACCCGTGTCTGGATCAGTTAACGAAAAACCGGCTTCAAATAATTCAAAATAAGTGCGTTAGCTTTATTTTCGGTCTGCGAAGATATGATCACATTGGTGAAAAATATAAAGAATTAAATTGGCTCAGGTTGGGTAGTCTACTTAAATATAAGTGCTTAGTTTTAGTTCATAACATTTTCATAACATCGAAACCTGAATACCTGAGAGGTAAATTACGATTCAACTGTGAAGTGTCAGAAATCGCTATAATTTCCGAATCGCCCCATACAATTCTGCTTTATTCCAACGTGGTTGTTCATACAGGGTGGCGCGCATCGAAAACGAGACAGACGCATTTACTGGCAGCTCAGTTTTTTTTTGAAAAACGCTCAGTCAGATCCGTCGATTTTGTTTTCGATGGGGACTCAAGTTTGGCAAAAAATCACGTTAACAAGTGCACCCCCCTGGGCGGGGGTGACACCAACCCTAAAATCTTAAATGGAAAGGGGGTCGAGTGATACCTTATTTTAAATGTCTTTCAATTCCCTTTATAATGATATAATGTACTTCAGTGCAGTAGTTTTGAAGATTTATTGATATAAAGCATAAATAAAACTAATACATCATCATTAGTGGAGATCAATACATTTGGCAGCAAAGTTATTTAAAAATGAAGAATGAACTGATGACGTTAGGCAAGATGTTGAAAATGGCCACCACAATAATCAAGATTTTGCTCAAAACGTTGCCGCACATTTTGCAATATTTGAGGAGTAATTTGAAGGCACTAATTCACAATTCTTTGTCGCAGGTCTTCTAATGATGTTGGCTGAGTAGCATAGACTTTGCTTTTTAAATGACCCCACATAAAGAAATCCAAAGGTCATAAATCTGGCGATCTTGGGGGCCATTCAATGGCACCTCTTCTACCAATCCATCGATCTGGAAACGTCTGATCTAAATGTTGTCGAACACGTAATGCGTAATGTGGTGCGGCACCATCCTGTTGGAACATCAATCCATTCGCAATGTACCGCCGATCATTCTGATTTTCAATTATGGCTGTTAATGCAGGATCTATGGCGTCTTCCAATAATTCCAAATACCGTTCAAATTTCCAGGTAAGAAAAGAGGACCAACTAAATGATCGCCAAAAATACCAGCCCAAACATTTAATTTTTGTTTCTGCTGTGTATGAACCTCATGATAAATTCTGGGATTAGAATCGGAACAATATCGGCAGTTATGACGATTTACTACGCCATTTAAGAAAAAGGAACATTCGTCGGAAAAGCAAGTATTGAAAAGAAAATGTTCGTCGTTTATAATTCGTTCACTCATATCATCACAAAATTGTAATCGTCGATCAAAATCGTCTTCATTAAGTTCTTGTACCAGGTGAATTTTATACGGATGAAAACTATGGGCCTTTAGAATCCGTTGGGCAGTACGTCGACTAACACCACACAGTCTCCAATTTGCGGGTACTTAACGTAGGATCTACATAAACTTGCCCTAAAACCCCCACTTCTATTGCTTCGTTCCTTATGGGATTTTCAATGTTGCGTTTCTTATTGGCGACTGACCCAGTTTCCCGAAATTTAGCTACCAGTTCTAGAACATATTTTCGATGCACGTTACTGTTCTCATGTCGCTCATTAAATATTTCTGCTGTTCTATTAGCGCACTGATTATTTCCGAAAAATATTTCGATAATTTCAACTCTTTCTGCTGTGGAATATACCATGGTTAATTTATGTAATAAAGCTTTACAAGTTATTTTAGCAACAAAGTTTGGTCAAACCAATCGCTAACTATGTACTAAATTCCTATTTAAAATAAGTACGAGATATTTCCGTATCTTTCTTCAAGAAATAACTTTTTTGCCACAAAAAAACGCTCCAATAGCTATTTTCAACAACAAAATGATAAAAAAACCATGGGCGTATTGAAGAAAAGCAGTTACTTTATTAAGTAAATTCTTTTAGTCAAATTTCTTCTGAAAGTAGTACAAATTAATCTGATGTACCTATTAAAGTCTACTTTAAGCTTTAAATCAATAAATCTCCAAAACTACTGAACTGAAGCTCATGTATTTTACATCATTATAAAGGGAATTGAAAGACCTTTAAAATAAGGTATCACTCGATCCCCCGTTTCCATTTAAGATTTTAGGGTTGGTGTCACCGCCGCCGAGGGGGCTGCACGTGATAACGTGATTTTTTGCCAAACTTGTGAACCCTTGAAAACAAAATCGACGGGTCTGAGCGTTTTTCCAAAAAAAAAAACTGAGCTGCCAGTAAATGCGTCTGTTTCCTTTTCGATGCGCCACCCTGTATAATGGAGCGTTATTCTATAATCACTTGGAAAAAAGCTTAAAATCAATGTCATTCCCGAGTTTCCGCGAGCAAGTCAAAAGCAGGCTGCTCGCCATAGGCTAAGACTGTGCTGTGCCGTTATGCAATGTAATTTTTATGCTCGCATAGGTGTTTATGTTCTTTTTTTCATATTGTTATTTTTTTGTATTGAACATCTAATGTAACCGACATAAGTAGTTAAGTGTAAGAGTAGCCTTGGCTAAGCTTCGCCGCCTATGTCTCTCCTGGTTCTTTGTATTTAAATAAAAAAAATATAGCCTAAAAAATATGTTTTAAAGAGAAAACTCTAACGGACAACCGAAGCACTTTTGCATAGAGGTCGACCATGTCAAATCGACTTGTTGCGAGCCTAAAAATACTTGGTCCATACTATGTCCATCCTCCCATCATTACCTTTCCTAAAAGTCGCAATCCTCCCGCCGACTCTATCTCTGGCCTCCAAGACGATCACCTCCAATCCAAACTGCTGCAACTGTTGAGCGGCGGCCAAGCCGGCGATTCCGGCGCCAATCACGATCACCTTCCCGTACTTCTTGGCCGGAATGGGCTTCAAGCGCTTGAAGATACCGTAGTTGATGAAGCCGTTGCGCTCCAAGAAGGCGTGCACGCGATTCAGAAGCTGCAGATCGCTGTTGTACGGGGGCTCCATGCGCTCTATAGCCTGCTCCAAAATGAGCTGCTGCTTAGGGTTCTCCAGCCACATCTGAATAAAGTTTGATAAAGCACATTGAAATTACTGTTGAAGGTGAACAAAATTAAAGTTCTTTTTTTTCAAACGCATACCCTCTAATTTTGCTTGAACAATGTCAAAACAATTGTAAATAAAGATTTATGTAACTAGAACCAGTGGAGCCGGGACGAGTTGCGTTGGAACAAGTCAAAACAAATTAATTATAGCAGAAAGAATGAACACTTATGTTATAGAAAGTGTAAATGAAATAGTGAAGACGATTGATGACGGTGATCCAAACTTATGTCCATTACAAGTATGTCAGAATTTATCAATGAAGCAATTTAGGACAATTAACATGAACTATCTAAGAAAAGCTATCTCAAAATTGAAATCTAATAAAAATCCAAGAGAGATTCTCTCAAAAAATATTCTAAATGATTGTTACAATATAATTGGAGAGTAGTTATTATTATTGGTGAATCATTGTTTACTACATGGTGAATTCCCATCGAAACTAAAGTGTTCCACCATTATTAATGTCTTGCCGGCAATCCAAATGATGGTGGAAGACTGGAGAAGAAGTATAGATAATAATAATAACAATAATAATAATAATAATAATTTTTATTGGAATGTTTATACATAAAAATATAAAAACGAGAACATTCCAAAAGGAAAGAGGATTGGCAGGGCCATTTTTCACCTCCCCCTAAAAAGTTAACTTCATGAGCGTTTTTTAACATCAACAGAATGATTAGTATTCACAACAAATATTATGCAAAACACAGTATGTAATACGATATAGTCTGAGTGTTAATGGAGGGTAGTGTAGCAAGCGCCATAAATTTAATTTGTGGATTCAAATCTTTGCAGCTGTAGTAGCGCTTTTTCCATCTCATTTCTGAAGTTTTGGATGGAAGGTGCTTCAAAAAGTTCTAAATGATCGTTTAGTAGATATGGTGCCGTGTAAGTAAAACATTTTTTGAATTTAGATGTTGTATGAACTGGAATATTGAAGTATTCATTGTTGCGTAAGGAAACTTTACGGAGTGAACATCTCTTCTCCAAAGCAATAAACAGATATCTGGGTAATTTATATTTTAAAACTATATATAGTAGAGTTCCATACTGAAGTAATACACGATACTTGAATTTTAAAAGATTTTCTCTCATATAATATCCAGTTATATGTTCTTGTATATAATAATAATAATAATAATAATAATAATAATAATAATAATCGTCTTTATTTAAACTGTACTTCATACAGAAACAAGAGTTGCATATGGTGGCGAAGTTTAGCAACATGCTACTCTTACACTTAACCACCCATGCAAAAAAAAACAAGTTGTTAAGTAGCAGATATCAAACAAAATATACATATATACATACATACATATACACACATTACATACGTACATGTTGCACCAAGCTTTGCTACATGTACACAAGGGAAGTGAAGAATCATTTAACAATATATCTATAGCAATCTAATTAAGACTATGGATCCAAGTAAATATGAGATTTGACAGCTTTCTTGAAGCAATTTAAGGACATGGTTTTGAATTCAGGACTCAAGGCATTGTATAACACTGAAGCCCTGTACGTGAAAGAACGCTGGAATAAAGTTGTGGAGTGAATAGGTGTAGTTATCAAATCTGGAAATCTAATATGTCTATGATGAATATTTCGCCTAAAGATCAGCTTTTCTCTTAAGTATATAGGTTTTGACATAAGTATTAGTTTATGAATAAAAACAAGGTAATGATATTTGACAATATTTTTTGTTATCATCCAGTTTAATTCAATAAGACTACCAGAAACATGGTCAAAGCGCCTTAAACCGCAGATGAACCTAGCACAATTGTTTTGCACAATTTGAATCCGATTTCTAGTAACAACATTGAGACACGGATAATATAAAATATCACAGTAGTTGAAAATCGGCATAACCAAAGATGAACACAGTTTTTTCCTTAGCTTATAATTGAAAATTGCTTTATTGGCATATAATGATCTCAGTCTCAAGTAGGTTTTCTTCAAAAGATTTTTAACATGACTGGTGAATCTAAGTTTGAAATCGATTACCACGCCAAAAATTTTAACCTCGTCAACCGGGTACAGTCTTTGAGATCCAATTTTAATAGTTAATCGACTTTTAATTTCTTCTCTCCTACGATCCGAACAAAAAAATAACAGGCTGGATTTACCAGGATTTATTGACAGGTTGTGGTTATTCGAGAAGTCATACACTTTTTGAATATCATGGTTTATTGATGTCTGTGCCATTTCCATATCATCAGTATCAAAATAATGGACCAGTTGAGTATCATCCGCAAAAGACTGGAGTTCACAAAAACTCACAGCCTTAGGCAGATCAGCAATATATATCAAAAACAACAAGGGACCCAAAACAGACCCCTGGGGTACTCCAGACGAGATTTCTAGAAAACTAGATTTATTGTTTTCAATTGATACACACTGTGATCGATTTGATATATAATTTCGAAAAAAATTCAATGCAATTGGATCTATGCCATAATACTTCAACTTTGCTATTAACAACTCATGATTTATTTTGTCAAATGCCTTGGAATAATCGATTGACATCACTGCTACGCCCATTTTTTTATCAAGTGCTCTAATAATATTATCCACTAAGTTTAAGAGGGAAGTAGTAGTACTGAAAGATTTCCTAAAAGCAGACTGATCAGATGGGATGATATGTTCCTCTGCATAATGCATTAGTTGTATGTGGGCTGCCTTTTCAACTACCTTCGATAAACAAGGCAACAGGCTTATAGGCCTTAGATCAGCAAACTCATCTGGATTTGATTTTTTTGGAACTGGTACCACAATTGCTCGCTTCCACGTTTCAGGGAAATAACCTCTTTCAAGGCAACTATTAACAAGGTGGGTGATGTAGATGAGAGTAACAGGCAGACTGAGCTTAATCATAGACAAGCTCAACCCATCAGTACCTTTTGCATCGGACTTAAAACTAGAAATTATTTCAGCTACTTCATGAGGCTCTAGAAGCCTGAAAGAAAATTTATTAACATGGGGAACATTTTCGTTATAATACCTTAAAACGTGATCAGGAGCATTTGTGGAATCAAAAACTGATAAGAAATAATTATTTGCAAGGAAAGAGTCTGCAAGATGGTTTGGAATACGTGGCTTATCAGATGTTTGTGCTTTCATATTTTTCAATTCATACCACAATTTTTTCTGATCACGCCATTTTTCCAAGTGAGCAAGATACGCCATTTTTTCATGTCTAATGCACGATAGTGCAAGGTTTCTAAGTTCCCTAAAAACCTGCAATCTTGCTGGACTTCTGTCTATCTTGTATAAATGATATGCTCTCGTTTTTTGCTTCAGAAGCTGTCTCAACGGATATGACAACCACGGCGCTTTCGGCTTACTCACGCGTACCGTCCTTATAGGAGAGTGACGATTGAAGATGTCAATTAACTTGCTACTGAAAAATTGAACTTTATCATCAATATTCCTCATATAACAAATTTCAATAAAATTTACTCTAGCCAGGTCATCAATGAAAGATCGCTCATCAAAGTGTGAGAAATCTCTGAAGGTGATCATTTTTTGTTCATGTTTCACACGGGATATGTTTAAGATACAGCAAACAATTTTATGATCGGACAACAAATTAGCATCTAAAGTAAACCAGTTAGTGACAGTAATTGGGGTATTAATAAAAATACTGTCCAGAAGAGTTGCTGTACTATTAGTTACTCTAGTGGGAGCATCAATAATTTGCTTGAAACCTTACATATCCAAGCATTAATTTTTATATATATATATATTTTTAAAATTACTCAGTACATTAGGCATTATATTGTCTAAGGCATTTGTACAATCAACTAGCCTTTGTGAAGGGGGACGATACAATATACCTAAAGCAAAATCATGCTGATCAATCCTTAATTTTACCCATAGCTGCTCTAAAAACGGAACTGTGTTGAGCGTGACGTCATCATCAATAATCTCAGCACGTATGTCTTGTCTAATATAAACACCACAACCACCACCACGAGACAACCTGTCCTTGCGAAAAAAGTTAAAATTTCTGATGTTAACTACATCCATTGTGATATCAGGGCTTAACCATGTTTCCGTTAGAGCAAGAATGTCAAAATCATCCTCATTCATCATGTCCGTAAATGCGTCAAAACTTGACATCAGAGATCTTATATTTAGGTGACCTATTTTGCACTTCTTCGTAATACTAACAGGTTCCATATGGATTCAGGAGTATTAACAAAAATAATAAAAAGTTAAAAATTAAGGAAATATATGTACAAAGAAGAGTCGTTCAACTAGAGTTGCTAATCAAAGTTAATTCTATTTTTCAAATTGCGCACATAATTTATATAAGCCGGACAATGAGAATCATTTGCAGCATGATTAACTTGGACGTGTGACTTAGACTTAGAACCATAACTTACACAATTTATACATTTCACCTGGTCACTTGCGACCTCGCACTGATTTGCCATATGATCTCTTGAGCATTTGATGCATGCAGAGGTAGACGATTTGCATTGCTTAGCAATATGCCCGAACTTACAGCATCTGAAGCACTGGGTTATCCGCAGATGATCAACAATAGGACACTTTCTCCAACCCAACCAGACATAGCCTCGTGTTAGAAGCTTCTTGCGTAAATCAGGGGATACTTCCAGAACTATTTGACGAGTTCTTTCAATTTTGGTGATAACTTTTAAATCCGCATGATCATCCATGTCATTCAATCCCACGATGTTCTCAATTAACATCTTGTCATCCTTGATATCATCAGAGAAATTCACATTTTTTACTAGCAGACGGGGGTTGTATTTTTTCAACTCGTTGGCAGTCAAACGGCCATTTAGTTGACCATTGACAGCATTTTTTAGTTTTGCCACATCGTCATCTCCCTTGCAGTACACAGCAACCCCTTCTTTAATTTTCTTAGTGCCGCTAATGCATATATTTAAACGAGAAGGAATAATCGTTTTTGACAAGACTTGTAGCACATCATCTCTATTATTCCTATCAGCTGATTTCACTAGTAAAACACACGATTCTACATTTTTCTCATTCTTTACATTTTTCTGTAATACCTGACTATACGTGTTCGTGCTAGCAATATTTTTTACTGGAGCAATAGCACTTTTTGCCTCACTGAGCTCTTTTTGTAACGTATCGGATTTGAATTTATGTAACTCCAAGGAAGACTCGAGTTCACTAATTAATTTAGCCTGGATATCTTTCTCTCTATTAAGACATTCGATTTCTTTTTGCAGTATCAACATATGCGAATTACTGTCACTATTAACATCCAGCTGCGATTTAGTGACGCTAGAGTTTCCTACTTGTTTGCAGTTATCACAAAACCAGATCAAATTATCAAACTCACACAGATACTTGCAGATTAGATCCTTCAACTCAACACACACAGGATGGAATGATCTCACACACAGCTTGCACTTTATTACTTTGCTGTTAACAATGAAATTATCAGCACATATCGCACATACGTCCACATCGTCTGCCATCTCGACGTGGAATGTATATCTTTGAAACAGAATCTCATGCAGCAGTTTTGTAATACTTGAATTTTGTGCTTCATTTCTTCCGTCAGAAAATTATAATATACTGAAGCGCCATAGTCTAGGTGAGTGAGGATTAGTGCATTGGTAAGCCTAATTTTATATCGCTGGTTAAAACATGTTTGTATCTCCAAAGTGACTTGTATTTACAATAGCATAATCGAACTTTATTAATGACATGGTTCTCAAAACTTAAATTTGTGTCCAACAAAATGCCTAAATTCTTAGTCTCCTCTACAATTTCAACAGATGTATCACCTAAAACAATGGCTGTACTCATCAATCCTTTAAATTTTGAAATATTTAACCTAGAACCAATGCAGCAAGCTTTAGTTTCTGTGGGATTCAGTTTCAAACAATAATTTTTGGAATAGTTTGCAATCATTTCTAGATTTACATTTAACCCTTTAATCAATAAATTAACTTCATTTGGCTTGCAAGCTTTATACGTTTGTACATCATCAGCATATAGATGTATATTCCAAGCATGTAATATAAAATTTAATAAATCAGATGTATAGAATGTAAATAGTAATGGACCTAATACACTTCCTTGCGGAACACCAGAAACTACATTTTGTAAAGTGGAAATTTTGTTAAATATCTTTGTGCATTGGGATCTGCCAGTCAGGTATCATCTATTACTTTTTTTTTCTATTTGAAAAATCAACACGCTTTTGACGAGGTGAAATCAAATTTTTTATTGATAAATGAAGGTTGGTTTATGCGATTTATGTATGAAAAATAACATCAGTCATGTGACCACCGCGGCTTCGTTTACATCAAAATTTTCAATGACTTTTCCCAGAATAATCGGGTCTATGGCTGCAATTTCAGTCCGAATATTGCGCTTTAGGTCTTGATTTGTCCGGGGACCATTCGCATGGACTTTTCCTCTCAAAAATCCCCAAAGTAAATAGTCAAGAGGTGTTAAATCTCACGATCTCGGGGGCCAACTGACATCTGAATTTCGTGAAATTATGCGGTCTTGAAATTTCGTGTGCAATAAGGCGATTGTTTGGCGAGATGTGTGAGGCGTTGCTCCGTCTTGATGAAACCAAAGATCGTCGGCACCAATACGATCCAATTGTGGCCACAAAAAGTCTGTGAATATGCCGCGACAACGTTCCCCGTTGACGGTAATAGCCTTTTCTTCGGCATCTTCAAAGAAGAATGGTCCAACGATGCCACCAGCCCATAGTCAGCACCAAACAGTCCCTTTTTCAGGATGAAGAGGTTGTTCAAGATATTGGTGTGGATTTTCAGCCCCCCAGAATCTGCCATTATGCTTATTTACGTACCCATTGAGGTGAAAATGAGCCTCATCAGAAAAGAGCACTTTGGCCGAAAATCCGTCTTCTCTTTCCAGCATCCAATTAACAAAAACACGCCCCTGTTGATGATCTGCCGGCTTCAATTCTTGTGTTAGTTGGATTTTGTATGGATGAAGGTGTAAATCAATGTGTAAAATCCGGCGTAAAGTGGTCTCACTAATTCCCAATTGTTGCGAATGGTAACACATAAACTTATAGGTAAAAAAGGTAAAAAAAAAGTAATAGATGGCGCACCCAGTATTATTCAGATAGTGAGAAATATCCACGATGCGGAAATCTTACAAAGAGATCTCAGAAATCTTACTTGGTGGTGTAGTTCATTAATTTGAATAAATGCTACCAGATACGCTTTAGCCACAGTTCATATTCTCTCATGTATGAAAATAAAGTCGCAAACCGAAACCTCATGAGAACTGATACAGTTAGGGATTTAGGTATAACTTTTGAAAAAAAATTAACTTTTAAAACAAAAATTTTGATAATGAACATTTTTCAATACCTGTAGAATTCTGTTCCTGATGTTGAGATAGACCTTGACAGTTTGCAATACTGCATTGGCGATATCAGGAAAGCAGGCAGCTTCTGTCGATGTCAGCTTGTCAAATGGCATCCTACTTTGGAATGCGGCTCCTTCCAAGCCTGAGAAAAGGTCCTTGATGACAGGGTCGTCGATTTCAGAGTCGGCATCTTCCTTTTTCTTGTCCTTGCTCCAAGTTGCCTATCATATCATACAATGGATATATTAATCTGGCAAAGTAACTATGTATATAATGAAATCATTGTAAAGCTAGCTAAAAGATTAACGACCATGTGTATAGTTGTAGTCACGGTTCTTGGAGGTTACGCCATCAACGCCATATGAAATAAGTAAACAGATCGAGTCTCCGTACCATGGGCGGAACACTGCACATACTAATCTTCAGCGCATCTGCTACTCTTTCCAGTATGCATAAAGTGGGTAACAGGGGACCGCTGTTTTCATTCTCTTCCTAGAAATACTCTAATAAATGTAGCACGAGCTGTCGACCTTCTCCATTGATGGTATTTCCGAGCATTGTACAATTTTATATTGAAGATTCATAGCAGGAAAACTCGAATTGCACGCCGATGTCAAGTGAGTTGACACTCTGACAAATATGATTGAAGGGCACTCATATGTAACGACTAAGTTTTCGAGACGGAGACAACTGAAAAACGTATGTCTTTGAGCTTACCGAACAAACGTTTACATACAGAAGCAGATTGCATGTGTATGTATGAGGGAGATGGAGGTATAGAAAGGGATAGTGGTAGTCTTACTTTGTCCCGCCAAGAATGGTGACGACAACTATATAATAAAATAATAAGTTTGGGGATAGTTCCTTGTAAAATACATAGATCTGGTATGTTTCAGCTGAGGCTTATGTAGCTGCAGCACTAGCATTGCATTTACATTCCCCATAAATGAGGTGCATGTTTGCGTATTCCTGTACGGTGTACACAGACATTGTGGCACTACACAATCATGAATATAAAAGTGGTGTTACTATGTGTCTTGCTGTCACTACGCAGAATGACACTGTCCGCCACTCCAAGAACAAACTGAAATTTGTAATAATGGCAACTTAAAGATCATCACGGGGCTGTAGATTTTCCAATATTTTCTAAACGTCCACAGTGGAATCATAGCATCCAATCGTACTGTGAGAAGAACTTTAAATTCTGATTTGTTAAGGTATGTGAATGTTATACAAAATTTGCTAGGTAGGATCAAAAAGATGCATGGAACAATTTCCAAGATCAAAAATTGAGTATCTGACAGTCTATCATACAATATGATTATATACTGGACAATCACAAACTTGGCCGAGGCCAAAGGACCTACGCATGACTAATACTTCAGCAGACTTAACCAAATACAGCAGACGCTCGATAACGTAAACACGGGATAATGAAAACTTGCGCTAATGTGAACACAAACTTCGTTCTATAGGATCAAACGGAACGCGCGATAACGTAAACAATGTGTACGCTCTATAACGTAAACAACTCTCGGCGCACGGAAACAGCGCGACGGTAAAATGCTGAAGCCTCGATGATTTATGTCGGGCGTCGGGGAGTCCCCGATTTATGATGTGGAGTGTAGGGGATTCACCTCTGCGATAAAATACGACAAACTCGGTCAGTCGTATGGTCGTTTAGGATACGTTTATACGTACGTATGTATTTCATTTTTGAACTTAAGTGAATACATTGCACGCGTTAATATATTTTACGACTATGGCATCCACATCCTATAAAAGAAAGTGTTTAAAGTTGAGTGAGAAAGTGAAAATCATAGACGAAGTTGCACTAGGTGCGGGAGTGACACAGTTAGCAAAAAAATATGGAGTAATCGGTAAAATTAAGCGTATGAAAACTCAAATTTTACAAAGAACGTGCAATACATTTGGAGGTCCGGGAAAAAGAAAAACTTTAAAAAATGCGAAGGCACCTAAAATGGAAAATTCCCTGTATAAGTGGTTTTTAAAACAACGGGAAAATCATGTCCCAGTTAGTGGCGAAGTACTTAAACAGAGAGCGAGACTGTTAAATGAAAAACTGAAAGAAACTGAAAATTTCGTAGCTAGTGATGGCTGGGTACAACGATTCAAAACAAGATATGGAATTCGACTGCTGTGTATATCTGGTGAAAAATTATCAACACAACCACAATTAGTGCAACCATTCAAAGAAAAATTGATGAAAACAATTACCGAGCTAGATTTAAGAATGGAACAAATTTACAACGCAGATGAAAGTGGCCTTTATTGGAAAATGTTACCAGAGAAAACCTATGCTGCATCATTTGAAAAATCTGCCCCGGGAAGAAAGCCGGAGAAACAACGAATAACGTTTCTAGCCTGCACTAATGCTAATGGTTCACACAAAATAAAGCCACTGGTGATGGGGAAAGCCAAAAATCCGCGCTCATTTAAAAATGTTAATATCCCTGTTGATTATGACTGTTCAAAAACCGCTTGGATGACTAGCAGTATATTCCTGAAATGGTTCCACAGGTGCTTTGTCCCTCAGGTATGACAATCAATTATCACAAATGCTCTATTCATAATTTGAGGATGTGTTTTCAATTTGTAGGTAAAAGGTTTCCTAAAACAACAGAAGCTTCCAATAAAAGCGTTGTTACTATTGGATAATGCACCAAGTCATCCTCCCGAGCAACAACTGAGAAGCAGGGATGGGTCAATTTTCGTCATGTATAGTACATGCCGCCCAACGAAACACCGTTAATTCAACCGATGGACCAGAATATAATAAGACTCACCAAACTACTACTACTATAGGAAGTTTCTACTTTCGTCTGCCTTATCAAAGAATCCTGAAAACTTATCTGAGGCTTTAAAAAAAGTAACATTACGAGAAGCTGTTTTAGATTTACATATGGCCTGGAATGAACTTAACCAGCAAACTATTCAAAAATGTTGGACCAATCTCTTTTGTACCAATAATGAAGATGATGAAGAAGACGATGTCCCCTTAAGCGTAATTAGAGAACGTTTGCGATCCAATAATGATAATGTTATTAGTGTGTCATTGGATGTTGTTGATTTGTTGAAAATAGTGAATCCCAACATTGTTTGTACTCCTGCTGATATTAATTTATGGAACGAAGATAAGCAGACGAATGATGCTGATAAGGAGGAGGATATGGACAGTGAGGATGATGAGAACGATCCCATTGAAGTCAGAAGTGTAGTGACTGACGCGCAAGCTATACAAGTTTTTAACCAAGCTTTAGATTGGGCTGAAAGAAAAGAAGTTTCATACACGGATATTTTAGTTCTTCGTAAATTACGGGCGCAGGCATTGGAAGACAATGCTAAGCGCAAATTTACGCAGACAAAAATTGTTAATTATTTTTCTTCTAATTAAAGAAATACTTATCGCTGTTAGAATATTTGTTTATTTTGTTATAAATAGTATGTATCAAACGTTTCTTTTAATAAATCAAATATATAAATCACGTTCGCTAATGTAAACATTTCGATAATGTGAACCACACTTGGATTAAATTAAGTTTACATTATCGAGCGTCTGCTGTACTCTTAAATCAGCTTCATCTATGCTTGAATAGAAATTGCAGATCTTTTACTAAAACGGAATCATTGAAAGTACTGCATTTCACGTTAGTTACAAGTTTACTTGAATATGGTTGTATGAGATTTCTGATATGAAATCCATGATACTATTTTTTGCATTTTTCATCACTTGTATAGTTTTTATCTGTAATTCGATCTTGTATCTGTTGAGAAATATAAGAATAAAATAAAATTACATTCTAAAGTCTATCTGTACATGTTTTGCATCAACACAGCTTGGTCTTGATTTAACATATTGAATGTATTATTTTCCGCTGGAATCATACTTTCCAAAACAATAAATTGATGATAAAATTGGCGGTAAATAAATCATTAGAAATGTCTTACCTGAGGTGTATCTTCTTTCTTGATGTCTTCTTTTTTCGGTTCCTTCTTTGCTGTTTTTGAACCAGCTCCAGGGCTTGTCTTTTTGTCGGTTCCTTGCATCTTAGGCTTTTCAGGTGTTGTTTCCTGAACATCCTCTTCTTGTTTGATCAAGGGCCTTTCCTCGGATTCTTTCAAGTCAAGCTATATGCAACAAACGAAATGATAGAAGATTCAGAATAAACAAGGGTTCACAGTTTGTTACTTGTATATACAGGGTGATTCAAAAAACAATGGCAACATTCTGTAATGCCCCTTTGCTGACATACATGGTGTACAAATTTTTTATGTCACTGTCGGCAACTGTCCGGGGTTAAAACAAAAATATTCTTTGAATAACATACAATTTTCAATAATGGACTTATCCAAATTCAGTTTATTTTCAAATTAGAACATATTTAGGTTTTACTTCAAACACCCACTGGCGGGGAAGCATTGTTCTCGCGAAAATTTTCAAAATCTACGAGTAAAACTACTTGATGCCATCATTTTATATAGATATTACTTGAAACATTCAAACCAATTCTTCCCCAAAAGGAGAAATAAACATTTCTCAAGAGAGATAGTTTTATGTAAAATTAAGCAGCTTACCGAAAACTACAAAAGGTGTTTCTAAGAAGCTAGTGATGTAAAATAGTTATTTTCCGCAAGTGTTAGGTATACGATTTTTTCTACCAGCATGCGGAAAGTATTCACTTTCAACATGCATCTGCGTGCTGAAAGGAGCGTGCGGAAGAGTGCTACTTTCTGCACGCAAATGCGTGTTGAAAGTGAGTACTTTCCACACGCTGGTGGAAAAATATTTTTCTTTCTTGCTCAGTAGGGGTGAAAATGGTACAGTTTGTGTGCTTCCAGTGTTTGATCCAAAAAAATGCCTGCATTGGTTATGCTATGCTGTTATTTCTTCATGTACAAAATCAAAAATCTTATTTTCTTGATTGAAAAAATGGGATTTCACAACCTATATCTGAATAGAGGGATATTTAAGATATAATTATAATTTTTACGGCTTTCCATATTTTAGACCTACTTTCACCGTAGAAATATTTCCACTGTTTTAAATCACTCTGTATAGATCAAAAATATATCAGCAGATTATGTCACCAGAATGAAGAAAAAAGAAGACAAGAATGAAAAAAGAGAAAGAAAGCAAAAAAGAGAAGTGTATCAGTTTAAGATGAAACACCCATTCTTTTGACTTGGTACACGGATTGATTTTGAGGTGCTATAAAGTGCCTCTGTATGCGCTTAGAGGGTGAAGAAATGATAGCCTTGTGTGTCAAATATTAAGTAGGGTGAATATGCCAGTGGTCAGACAGTGTAGACAAAAGTGGAATACAAAGTATATGTACGAATTTTTGTTCAAGATAATACAACTAATTCTTTTGGATGTGATCATATGTGTTATTAACTTTTCGCCAACAACAAATACATTGCTTATAAATATATGAGCCCCTTCCCACTTCAGTTGGCCCAACTATTGAAAACTTATTTTTTTCTTATCAAACACAAATAATAAAAATGTAGCAGGGTGTCATAGGTTTAAAATGTTAACAATGAATATTTTGATAATATATAGTAGAAAACACCAACTTTATCACTCCCTAATCAAATCATATCAACTTATTTTCATTTCAATGCAAAATAAGTCTATAAGGCATAGGTGGCTGTGAAAAATAAAAGCCATGACAATTGTTTTTATTAATCACAGCTGTCATAATAGGTTTAAAATAGTTTTGGGTAGTTAAGGTTTTCAAAATGGGTAGAGGAAAGGTTATTAGTGAGAAAATTTAGTTACTGATAATTAATTTTTTTTATTCTGGGAAATCAAACTCAGAAATTGCAACTTTGTTAGACTTATCACGGTACAGTGTGAGAAATATTGTTAGAAGATATAACGTAACTGGTTCAGTTAATATTAAGCCATGATATGAGAAAAAAAGTACTATCACAAATGCCGACCGAAGAGCGCATTAAGAAGAATAATCGTGAAAAACAGGCGTGCCAATTATTTACAATTAAGTGCTCTGTGGAGTGACAAACTGGGATTTAGCACTTGCAAGGTAAGTTTTCTTATAAAAAAAGTGAAGTAAAAACCCTAAAGTTGCGCAACTTGTTTAGAGGTCAAAGAAAAGCCACTATTAACTTCACTGCAAAAGAAAAATCGGCTTAGATGGGCTAAAGAACATAGACAATGGACACCTCAACAATGATGTGCAATACAATGGAGTGATGAGGCCCGATTCGAAGTTTGTGTTGGTGACAGTCGCAGTAGAGTTATTCGCAAAAAAATGAAGCATTCCAGTATGTCATCAAAAGGAGTAGGAAAACTTCATTTTATTGATGGAAATGTGGATACAAACAAATATTTGACAATTTTAGAGGAATCGCATTTACCAGTGATGGAAGAATGTTTGACATCCGGCCAAGATTTTGTGTTTCAGCAAGATGGTGCCATACCTCAAAAAAGGCTATAAAATGGATGGAAGAAAATAATGTACCACTTTTGAAATGGTTTTCTAACAGTCCAGATCTGTCACCTATTGAAACTTTGTGGCACGAGATGAAACAGGTTCTACGACAACATCCTGCTCTTACAATCACCGAACTGAGACAAAAGCTTCAAGAAATATGGGATTGTTTTACACCAAATTTTTGGCAAAACTTGGTCAACACTATGCCCCAAAGAATTTCAGCCGTAATAAAAAATAAAGGTGATGTTACCCAATGGTAATCTTTCCATTGTTGCTTTGTTAACTTCGCGCATTTATTCGCACATTATTTATTTGTTCAGATGTTCTATTAGTTATAGGTCTAAGTGATTTCAAATATGTTTTAGAAGTAAATAGTTTCGTCATGTTTAGTTTATAAAGGCATATTTTGGTACAAATCTTGAAGTGGACCAACTGAAGTGGATAGAGGGCCAGATTTAGACAGAACCATATTTAAAAATTTGTAATAGTAGAATAGAAATTTCAAATCAGTTTTCATTAAGATTTTGAGGAAAAGAAATTAAACACACTCATAATGAGTCTATTTAATATAAGTATTTTTATCAAAAATATATACAAACTAGATAAAAATGAACAAGACTAATTTTTTCCTTTAATATGGTCCTGCACTGTCAACTTTGAACTACTATACTGTTTACATATTTCAAGCAATTTTTCATCTTTCTCACAACTTTGACTGACTCCTTTAACCCCCTTTCACTATACATAAAGGATTTATTTTTTCTTTGTATCCATTCCTGAATGAAGTGGGAATCTGAAATTTTATTTCACAGTCTTGATAAAAGGTGGTCAGTTATTGGGATTCTATGAAAATTCGCTCTACCAGTAGTCAGACACAATGTGACTGGCTATAATCCACATTATTTGTTATCTTTTGCTGTCCATCCAATGGCTGTTGCTTCAGTCGAATTTTGGTTTCTTTAATTCCAAGAGAAAAGTTTGATAGTCTCTATGTTTGAAGAGAAAAAGATAGGTTGATAATGACCACCACATACAGTAATGGACAAAAGTATATAGACAAATATGAATATTTACCTAAATACCTTTAGAAAACGAATTCATACTTCATTGCTCCATAAACAAATGCGTTATTAGTAGAAAAAATAAATTCCTTGTTCTTACATTATCTGCAGTGAACACAATACAAGTCTGAATATAAGCACTTTTTTATGAGGAGCAAAAATATGTAGACATATTCTTTTCAACATTAGTTTAGTACAGTTTTGTGTCAGAAGAGGATTAGTTGAGTGATTTTAAGACCATGCCGCATGGTCCAGAAATTTCTTTTGACGTAAAAACTAAGATCATTGAGTTATACAAAGATGGTCAACGTCAAGTCGACATTGCCAAAAATTTTAAGCTGAAGCATGAAGCAGTTTGGGCAGTGTTGAACAAATTTAAACAAAAAGGTATCTTGGAAGCCTTTAAGAGAAGTGGTTGGCATAGAAAACTAAATGCTAGATCAGTTAGATTAATAAAAGTAGTTTTGTCCAAAGATCCGTTTAAAACCCCAAGACAAATAAAAGCCGAAATCGAGACAAAAGGAATTGCCAGTGTTTCTACGAAAGCTATAAGTAGAAGATTAAATGATTTGAAGTTATTTGCACGTCGCCCGAGTAAGAAACCGCTAATCTCGAGGAAAAACCGTAAGGACTGATTACAATTTGCACCATTGCTTCTTACTTGGAGCATCTGTGACTGAAGGAGGGTATGTTTCAGTGACGAATCCAAGTTCAATAAGTTTGGATCAGATGGTGTTCATTATGTTAGAGGTCCTAGTGGACAAAAATTGAACCCCAAGTACACTTTGCCCACTGTCAAACATGGAGGCGGGTCTGTTATGGTTTGGGGGTCCTTTTCGGGGTTTGGGATGGGACCTTTACATAGAATAGATGGCATTATGGATAAGTTTATATACACAGACATACTAAGGCATGTCATGTTACCCTATATGGAAGACAATATGCCCTTAAGATCAATCTTCCAGCAAGATAATGACCTGAAGCACACTCCAAATCTTGCAAAGAAATTCTCCCAATGGATATGTTCAGATGACTTATGAACCAATGTTTAGGTCGCAAAAAGTACTTTCTTTTTGGTTAGTACATATTTAGGACTTAAAAAATTCGCTGACCCAGCTCGCGCCACTAAACAGATGGAATCTGGATGGAATCTCCTGAGTTAACCTCACTTTCGGCTTAGCGTTTATTTTATTTTAAACTCCATGGAAATACTGAAATAAAATGATGGAAAGACTTACCTTCTGCTTCTTTCTTCGGCTCATGTTGAAATGCTTGAGGACAACTTCTGGGGTTGCAAAAAAATTGAAATTCGGCTGTTTTGCTTTTGGCGCAAAATCAACAAAAAAGCTGAAATAATCTGGTGAATGTAATTGAAAACGGGATTATAATAGTTTTTTCAAACGGAGATAGGGGAAACTGTAAACTGTCCGAAATCACACGCGCGAAATCAAAGCCGCACAAAAACACTCTTCAAAACACTAGCGCACAAATATGTAAGGTTAGGTTTACAAGAAAACAAAACATAATCAAAACGCCTACTGCAAGCGACATTGAGCTAATTGGTGTAATATGTGTTGCCTAAGATAGTCAAAAATTAAATTTTAAAAGTATTTTCTAATATGCTAGGAGATGATAAATATAACAGTAGATAAAATAATGTTTCTATACTTTAAAGAAAAATATATGTAATAAATAGAAACTCTATTTCAAAAAATACAAAATTATAATATATCGCCCATATGATGGAAGTCGAGAGAAGATGCCTGGAATTGAAAATTGACTAGAAAAAGTTGCAATAACAACATGCGAACTATTTTGGAATCCCATCCCAAATAAAGTCTTGAAAAAAAAATGATTAGATGATAAACCTGGTATAACAAATTACTATCTGATAATTTCAAGTCCTGCTTAGGACATTCTGCTTTTTTTTTAAATACGCAACTGAGGTTTGACAATTTTAATGTATGACATATTATACATTCTCTGAATGCGACTGGGCCACCAGTGCAGTGTTATCAGCATATAGATAGACTTCACAGTCGCTAGGGCAAGGGACGTCATGCGTGAAAAGTGAGGATTGGTCCGATAATGGAACCCTGAGGAATACCGGCTCTGATGGGCAATACTGTCTAAAAGGCATTATTAATTGAGTTTTCTTACCTTCAAAGAATGATTTCAAAAGTTAGGAGCCAAAACTGCGAAATGCCTTAAACCACACCTGGTCAAATGCGTTCGTGATATCCAGAAGCAAGCCCTGGTTACTCGCTCCACGAGCCTAACCACCTTTAACTATGTCCACGCCGACGGAAAACACTTAGCATGGCATTTATAATAGCCACGAGATAAGTCAAGGAATTCTGTAAGAGCAGATTCAGCGCCTTATTAGTGATTTGATCCTCCCCGGGCGCATTACGCACCTTGAGATCTTTCATATGACCTTGAAGTGCTACTGGTGTGCAATTCGGAAACTCGGTAGATGCCGCTGATGTGCTATGCATCTCTTTAGTTGAAGAATCTTCCGAATGAGAGTTTTCCGAGGAAGAATCACTAACGGCGGCGCTGGGATCACTGACGCTGTTGGCCCTAAAATATCTCCTGATGGATGTTATGATGTGTTGCTTCTCATCGAGATTATCAAGATCATAGTTTCGAGAAAGAACTGTAATTTCATAGCATCAGCGGAAACCTCCGCCATTTCCTCTGTCCTGAAGACCAGAACCATAATAAATTTGCCGGAGTTGTTCTCGCTTCCCGTTTCTTCGCCACTTTTCAGAAAGGAGTACTTAGCGTTGAAGCATCCCCACGAGAAAGTCGTTCCATTGCTCGTTGCGGAACTCATGAAGACCATTTCTTACTTCATGAACAAGATTCGTCGCTCTGCGAATGTCATCGGGATGACAAGACCTTTTCGCTTGTTTAATTGCAGCCTTTTTGTCAGAAGTTTATGACAAACGTCTGCAGGGAGAAAAGGTCCGCAGAAAATACAGCTACACGCTGCAGAGCTTGCTGAACGAAACTTGTCCGCTCCGCTTGAGCCGCATCTATACCGTTCCCATCGGTATATCGGGGAAGCCTCTTAGAAGCAACTTGTATAGCCCCAATCGACCTGTTTCCTTGGAGCAGTTCTCTATTTCAAGGTTTGCTCATTACCCACTTCCAATACCACAGGAATGTCATGCATGATTCGAGAAGTGGTGCTGTATCTACAATTTCTAGATATTGGAAAGTCAATGAAGGTGATTAAATGGGTGGTGTGTGAGCTCTTGAGTTCTGTGCATGAGCTAGTCGTTCAGTATCACATGGTTGGTTAAATCCCACTGGAGGAATTCAACCTAGAATGGCATGATCCGTGTTTCCAGTTGAAGTCCTCTGCTACAATAAGCGGACCAGAGAAGTCCTGAAGGACTTCCAGGTCCGCCTCCTGCAGCCTGGCACCAGACCTGACATGCACCGATGTGATCTTCTATGTTTAGGTCTGGAGACTTTTATGGCAGAGACAATAATGTAACATTATTTTCTGCTAAAAAGTTTATAACTGTACGGGCTGTGTGCGGCATGCCGTTACCATCGATGAAGACAAAGTCCTAACCAAAATTTTGTGTAAACGGTCCAACAATTGTTTAAAATGTTGTCCCTATACTGCAGCATTGACTGTCCTATTTAAAATATAAAGTTCGGTTTTACCGATCGGTATAAGTAAAAATGTATATGGTGTCCCATTTAAACATCGAAAAAAATTGGACTCGTTTCCGATCAAACCGGCACGGGTATCACGTATATTGAAAAGTGACATTATGTCGATATTTTTTGACATTATGCTGTTTTTTTTTGACATTATGTAGGTTTTTCTACAAGATGTTAACTTAGCACTTAGTTTTACGTGTTGCCTAAACGTCATGAGGCTTTAGTTATCAATGTTTGGCTCTGATTTTATGTAAAATATGCTGAGAGATGGCATTACTGGAGGTCTAAGCTGTAACTTCTATGTGTTGATAATACTTCCATTGGATTCTTGCTATTCAACCAACTTTCTTCTCAGAGATAAAAACTGCAGACCCGGATCACAAAGCTATGCAACCAATAATGCGTATAGTTGAGTGATTCCTTCATAGATGGACGTTCACAACGATCCTAGTGAGCAAACGTGGAATGACTGTTTGCGCCCTAAAAACAACCTAGTCTGCAAGTTGAAATCTTATTGGTTTTTTTTACGTTTTGTAGGTTTTTTACATGATACCCGTGCGGAAATACGTCAAAGCAAGGGAATATGTCAAAAATGTAAATTCATCTTTAATACGCAACCCCTAAATTTCGTTCTTCAATAATAAAAAACTTATAGGGGTGATCCACCTTGGAGAATCACCCGGTATTATGACACTTTATCTGCTTCTTGTAACTGCACTCGTCACATATTTTGATAGCAGACTTAATTTTCAGTAACTTATTGATCATTTTTGTAAAAATTTATGTAACGCATATTTTACTATACTGCAGGTAAGAAATTTTCTAAACGAAAAAGCTCTAGTGAACATACAGAGTGTTCACTTGAAACTTCCCACCACGGATTTATCGAAAACCACTGATTAAAAGAAAAAAACGCTGAGACACGCTAAAAGATTTGTCAAAGGGGACAACTTTTTAAACAAAAACTACTTCACCCCTTTCACCCTCGGCTCCAAGGGTCATTCCCTTAAAAATTTTAAATGACAAGGTGTAACGAGCAATAGCGTGTTTGAAAGGTCTTTCGAAGGCTTTTATTATCATAGCAGTTTTCGATGATGCGTTGACGATGTTCATCCAAGCTTTGAGGTTTAGGAGTAAACACAACAGATTTAAAAGGCCCCATTGAAAAAAGTCTAATGGCGTCAAATCAGGAGATCTAGCAGGCCATTCTGTAGCGCCTCTTTGCCCTATCCATTTATCTGGAAACTCGTCGCTTAGCCATTGCCGAACAGGAAGAACATAGTGAGGAGGAGCGCCGTCTTGTTGGAAATATATTTCAGCTTTATCAAGTATAGAGTTTCCATCCTCGTCGATTTGGTTTTCAATGGTTTCAGTAATAAGCGCATTGATGGAATTGATATAAAAATGAATATCTCCATTCAAATTTCCGTTAATAAACAATGGTCCAATCACTTTGTTTCCTAAAATGCCTGCCTATACATTAATTTTTTGGGGTACTGGGTATGCCCTTCTACAAAAGCATGAGGATTTTCATTAATCGCTGCAGTCAATTATTCGCAAAACTCAACTCGGCTATCAAAATCATCTTCGGGTAACTCTTGCAATATTTTCCTTTTGAATAGAAGAAATTTATGTAGTTTAGTAACCTAAGCCTAAAGAAATACCAGTCGCAGCAACAATTTAGGGTAATGAAGTATACTAAGTGACATATAAATCCGAACACCCAGTTTAAATAGTTTTCTTTTAATAAAATTTTGTATAAGTACTTAATGAAGCATAATAAGTAAATGATAAAAATTTCAAAATGATTGTACTGCTTTAAAGCCCTTTGACCTTTAATAATGTGTGGATGCACCCTGATGTGCTACGCATTCTCCAACGCGCCTAGGCATGCTTCTGATCAGGTGGTCGATGTAATCCTGTGGTATCTCATTCCAGGCAACCACCAACTCCTCTCGAAGTGCTTCTAGAGTCTGAGGAGGACGTTGCAAATTGAGCATTCTCCTACCCATCATATCCCACACGTGCTCAATTGGGGATAAGTCGGGAGATCTTGGTGGCCATGGTAACAATGTGACATCATTATGTTGAAAGAAGTCTATTGTGACTCCTGCAACATGTGGTCGGGCATTATCTTGTTGGAAAGTTGGATCTGCCAGGGTGTCAAGATAGGGTAAAAGATGGGGTTCTAGAACTTCGTGGATATAACGCTGCGCATTCATGTTACCTCTGATGAAGATTAAAGGTGACCTGGAACCATAAGCTATAGCACCCCAAACCATAACTCCAACAGTGTGATGAACATGTCTTTCAACAAAAAACTGTGGATTCCTCCTTTCACCACGTCGCCTTCTAACCCTGGCACGACCATCGTGCATGTCTAAACAAAATCGAGACTCGTCACTAAAGACAATACTGTTCCATTCCTGATCCCAGAGTGACCGTTGTCTGCACCACTCAAGGCGATTACGTCGGTGTTCTCGAGTTAAAGGGAGGACCCAGTGTGGCCGGTATGAAAACAAGCCAAAACTTCTCATTCGTCGGTAAACAGTTCGCATGCCAATAGGTCTTCCGTGTTCTGCAAACCATTCATTTGCAATGGACCTGGTAGTGGAGAAACGGTCCCTTAAGGCCAATAATCTTAGGCGGCGATCTTCACGGTCTGTTGTTCTACGGCGGCATCCAGTGCCCCTTGCTCTTTCCCACTATACGGCCCCTATCAAACTCACTAAGTTGATGAAATCGTACAGGTCTCCGTACTCTAGGCATCGTAACCGATCGTAAAGGATGTCAAGAACCAAAATCCGCCAACGTTGATTCTTTACTGCGGCTGAAATATTCATTTTTAGAGCGTTAGTGAATTAAAAAAAGCAGTATAAAAACCGGAATGTCCAACTGATAAGGCTGAAAATTTTTTCACTTGTTATTTACAGTAAGATAAATACATTCACCAACTTTTATTAAAACCATTTAAACTGGGTGTTCGGATTTATATGTCACTTAGTATATTAGGATTTATTCCAAAATAACCTAAAACTCCAACTTGAGCGGCTTCATCCAAAACTCTGATGATCACGTTTTTTATTTGCAACAGATCCAGTTTGATTAAATTTAGTAACAAGGTCTGGCGTTAAACGTCGAGCACATTGATTTTGGGTACCATAATTTAGAATCATTTCCACTCTTTCGGATAGTGTGTAAACCATTTTGGAAGTAAAATCTGAATCAATAAATTAATTTTCACTATCCCAAGATTGTCACAAGTAACTGACAGCAAATTAAATTCTTTCTTTCCCTTAGCAACAAATAACTAAACAGGTATAACAATAGAGTTCGTTCGTTCAGGTTATCTGTGATGAAAAGAATGCGGGAAAAATTCGGGTTGTTATTCGGTTGTTGCCACGTCTAATCTTCCGCATTGCTGTTTATGTTGGTAGCTCCGTTTTAAAATATAAACGAATTCTAGATTTGACAAACCCTAACGGGCAACATTTTAAACACTTCTTGAAATAAAAAGGGAAATTTTCGTGTGTTTTTGTTTTCTATCTGAACAAATAAAGATTTTTCTAATTTCCTCGAAAACGAATCGACTGATTTAAAAAAATCAAACGCCAAAATAAATGACATCGAAGGGACTTTCAAACAAGGGATTACTCGATACCCTTTGTCATTTGAAATTTTTAAGGGGATGACCCTTGGAGGCCGAGGGTGAAAGGGGTTGAAGTAGTTTTTGGTTAAAAAGTCGTTCCCCTTGACAAATCTTTTGAAGTGTCTTGGCGTTTTTTCTTTTAATCAGTGATTTTCAATGAAACCGTGGTAGGAAGTTTTCAAATTAACACCCTGTATATTATGCACTGGACTACAGCCATATACATATCTTACAACATTACGGTATGGGGAAAATCATGTGACATTGCGCACAGGAGATTTGAATACAAATAAGAAACAAGATGCCTTTTCAAGATATATATTATTACAACTGAAATAAAAATAATTTGATACAGTACAACAGACTTCAATATTAAAATAAATCTACGAATATACGAACTATAACCAAGTGTGTACAATAAAAATAAAAAATCAAAGTTGTCTGACCGATTTCGTTGATACCCTCTTCAGCTGAAGGACGCTCAGTCCTCACAAGTTTGTTTGGAAATAATTATTCTTAATGAATGGCCTCTGAGCTTAGGTCACCTAGGATCTAGGATAATAAAATAGGTCCTTTTAATCTATGCGCCTTCAAACAGTCTATAGTACAAAAGACGTTTCCCATATATTCAAACGGCACCTTTCCAGTTATGTCTGCTGCACAGTTGAAACATCGAGTAATGACTTTTCCTGACAGGTCTCTTATCCTTTTCTCTGCGGCCAATGCTCTCTGTAAATAAAAATGATTCATTTCAAAGTATTCGTGAAATAATTCGAAAATGAGACATGGTTTTCGACGTTACGAGGGTTGTTTAAAAAATAGAGTTCCCACATTTTTTCACGCACAGGAATTTTTTTTATTTAAAAAAAAAGAATACACCATTGGAAACGTTGATCTTTAAGCTATTTTTATCCATAGTCGCCACTTTTTTCCTACTCATTTTTGAAATCAATGCTGTCTAAAGTTCTGGAAAAAATTATAAAATTTAAGTTAATGCTTCATATAGATGAATATGATTTGTTGCCTTCATTTCAGTCAGGGTTTCGAAAGGGTTTTAGTTGCACGACAGCGCTTCTAGATGTTACGGACGAAATTATCAGGGATATTGATAACGGCAATACAGCGGCTCTTGTATTGCTTGATTACACAAAGACGTTTGATACAATTAATCACCAGTTAATGTTTTCTATTTTAAAATACATAGGATGTTCCGTTAATGCTATTAAACTATTCAAAAGTTATTTTTCGAAGAGGACGCAGTTTGTCATAACCTCTTCCGGGGTGTCTCTTTCCAAGCCTGTTCTGTGTGGGGTACCTCAAGGCTCTATCTTGGGTCCATTACTTTTTTCTTTTCTACCGAACTTAAGACTTTGCTTTGTGACACCCTTGTTCTGTCATTATTCAATTACTGCGACTCAGTTTATGGGCCTTGTATAACAAGGTATGATATTGATCGTATACAGCGTGTAGAAAACCCTTGTCTTAGGTTTATTTTTGGAGTGAAACAATTTGAACATATTTCTTATAAGTTACCTGTAATAGGATGGATAAATATGGAAGCTAGGAGAAATCTGCATTCTGCAGTTTTGGTTAATAAAATTATTCTATATAAGACTACGCCTTATTTATATAATAAGATTACATTTCGAAGTGATGTTCACAATATCAATGTTCGGTATCAGAAGCTGATTTCCCAACCACGTCGTCGTACATCTATGTTTAACAGATGTTTTTCTCATTTTATCTACCTCTTATATAATCACGTCCCCACAAACCTTAAGTCTATGTCTGTGTCAGCTTTTAAAAGAAGTTACAGAAAATTAATAATAAGTTTGGATAACCAAAATGCGTTGTTGTGTTGTAAACGAATCCATGACTATGAATGGCATACCTTTGACAGTTCATTTATCCATACCACATGACTTTTGACTCACATGGTAACACATAAACTTATAGGTGAACCAAAGTAATAGATGGCGCACCCTATATTTGCAATTTTGTGAAATTTCGGAAAAAACGGGATATTGAACTTTCAATCGCAATTACAACCAAACCATTAGATTTAGGGCTATGATTTTTTTCTGAGATGAGCTCAATGGTTCGTTTTAGCAATGGTTATGTCACTTTTTAACAGAGCTTATTAGAAATCGACGTAAAAAATCTTAAATTTATTGTTTTGTGAAAAATCCCTTCCATCCCTCAACTTTGGAGGGCGCTAAAAAAAATTGAAGTTGTATTTCATTATTCATTCGTTGTTGTCATGCGATAAACGTAAGAAACGTAATAGAATCCTTATTACGTACAAGTGCAGAACTTATTGTGTTTAGCCGCTCTTTATGGCGATTTACCGACAAATGTGAAAGATAATTTAATCTAAAAAACTTTTAAAGAGCATGTTCGAAATGGGCTCCATTATTTTCTATACACAAGCGACACCTTCTAATAAAATTGTCATTTAGTCTTTGAAGTGTATTTGCGTTTTCCATAATTTTTATCTTTGCTTCATCAATTTTCTGGCGCAGTTGGTTGACACTTGTATACGTATTCAGATGTATGGATAGTAGATGTTCTACGCGGGAACCCGACCGGAAGTGATACAAAACAGCCGACGGACGGCTGCAGGTCGACCTTATCGGTGTTGTTGTGTTCGCGTGCGAAGCAATTCTTGTACTTTTTGTACATGGTAAGGATGCATGTTCTCCGAGCGTAGTATTGTGTGCACTGAAGTATGGGATATGTTTCTGCTTCGGGCAATGGCTCTGGTGCTTATAGAGGGATCCCTTTCGGCTGCTTCTATTATATGTTCTGGGCGTATCCTCGGCGCTCCTAGCTGAGGATGAGTGCCTAGTATGTGGCCCTCCATATATGCATTATTATTATTATGTAGAAAAATGCGGTAGTCGGGATATACCGCCGGTTGTGATCCACCTCTTCTAACCACATACTCCCGATACATCCCATTATTTTCGAAATTTCACAAAATTGCAAATATCTCCTGAACTATCAAATTTCAGACCTCGCATATAGAGGTTCATTCGATATGTTTTGAGGCCCCCTGTCAGCGGACTTCCGATGATCCACTACTAACTTTACACCCTGTATATAAATCATTCAGAAACCAATCTCAGATGATATTCGGCTCGATGGTAGTTGTATAGTAGTAGTAGAAAGATTCTGCATAAATAACACAGAGTTTTCCGACTGCCAATACACGCTACGAAGGGTGAACAAATATCTACAAAGTAATAGCAATTTGTTGGAGCTGTTGTTACCTTGTCCCTATCGCTAAGATTAAGAAATCGCTGTCTCTCCTCCTCTTCCTTCCTCTTAACCTCATTCTCTTTCCTTTTCTCCTTCTCTTTCTCCTTCTTAACTTTCCTTTGCGCTTTTCTCTTTTCCGCTAATTCCTCTTCTGTCAACGCGTTCACAGGTATTTGCGCCTTGTTATAGTTGAACTTCTCTGGATTCTCCTTGGCGAACTGCTTCAACGATTCCCTGATCTCCTTGCTTTGGGTGCAAGTATAGGCTGTTTGCTGTGCCTTGTTCTTCGAACAGGGATCGGCGGAATTGTCAAGCAGAAATCTAGAACGCACGCAATACAAATACACTCAGGTTGAAAGTAAGTGCAACAAGGAAAATTTTGGACAAATTCGGAACGGCATATAACTTTTTTAGTTTTACCTAGGGTTTATCGATTTTTTCGGCAGGTACACTGGCGTTAATGTGTAGATATATATACACCGCCGTGACTTTGTAGTGTGTATCTAGACTGGTAGACAGTTGTTTTGCAACATGGAAAATTTTACCCAAATTCAAATCTCGGTAATAGTGATCATCAGGCTCAGAACTGTACGATATCAAAAGATGAAATTACATGTCCAAATTGCAGAGAATCAAATTTGAAGTACAACACAAATTTCGATATGTCACTCATCCTGCAACATGGTCCAAATCGAATATGAAAAATCAAAAAATAAAGTTTCTTATGGTGACAAATAGCAATTATAGGATAAAAAATATTCTAACAATGTATACCATATAAATATTCAAGGATTTTTATCGCACAGGAATGAAGTTATACATTTTTTAATATTAGTGAAACCATTAGTTCTTTGCTTGACTGATACACATATTACAGAAGATATTGAAGATATGGAGATTGATACTAATATACAAACTGAGTATGATTGAAGTAAAAACACACAATACTGTAGTTGTTGATTATCAATGGTGGTATATTCATTTTGAAATCAAGATCAAACAAAATTACAATGTACACATTTACTACAGATCTCCAAGCTGTAATATTAACCGATTTTTGGACTTTTTTGAGAGTGTTTGTGAAAAACAATATCATCGAAATTGCTCCACTGTGCACTTGGGAGACTTCAATATAAATTTAAACGGGTACTGAACTTTCATGGTCTATGGCAAAAAGTTAATGACTACACAAGGATTACAAACCTTTCACAAACTAAGATCGATTTAATAATAACCAATGAACAGAATTTGAGTATTAAAGTTTTACATACTCCAAAAATAAGCGACCATTCGTGGATATGTTTCGAGGTGGCAGATATGTTTAATGAGAGAGAATCAAGAGCAATCACAATTATTGATTTTGAAGCGTTACGAGAGTCACTCTTACAAGCCAATATCACTGAAATTTTTAATGACTTCTCAAAAATTATGGATTGTATGGAGAACCGCATGAGAGACGCACAAATTAGGAAAGTGGTACATCAAAGGAAAAAGCCAACACTCTGGTTTTGACAAATATTTCTAGACTCTAAATTGACGCGTGATAATGACTATAAGTTTATGATCACTCAAACTGAGGAAGATTGGATACAATATAAGAAATCAAGAAACAAGTGTTTAACAAATCTTAGGAACGAAAAGAAAAAATATTATGAAAACAAAATCGATAGCAATAATAATAACAGTAAAATGATGTGGAAGACACTAAAAAATATTGTATCTCCCAGTAGGAAGAATGAATTATCACTAATGTACTTCGAAGATGTAACAAAAAATATTGATTGCAGAACGAATAAATATCAGCCATCTTTCAAAAGCTATTACAAGATTGAAATCGAATAGAAATCCTAGTGAACATCAAAAATGGTTATGAAGAAATGTTTCAAAATTATTGGAAGTGAATCACTGTTTAATGTATGGCGAATTTCCTTCAAAATTAAAATGTTCTACAGTTACTCCTGTTCCAAAAGTGCTAAATTCTGAGTTATATACAAACATGCAGTCAATTAATGTACGGCCAGATGTCGAGAAGCTACTAGAAGGAATCATATATGAACAAGTCATTGAATATATTGAAGAAAATAAGATATTGACAAAATTTCAAGCAGGATTCAGAAAAAAATATTCTACTGAAACAGCAATTCAAATGGTAGTAGAAGAATGGAGGCGAAATATGGATGAAGAAAAGTTTACAGTAACATTGTTCTTAGATTTCAAGGGAGCATTTGAGACTATTGACAGGGAGAAATTGTTAACGAAATTGCATTGCTATGGATTTCAAGGTTCTGTATTCAACTTATTACAAAATTATTTAATCAATAGAACTCAAAGAACTGAAATTGGCAATACATTATCAAACATCAAAAACATTTCGGTAGGTGTGCCACAGGTTAGCAAATTAGGTCCATTACTTACTACTACATTTATTTTATATATTAACGATATTCCTGATATTTTACAACACTGCAAAATTCAACTATTTGATTTGATGATACATTAATATATATATATATATATATATATATATATATATCTTAAATCATTAGATTTAGAAATAACTTTTTAAAAAATTTTATTTGAGGACTGAAGCTTCAGTCCATACAAAGGTTTACAAATGTGACATTTACGGAGTCTAACCGGGTATTGAACATAAAGTTTACATAAGTGACTGTTACGGTGCCTAGCCGGGTAATGAACGACATGAAATGGGCGCAAGGCCTATTTATACTATTGGTGTGTTTACAAAACACTTCTAGAAAATAAAGCGTAAACAACGTGTTAGCGAGAAGTCGTTATCTGTTGCTGAGCTAGCGTCTGGTGCAACATTGTATGGAATAGTAAGTCCATTGTTTTGAGTGCATATAACAACTTCCCCCTATTACAAAAAGTTGTTGCCATGCGACAACTTTTGATAAAATTAGAAAAGTGTAAAAGATGTAAAAATTCAAAAATGTAAAAATGTAGAAATGTAAATTGTAAACATTGTAAAATATAAAAATATAAAAGTAGGAGTAATAAAATTGCAAAATAACATCAGAAAATATAGATTCTGAAAAATAAAATTGTTAGCATAAATGCGGTACATTGGCGATGCTAAATAACATCTAAAAGCAAAGCTGGAACAAACAAATAATAAGATACAATCGTACAGTCGTACGGGCAAAATCACATGGTAGATAACACAAAAATTGGAAATGTCTTTTTGAACAGTGAAAACACTTCACGGAACACTCACTGCAGTTCGATGTCTTCTTCATGTGGCTGGATGGTTGGTCTACGTCGAGGAAAAAGTCTGGGAATGTACCGGACTTTTGGTGCTCCTGGAGATGGACCATCGGCTGGATAATTTGATGCGCAGATGCTGAGTGGTCTACGTTTTCTGCACTTGCAGAACAGGTACAAAGCTACGATGATAACTAACAGGGTGATGATGAAATACGTGAACCATGAGAGATGTCTTGAAACAAACGGCTCGTTCATAATTTTGTCCAGTTATTCAGAATATTGGTTTAATTTGTGATTGGCAATTTCGAGTTCTTCAGTATCGATCTTGCTTAGCTTGATCGGTTTTAATTTTGGTAAATTTTGTTTCTCTGGGAGATGTTCACAGCATTTGTAGGGTACTTCTACAGGGTGACTTTTGTATGTGATATTCTTGTAGGTGCTAACAGAATATCTAGAATGTAATCTCGTGGTGCCTACAAAGCCACTGCATTCGGGTTGCATTTTTAAAAGTGAATTAACTTTTATCACTTTGGTGGTAGTCTCTCGTTGTCCACACTTCATCGTAATTGGCAGAGGGCTAGATATGGTGATTAGCCAAAAATTGGTTGCAAGTTCTTGGATTTGGTAATCTTGCAATGCCACAATTGCTATTTGGCAGGCTGTCGGCAGATCGACCGGATTTCGCAACAACTGTGCTTCGCAGACTGCATTACTGTCTATTGGATACGGCAAGAGGTTGAAACAGATTTTCACCTGAGACTGAAGAACTTTACAACTACCTAAATTTTGAAAGGAAACATACAAAAGAGAATCGCTATCTTTGGCAATGTATCTCTGTATAGTGGAGACTACATGAAACAAACCAGTACGTTTATCGAGAATGGGTAGAGGAATCACTCTGTATAAAGTATACATTTCGGGCTCTAATAACGGGATGCGTAGAACGAATACTACTCTTGTTTTAGTTTGATATGCTTCGAGTTCCATAAGATTAAGGTACTCTGACACTGTTGCTAAATTAACCGGAAGGGGTAAATTATTTCTCGACAAAGTGTGAGAAATTTCTTGAAGAGAATTTACTAAGTCTTGAGGAGTGATAATAGAAGGATGTATTATTTTTAAACGTGCAAAAGTAATTGAATTTAGAATATCATTAATTGTCTCTTCCAGAAACATGTAGCTTTCCATTAATTGTTCGCAAACTTCTAAAAATTGGAATTTAGCTTCATAAAATGCAAGATCGTCTGAAATTTCATAAATTTTGTTTTCAATGACCTTAATATCTTCATTAAACGTAGTTTCATCAATCATAAGTTTTTGAATAGTGCTATTAAAATTCTTGATAACCGACATGGTAACAGAAATTTGGTTCTTCATGAGGTTTTCGAGCTCATGTTCATCTTTAGAAATTTTGTTAATACAATCGTTATAGTATTCACCGTCCGATGAATCGAGGTTGCCGGTTATTGCTTTCCATACAGTACCTATAGCGTTAATCAGACCGCGTTTCATCCGCGATGCGCTTACAGTGTCATCGAAGATTGCGTAATATTTAGATTCCAAGGAACGAGAAATTTGATAAAGGAGACTTGTATGAGTTTTAATTTCACCACTAAACATTTTCATACGATTGGTGGGTTTGTCTACGAGATATGATAAGTGTTCCAGAATATTGTTGTTATCGTCAAGTGCTTTCTTAATGAGTTCTAAGTCTTTATATACAAGGAGTGTCCAAATGTCGTTGGAAATCTTAAGAGGGGCGTCTTCATGAAAATAGATACCTAAGGTGTTGTTAAGCGGTTTGATGTCTATATGGGCTGTGACAGCCGCAAGAAACAGCAGACTGCACCTGAAAGAGAAACTAAGTCTCAAAACATAGTTTCAGTCTGTCAAAATTAACTTTACTTATTCTATTTGTTTCCGGGTTCTTAAGGAGCGCAGAATTTTCAAAAACTTGAGTAATTTCGAATGGACCATCAGATTTGTTCTGAAGTTTGTTTGAAATTTGAGACTGTTTCACAAATACTTTATCGCCAATTTTATATGATTGTAAATTGGGTGACACTCTACTATCAAAGCGAATTTTTGCTTTTTGCTTTTGTTCGTCAGTTCTCACGCGGGCAATTTTGTAGTAGTATTCGAGTTTATTCCGAATGTCTCGAACATACTTGGACATCAATTCTTTTTCTAAATATACGTGTTCGGGCGGACGACCAGAGGTGTGGCCAAACACGAGCTCGTATGGTGTAAAGCCAGTAGTTTTATTTCTAGTACTATAGCACTGAACAGCATAGGGAAGAATATTGAAGGGATGTTCGTCGGGATTTTCGGATACATGGGATCTGATCATTTCCAATAAGGTGGCGTGAAATCGCTCAATCGAGCCATTGGACTGGGGATGACTGACACTAGAAAAGGTTAATTTAATGTCATAAAGACTACAAAGGTCTTTCATGAGGGCGTTGTCAAATTCTTTTCCGTAATCACAGTGTATTCGGAGAGGTGTACCATAATGTTGGAAATATAAAAGTAGAGTATTTACTACAGATTTTGCAGATTTGTCGCTAATCGGATAGGCTTGAGAAAATTTTGTTAGCTCGTCTCGGATTGTGAGAGCGTAGCATTTAGGTGGGACTTCCAAAATGTCAATGTTGATTCTTTCGAACGGGGCTTTAGGGGTTTCAGTTACTACAAAAGGGGCACTGAGGTTTTTACGACAAATTTTGGTCTTTTGACAAATTTCACACTTTTTGATGAAATGCTCAACGTCTTTAGTTAAGCCGGGCCAATTATATCGTTCACGAATTCGCCTAATTGTTTCATTAATTCCTCGATGAATGTTTTTCTTACCACAATGGTATTGATCTAAAATGACGGGGATTTCATCGGGACTAGGAGTTTTGGTGACGTTTTGGCAAACGACAAGTTTGATATTATCATCCGAAAAAATAAAAGAGAAAATTTCTAAAATGGGTAAGTCCAAATTATTTTCAACGTAGATTTGTTGGGATAGGTCGAATACACCTTTGTTGGTTAAAATTACAGAGAAAAGATGCTGTATGCAAGTTACGGGATCGTATGGCACAGGAATAATATAGTATTTCCTATCTTTAATTGTTTTGCTAGACGCGATGTTAATTTTATCTGCAGAAAAATCAAGATTTTCCTCGAATATGTCTTCGATAATTTTTTCGTGAAGATCAGATAGAGTGTTTTGTCTGAAAAACGTGACGATATGTTTATGACTTTTGTCTAGGAGTTGGGAATTTGAAAATTGAATTTTGGAATAATCGATCAGGGATGTGGTTTTGTAAAGGCGGGCAAAGATATCAAATTCACTTTCGGAAAATTGGGTAGAAGGTTCTCCTTCTTCGTCACTATGGGTAAGGGCGTTAACAGTTTTGGGTAATTTGATACCTGATAGGGCATCGGCATTTTTATTAGCCTTGCCTGGCTTGTACACTATTTCATAGTCGTACTCCTCTAGCTTGACAACTTGTTCAACTCTGGGAGGAATGGAAATAACATTTTGAACTTGAGAATTTTCTTTAAATTGCGAAGATTGGGACTTTTCTTTAAATTGAGAAGCTTTGGAATTATTTTCGTCACCTACTTTGAAAAGAGGGACTGTTTTGAAATTTGTAATCAATTGACGATTTTTCAAATCAATAATACAATCATAATGTTCAAGAAAATCTGACCCAAGAAGGCCATCGAATGAAATATCTAGATCATGGACATAAATTTTGTGATAATCATTGGGAGCAAATGGGACTAAGACTGCTTCAGTAATACTAATTTTTTCGTCAGTAATACCTCGGATAGAGATATTTTCTGCGACACGATTAGTATAATTTTGACAAGTGTTACGTTTGAAAATGGAGCAACCTGCACCACTGTCAATGAGAATTTGGAATTTTCCAGTAGCATCTTTAATGTAATATAAGTTATCTGGGCTAACGGGGTGAATTGTCGACGGGACTATAAACGGAGGGTTTATATGAACATCTGATCGCATGTGTTGCTGACGCTCGCACACGGTTTCGCGTTCGCGTCCTCGACACTGAGATTCGCTAAGTTCACCAACAAATGTATCGGCGGTTTGATTATATTCGTAACAATAATCGTTACTGGGTTCTCTAAAATCATCGTATGGGGAAGGTGTGTAGGCGGAGTATTGGGTATCGTCATATTTATTAGCGTAGTCCGTGTTGTATAGGTCTGGTTCACCGTAGTCGGAATAATCGTAAGAATCAGGGGCGACATAATTAATTCGATTGGGAGGATTTTGTCTAAAACTTCTTTGAAAATTAGGGTTTTGGAAATTTGGATTGCTCTGAATTACAGAGGGTCTTGGCGCACTCGCGTTACGCGCATTTGGTCGTATTACAGATGGTCTGGGAGGATATTGATTAGAATTTTGATGGTAGTTAGATGTAGATGGTCTAACTTGCATAGGTTGATTCGGCCTAGGGTAATTTTGAGGTTGGGGCTGGTTAAACTGTCTTGGGGCAAAGCTTGTAGGCTGTTGTCTCCGTTGGCATTCATTTGCTAAGTGACCGGGACGATTACAAAAATTACAAATTTTAGGGTTTGGTCTTCGAATAACTGAATTTTGATTCGGGTTTGGGGCTCTGGCGAATTTTTGTCGTTCCAAATATGAAAGTTGTAACTCTCGTTTGATATACGAAACTGCGGTCAAGATATCCGTGGGATGTCCTGATCGCACAACAGGTCCTATTTTTGAGTCTAATCCTGTTAATAGACAATTTAATGTCATCGTTTCGATGAGGGAACTTTGAGCAGATTTTTGCTCGCGATTTAGATTTTGCCTATTCACGGCGGAATGCATTTTGGCTGCATGCGTCTGCAGTCTAGATGCAAAGGTTAGGGGTGATTCGTTGGGGAGTTGGCGCATGTGTTGAAGATCCGCGATTAAAGATGTGAGATCTCTAAGATCTCCAAAGTGCGTTTCTAACAGGGACCGTATGTCTTCCCACGTGGAAGGGTTTCGGCTGTTCACAAGTTCGGCGGCACGTCCGCGAAGTTTGTTTTTAATATGTAAAATGACGAGAAGCCGCTGCTCCTCGACGGCCATTTGATATGCCGTTCGGCATGCGTTGATGAAGGTCGATAGCAATATCGGGTTTCCATCGTACTCGGGTACAATCGAAAATATTTCAGATAATCTATAAGGTTCAATGTTCGCATGAACGTTATCAGGAATTTCAGCTGGTTGGTAATCATCTGAACCGTTAGTAGACATTTTAAATGGAAAGTTGTTTCAAAAAGATTCAATAATGTCAAGGGTAAACGCAAAAAGATATAAATGTAAAATAGAAAAATACGTAAAAATGGGGAAAGATACGTGAAAATCGACAATATATAGAGTAAATGCGCAAAAATGCAAATAAAAAGATGTAAAAATCACACACACAGAGATAAATCGCAAAAAATAGTTAGATTAAAATTGTACGTTACCAAGGGTACATCGGGAGGCAGTCGTGTTCTCCAGGCGGCTAGTGGATCTCTTGCGATGTTTCCAGTAGTCTGTCTGCAGTTGGGTGGCTGCTGCTCGCTGTGTCCCCTGTTGTTTTCTTTCTTCTTGTTGCTTTGTAGTTTCTTACTTGTAGTTTTCTTTCCTCAATGGGTTTCTTTCTTCTTAAGGCTCGTTGGTCCTTTTCAGCTTAAAGGATAGGCATCCACCACACTAGTTAGTATGCACGTGTTCTAATGCGTTGAAGCTATCCCACTTCTCTGACACCAATTTCTTAAATCATTAGATTTAGAAATAACTTTTTAAAAAATTTTATTTGAGGACTGAAGCTTCAGTCCATACAAAGGTTTACAAATGTGACATTTACGGAGTCTAACCGGGTATTGAACATAAAGTTTACATAAGTGACTGTTACGGTGCCTAGCCGGGTAATGAACGACATGAAATGGGCGCAAGGCCTATTTATACTATTGGTGTGTTTACAAAACACTTCTAGAAAATAAAGCGTAAACAACGTGTTAGCGAGAAGTCGTTATCTGTTGCTGAGCTAGCGTCTGGTGCAACATTGTATGGAATAGTAAGTCCATTGTTTTGAGTGCATATAACATATATATATATATATATATATATATATATATATCAAATAAAGAGATTGAAACTGCAATAGAGCTGTTAAATAATGATATGAAAAACGTAATAAATTGATTAAATGTATTAAATCTTACAATTAGTCATGAAAAAATTGTGTCAATCGGATCATTTAAATATTTGGGCATATACGTAGACAGTAAATTAAAATTTGAAGGGCACTATGAATATGTTATTTCAAAAATATCCAAGCAAATAAATTACTTTTATAGGATTTCGCATAGCCTAAGCGTTTATTCTAAAAAAATCGTGTACAACACTATAATTCTTCCTCATTTGTTATATTGGACTATTTTGTTCACTGCAAATGAAATTGTGTTTTCAAAATTGCAAAATAAAGCTATGAGAATCATCTTAAATAAAAATAAATATACTAGAATAAATTTTATGCTGAAAGAACTTCAATGGTTAAATATCAAAAATTTCATAGCCTACTTGGTTTTCATTTTCATATTCAAGCTAAAAAATCATCTTCTACCAAATCACTTAGAAAATTTCATTGTATTGAACAATGAGTGTCACAATTATTCTACTAGAGGAAGTATAGACTTTCATTTACAAAACTGCAGTAGCAATATAACGAACAAGTCAGTATTTCAAAAGGGATTGTACGAATTTAATAAATTAAGTAATCATATCAAGATGTGTGTCAGTTTGAAAATGTCCAAAGGGAAATTGAAAAAATATCTCATGGAAAACCAGAATTCATAGTAGTGAAATTTTGTATAAAAATATGTAGTCTTGAAGACATAATATATTTTGTGAGATGCTGTGTAATATGGATATTGTAGCATTAATGCTAAATAAATCTGAAACAAACAAAATATTTTCGGAATAGAAAGAGAAATCTAGCGGTATTCGGAAGGTTCTTGAACAACTATTTAACTGGTCCTCAAATTTTTGTTTTCCTAAATGTTATTGTTAATGTTAATCAGTAAATTATTTGATGTTGTTTAAAAATTTAATAGAGTCTATTACGTATTGGAAAACATCTCCAATAAAGACGCAAATGCTGAATGAGAAAGGTAAAAACATTCCAGATAAAAGATGAATGGCAGTGTTGCCCAACATCATGACATTTTGAAAAATAAAAGTTATTAGCACTTCTTCAAAAAGGCTTTTGGTGTTACGCCATTGGAATACACCCCTAAATAAATAGTAATCACCTGAATTTGTTCATTAAGCTGTTAAAATGCAATGTAAAATTTATAAATTCGGTTTAAATTATATAATGTCAAAGTAGAAAATTTTTACTGCACTCCACTGGAGGCAATAACGTTCAATGAGCGCTTCAATATTTTTTCGGGCACAAGAAATTTCACTTTATGTAACACTATGAGAAAAAATACCCATTATCTACAGAAACCCCCTTTTTAGGGATGAATGTAACACTTTTTTAAAATTCGATAATTTGAGTTAAAGCCAAGTTTCGAAAAAAATTTGAAATCACTTTTTTAGGTTAGTCCAAAGATCAAAAAGATGCATAGAAAAATTTCCAAGATCACAAATTGAGAATCTCACATAGCCCCAAACTTTTCTAAAAAAACCTGACTTCCTTTGCTCACCCTGTATAAGTGGACAAATAAGAGAAATATACCAGTCGCACCCTGTACGTGTTCTCAAAAAGTTGGTCTCATACGTTCAAAAAATCCGAGATTTGAATTTGGGTTGAATTGTCCATGTTGTTTCCAGTTGTCAATCGGATCGCAATGTGATAGTGACAGAAAACCTACTAAACGCGAAAAACCTAATTTTTGCTTCAGCAGAGTGATAAGTATCTGTTAAAAATGGGCGAGAAATACGGTCGAAATAATCGATACCATTTGTTGTGCATACCTTAAGATATCGTTTTGTTCATTCAAAGCAGCCTCGTGAAGCAGAGTATTCAAGTTTTCATCCAACACCTGATTAACGAAACTCCTTTTAGCCTCTTCCTTATCTACACCTTCGTCTAGAGAGTTCAAATGATTTGCTAAGAGCTTTTCCAGTCCACTGACGTCTCCTTTCGATATAAAATCCACCAATTCTTTCCTTTTCGCTTCTTCGTGCTCCTTCAGTTTCTTCGATTTGCTCTTCTTTGGTTTACTTTTCTTCTTTGCAGGCTTTTTCCTCTGCTCGGGCGTTAAGGAATCGCCAAATTCTTGTAAATCCTCAAGTTGCGACGTTTCGTACACAACTTCTAGGATTGAATCCTCAAGTTGTTGAGGTTGCTCTTTTTGTAATTCTACATCTGAAAGTCAAATCAACAATCAACGTTTTACGAAATGTAATAAGTAGATTAAGCAGCTCAGGGAATAATGATCAATATATATAGGAAGATAAACCAAAATATGTGTGTAAAAATAAAAAAAAATGTTACTTTGTTTTATAAAGTATCCTCCCGACAAGTATTTCAGTGCGGACCTGTATTTGATCGTGAGGTCTTGGAGCACCGGCATGCCGTCCCCTGTGAGGTCTTAAGTCACCTGATTCACGAGCCCGTTGTCAAACTACATTAACAAAGGAACGAGGGGTTGGTTGCACTCGATTGGGAAACCGATCCGCATAAACATGTGCCATTTTTTATTTCGTTTGAGCCACGGAACAGACACCACTATTCACTCACGCGTTAGCGACTGACACAGACTGAATAAAAACGTCGTGATCAGCGTTTCAAATTCTTTCGCTTTTTTGTTTCCGATGCGATGAACTGATAAGGCGGATTATATCCGTTGTTACCAAACACGAGCACATAATATTATTATTGAGACAGGGCGGTACTCAAACTTCTAAAGGGCTATAACTTTGTTACTTTAATTTTACCACAAAAATGTTAAAGGAAAAAAACATTTCTTTTGATCAGATCTACTCACTGTTAAAATAAGTGACTCAACTTCGAAGTCACCCTGTATATATATACTTCTAAGCTGAACCAGGGCATCATTTTTTTTTGTTCGTTGTTGAAAATGAAAGATGACTAAACTATTTCCATTTTGAACTGTACTTTGGAAGAGACTACTGACGTAGCCGAAATGTTAGTAAAATTTGACTTCTAGTGGGTTTGATTAAGCAGATCCACTGATCGAAGATGATTTATTCAAGAGATGCTCGTACCTATAGTTGCTATGTCCAGATCTGTAATTTCTTCATCCAGATCTTCATCAGAACTGCTTGTGCTAGATAAAGTTGATGGTAGTGGTCTCTCTATGGGTTCCCTAGATTTTGCTCTATTAACACAAGATGTTCTAGTTCTGTTTCGTTTCAAATCTGCATCTGGTGACTTTTGTAATGCATATATCTTTGTTGCTGTCTCCAATGAATCTAAAATCAAACACAAAAAATGTAGTCAAATAAGTTCATTACTATGCAATTCTGATAAAATGGTCTCCGACAATTCCAACCCAAATATAACAAGAAAACTGTTCTTGAAAATGATATTCTATTAAGGCGGGTAATTGGATTGCGAGAAAATGTGTAAACAATATTTTACTGCGTAACCAGTTAGAAAAATCTATATAGTTTTGAAGGCAAATCTCCGATCAATAGAGCTTGCATATGATACGGATATAGCTGCTGGTCTCCTAAAATCTTCCACTCTGATATAGGTAATATTCAGTTCTTCAGCTATTTTCAATTTCATTTGAAACAGCTTCCATAATTTGAACTGTTCGTATCATTGCAGGACTCCCTATGACAACCATCGATATTTTAAAGCTGCCTGTTGCAGCATTACAGTTTCCATTTGCCATTTCCATTCCATATAACAATGGCACTTGATAACCAAAAAGCAGTAGCTCTCATACTTTACTAAAGCATTTGACACCATTAATCACTCAATTGTTGTATCTAAATGCTGTTATTATGGATTTTCTGAAAAACCTCTTTCGTTTATTCAAACCTACCTTGAAAATCGGTATCAAAAAGTTCGTCTAAATCAACAGTACTCTACCGAACAAAAAATTTGTTCTGGTGTACCACAAGGATCAGTCTTAGGACCCCTATTATTTTCATTATATATCTCAGATTTAGAAACAGAGGTAAAATCATGCAGCATTCAATATGTTGCAGATGGTACTCAAATTTTCTATTCATTTAGGAGTAATGACTTGGAAACAGTAAATAATAAAATTAATCAAGATCTTGCCCAAATTGAAAAGTTCAGTAATAGTCATAATCTTCGTTTGACCCTTTGAAGACAAATATGTTGGTGTACTCAAATAGAATAAAAAAGAATACCTTAAAAAAGACATAGACATACATTTAAAAGGTAATAAATCAATTCCTGTGGATCATTCGAAAAACCTAGGTATTAAAATGGATGATGACTTAAAATTTGTTGCAGACGTGAACTATCTAATTGTGTTAATCTTTCTTGTTTTCAAAGATATCGTATTGCTTAGTGGTTTACAATCCCTATATAGATATTATAACAAGAAATCGTATTCAACGTATTATGAATACATGTTGCAGACTTGTAAATGGTCTCAGAAAATATGATCATATATCGAATGCCATTAATGAACTCAAATGGATGAAAACTGATAAAATGTATAAGTACCAGCTCCTAAATCTGACTCACAAGGTTCTTTATTCAAAAACACCGTCATATTTAGTAAACAAATTCATACGTAGAGGGAATATGGATGGTATTAATATTAGATATAGAGAGACTTTTTCAATTCCACGCCACAGCACATCTCTATTTCAGAATACATACATACATTTACAATGCGATCAAATCATATAATTCTTTAGACCGCAGTTTAAAAGAAACCAATCCATTATCCAAATTCAAGAAAAAAGTGAAAGAAGTTCTACTTGATCAGCAGCGAAATCTGTTGTAACCCATAAGTGTCCTCATATTTTCCTTATGTCTTTACTTGGATTATACTTTATTCTGTCGTTATTGTATACAGGTACCTATTAATTTCAACAAATTCTTTTTTTTACATCCCGTATTGTTATATATATATATATATATATAATCTAAATCTTGCTTCCTGTAAGAATATTGCAAATAAAAGACGTTAATTATTAATTATTACTATTATTATTCCGTAACAGTAATGCGTATCTGTCAGTTCACTATTAGTCAATTGAACCATATTGCACAAAAAATTATCACAAAAGACACTTTCCATAAAAATTATAAATGAACAGTTTATAGATACTTAGTTGTCGACTGTCAAGTTGTTTACTAAAAGCTGCAATCGTGTTCCAAGGCAACCCTTCATTATTATTTACTATTCCTTAGTTCAGTAAAATTCATTAGTTTAGATGTTAATACGGATGTAAACGTTATGGTAATAATTATTGAAATGGGTAATAGGGCTGGGTCAAAACAAGTCAAAAAGTTCATATGACCCATGGCCCAAAAGTCAATAGATTTTTTGTCTAAATGGCTTTAACTTTAAGTGCTTTATATCGACCACAATCATCACAATCTTACTAATTTTTACAATCTAATCTGAAACCTTTTTAAATTGGATAATAAACAAATAAATGGCATTACGTTTTTCTAAGTTAAGCCAAAATTTGTAGTCAGTAAGGAAGTTTCATTATATTGAATATTTAAAACACACATGACAACAGCGCGTCGGTCATCATCACTCTTATCGAACCTGCAATCGATCGCAAACGGTTAGTATGTTGTTTTGTTTTCGTTCGCGTACGTCGAAAAAGTTTTTAATGCGGCTGAAATAATAAATGGACAACTTCGAGGACCTAGAGTAAGAGAAACTGGGTTCATCGTAAAGAAGCTTGTCTGGAAAGTGGAGGACGACATTTTGAACACCTTCTTTCAATACAAAAAAGTGCAGTGTGGGTTTTAATAAGAAAAACGATGTATACTAAGTGACATATAAATCCGAACAGCCAGTTTAAATGGTTTTATTTTAATCAAAGTTGGTGAATGTATTTATCTTACTGTAAATAACAAGTGAAAAAATTTTCAGCCTTATCAGTTGGACATTCCGGTTTTTATACTGCTTTTTTTAATTCACTAACGCTTTAAAAATGAATATTTCAGCCGCAGTAAAGAATCAACGTTGGCGGATTTTGGTTCTTGACATCCTTTACGATCGGTTACGATGTCTAGAGTACGGAGACCTGTACGATTTCGTAAGCTTAGTGAGTTTGATAGGGGCCGTATAGTGGGACTTCGGGAAGCTGAACTTTCTTTTCGGGCAATTGCAGTTAGAGTGCAAAGAAGTGTAAACACTGTGGTTAGGTGTTGACAGGCATGGCTTCGAGAAGGCCGTACGCAAAGAGCAAGGGGCACTGGACGCCGCCGTAGAACAACAGACCGTGACGATCGCCGCCTAAGATTATTGGCCTTAAGGGACCGTTTCTCCACTACCAGATCCATTGCAAATGAATGGTTTGCAGAACACGGAAGACCTATTGGCATGCGAAATGTTTACCGACGAATGAGAAGTTTTGGCTTGTTTTCATACCGGCCACACTGGGTCCTCCTTTTAACTCGAGAACACCGACGTAATCGCCTTGAGTGGTGCAGACAACGGTCACTCTGGGATCAGGAATGGAACAGTATTGTCTTTAGTGACGAGTCTCGATTTTGTTTAGGCATGCACGATGGTCGTGACAGGGTTAGAAGGCGACGTGGTGAAAGGAGGAATCCACAGTTTTTTGTTGAAAGACATGTTCATCACACTGTTGGAGTTATGGTTTGGGGTGCTATAGCTTAGGGTTCCAGGTCACCTTTAATCTTCATCAGAGGTAACATGAACGCGCAGCGTTATATCCACGAAGTTCTAGAACATGTTGCAAGAGTCACAATAGACTTCTTTCAACATAATGATGTCACATTGTTACCATGGCCACCAAGATCTCCCGACTTATCCCCAATTGAGCACGTGTGGGATATGATGGGTAGGAGATTGCTCAATTTGCAACGTCCTCCTCAGACTCTAGAAGCACTTCGAGAGGAGTTGGTGGTTGCCTGGAATGAGATACCACAGGAGGACATTGACCACCTGATCAGAAGCATGCTTAGGCGCGTTGGAGAATGCGTAGCACATCAGGGTGCATCCACACATTATTAAAGGTCAAAGGGCTTTAAAGCAGTGCAATCATTTTGAAATTTTTATCATTTACGTATTATGCTTCATTAAATACTTATACAAAATTTTATTAAAATAAAACCATTTAAACTGGGTGTTCGGATTTATATGTCACTTAGTATATGTATCAAAATTGTGTTCCCTATTTATAAGTGGATTTTTTTAATACGTTCAATAAACTTTCATACACCAGGTGAAGCGCTGAGACAGTCAGTGGTAAGTCTGTATTTTTTTTTTAATTGTTTGCATTTTGCGATTACATTATCAAATAATTAAATAATACCTAAGAGCCAAAAATAACAAACTCCATCTTTATTTATACTGCGTTCCGTCGTAATTTCCGTCTGGCATTGCGGCGTTGTCAAATTTTATTTTACTTTAAAGTCGCTTTTCTCTAAAAAAAATGCCGTTTTGACCCCCATGTTATATGAAACTTTTTGCTTCTTTTAACGCCCTCTATCACCCATTTAAATAATGACTATCATAACGTTTACACCCTGTATAATGTAATAGAATTTAGTGTTTATTTGTTGTTATTACATAATTAGTAATAACAACTTATAAAAAAAATAAGAATTTCCAAAAGAAAAATTTCCCCATATTTGTTATTTGGTTGGTTTTTCCGCCAAGTAACATAATAAAAATTGCACAAAACTTAGTGGCGTATATTTTTTGTGGCAAATATTCGTTCAGATCCGGCTCGAGACGCCACTGGACTTAAAAAATTTAATCAAGTTAGGGCTAAATTAGCTCCTTATGTAAATAACACCGCCAAATTACAACAAAATTAGGTACAGGATATTTAATAAATTTACGAAAAAATATTTTTTTAAATTATAACACCCTGTATCCTGAGAACGAAAAATTTGCGGACCTATATTTATATGAACTTTTAGTCTTAAAATTACCCAAAGAATCTTCTGTTCAATTAACATCCTGTATAAAAAAAAGTCCGTGGGGTTCTAGAGGGAGATATCAACTCACCATAAACTTCTGCAGTTGCTAACAGGGCATGCACCCTTTTCAATTCTGTGAAAGTAGCTCTTCTTGTTGAAAATGGTATCGTTCTAAGTTTTTTGCTAGTGCGATCTAACAAGGGATTTGAACCTCCGAACAGAACAGATCTGTTATAAGGTCCTGCTGCCCTGTATATTATCAATGAGCTTTTTTCTATTTCGTCTTTCCAGTTTTCCACTATGTCTTTTACGTGCTGAAAAGAGGCATTTATAGAACTCTCATTTATAAACCTTCCTCGGAAACAATGAAACAATGACACTTCCTTGAGGAACGTTCAAGGGGCGATTTAAATTTTCATTTTACGGTAGTTTATCTAAAAAATGTAGCAGTCATAACCTGAACGTCGGCTCAATTCTTTAGTTCTTATCTAAGGTTTCAATTATTATGTAATGAGGATGGATATTATTGATTACACTTTTCACCTAACAGCAGATAAAAACATTAAAAAACGCGTTTCATAATTTCTGACCGTACCATATTCCAAGTTTTGATAAAATCGGTGACGTAGGCAAAAAACTATATTTCAAGACCCAAATATTTTGGGACTTCTTCTTTATATTTATAATCTATTGCCTACGCCATAAAAATGATAACTAGATGAATCATCCTGTATAAACTCACAAACTCCATGCTACTAAAAGCAAATTTTGACAACACGTGCGCCTAAGCACAACAACACTACCCTGTACAAAGCGTACTATAAAAGTTTTGCAATATGACTTAACAAACGGACGCAGGAGGCTGCATGTTACTGCAGGTCGAGACATGTTCATGAGTGCATAGTACCCGCCAGTAGCACGTCTGTTGATTTAGTTGATCATTCGTATTGACAGTACAAAGTGCGGACTATGGCATCATGGTCACCTAGTGAGAAAAGGGCAGTTTTACGGTATAACTTTATGCGCGGTTTAAGCATTGACCAGTGCTTAGAAAAATTGATACTTGCATTAAAGAATGATTGTCCTCATCGTACGACTATATTCAGGTGGTACGAGGGATGTCTTTTAAGTTTTGCATATGGAAATAAAACAACACGGTAGGTAGTTTTAAATAACTTTATTGTTTGAAGATTAATACACATCTGCATGCGCTCGAACCAATTTTCGAAGCACTTATTCCACTCGTTTGATGGCAGATCCAAAACAGCATTTTTGAATGCGTCAACTGCTTCTTCTGGTTACTGGAACATTTGACCACGAAGTCTGTTTTTAATTTTCGGGAAAGTAAAGAAATCGTTAGGACTTCGATCGGGACTATATGGAAGATGGTCCAATAATTCCACGTTTTCTTCCGTTAAATACGTTGTTTTTTAGGCTGTGTGCGAGATTGCATTGTCTTGGTGGAGGATGGTTCTTCTTTCAGGGTTGATTTTTCAAAGCTTGGTGATGACTTTTGGCACACATATGGTGGTATACCAATCCGCAGTAACAGTTCTTTGCTCATTAAGAGGAATTGTTGCAATATGACCCGCTTTTGACACAAATGTCGCGACCATCTTCATCATCATGACTTTTGTTGGCTTTTCTTCACCTCGGTCAAGCGTTTTTTGACCCCATTTAACCCTGGCTGCTTTCTGCTCTTCAGTCAATTAATCCTGGCTGCTTTCTGCTCTTCATACCAACGGGAAATTGTCGACTGATGTGGCGCTTCGTTGCCGAAAACAGACAGTAACTCAGCAAGGCATTCTTGTTGCGATAATTGCCTGTGAAAGTTGTAATAAATTATGGCGCGAAAATGTACTCGGTTGAGTTCCATTTTTCTAATGACTTGGTGACACTTAAAAATTCACTCTAGTGAGAACACTGCACGTATTGTTGTGAAACTTTGAATTTAAGTTTACTAAAGGGTGATGTTAAGATTCAGTACTGACGTTCGATCCGCGCGGCCTACTATGTTTCTATATGCAAAATTTAAAAGGCATCCCTCGTGCAGAGAATTCCAAAGGGGCAATTTCACTCTGGAGGACGCTGAGAGGCCGCGAACGTCAGTAACATAGGAAAACATTACTGCTGTGAGGGAAATGACTGACGAAGACCGGAGTGTGACATACCAGCAGATAGAGGAGACCTTGCACCTTGATGCGCCAGCAATTCATTCAATTCTGCATAACCATCCACACGTAACGAAACTTTGTTCTCTGTGGGTACCGCATAGTCGCATAGTCTGTCGGAACAGCAGAAGACTCGTCGTACGGCTTGGCGCCGAAAGATGCTGTAAATGTTTGATAAGTGGCAATCTCGTTATGTGAACAGCATCGTGACATGTGATGAGACTTCGCTCTATTATTACGTTGTGCCGACCAAGGCTCAAAATCCCGATCTGTTAAGAACAGACAGCTGTATTTTTCAAATCGAGCGGGATTGTGGAGTGTGTCCTTTTGGAGATACCAGAAGACAGTCACAGCTAAGTGGTACATAGACTCTATAAAAAACCTGCGGCAAAAGTCAAGAACGGACACTTGGCACCTCCACCATGACAACGCTCCAGCTCATCGCGCCAAAGCCTGCACCGAGTATTTAACCACTACTGGACTGGAACTTATTGAGCACCCTCCTTACAGTCCAGATCTTGCTCCCTGCGACTAAAAGGAAAACGGTTTTGTAGCGATGAGTGTGCCGCACTTCCAGGTGAAACTGGTTTAAGGACTGGTTTTAGCGGATGGAGAAGTGTAATGCATGTGGTGGAAATTACTTTGAAAAAAGTCAATAAATAAAGAGGTATTGCAAAACTTTTATAGTACCCTTTGAAAGCAATAAAAAGTGCAGAACCTCTTCCAGTAAAGCACCTAAATAAAGGATACTAATCTAGGAACAATGTCGGCATCTTTAAGTACGAAGATCAAAGGTTTTTTCGCGAGTGCCCCTTCTTATGGTAACTCTTTATTCTTTGATAAAGGTTGCTGTAGGAATATTTTTTACCTGCACCATCCCTTGTTCATTGTACCTCCTCAACGAAGCTCCGGCACTTTTGGGCCCTCCTTTACCCCCTTGACCTCTATTGTCTCTCGTAGTTTGTCCAGTGCCTTGACCTGCCCGTACAGTGTAACAGTGGAATGTTTTGTGCAGGAAAGGCTCGTTGCCTTTGAAAATCGCACCGGCAAAATGACCACCACCAAGCATCAACAAGGTCCATTGCGGGTTTTGTAGGGTACATTTAGTCAATCGTGGATTCAGCAGGTCGTCCGAGATGTCTTCCTGTGTAACATTTCTGTAGTTAGGATCGAAACTAGCCAAGATTTTGTATGTTTGTACGCACGCAGTGCTTTTCTTCAATAACCTCCCCACCCCATTCGTTTTTTATTTCCGCAAGGGTATTACGTATTTTGAATAATTGATAATAATTGTCTCCTGGTTACCTTTGCTACTGACACAACTATAACAGTATCAGCAAAGTCGCTAGAGGATCTAGAAAGTAAGGCTAGCATCATAATACAGAAGTTTACGTTTCATAAATATTCCTGTCTGTAGCCTATTTTTCTCAACTGTTGGTTGTAATATACTTGATCCACATGTTTGTTTTTTACTTCTCTCATTTTTGAAATTCAGCAAATTTGCATAAGTAAGTTCCAGATTTTACCTTATACTTATGGGCATATAAGGTTACAGATTATATATATATATTCGCAAAAAGAAGGAAAGTGGATTCGAGCAGAGAATAGGATAGGTAACCCGAGCGATACGTATGTCTGCTGGTTGGCTTCATCAGGCCCGAAATAAATGCACATATGCAACTATAAAAGTAGATACACATGCCCATACATCCGGATACGGGTGTAACCTGAGGAAACAAAGATGGAGAGGGAATCCACTTTCCTTCTTTTTGCGGATTTTGCCCATTATTTTCCTATTTTTTGTTATATACATTTTTCCGCATGATTATTTTCTCTTTGTAGATCCTTTGAGCTTGAAGTACCACAGCAAGTGGCTATAACCGGCCGCGTGGTTGTGGTTAGATGTCGCCTTGAAAATTCGAGGTCTTCTAGCCATTTTATACTACCATGTGTAGGTTGGCTCTGTTGTTGACTTCGTGAGTAATTTTTTTCCCTCTCCATCTTTGTTTCCTCAGGTTACACCCGTATCCGGATGTATGGGCATGTGTGTTTACTTTTGTAGTTGCATATGTACATTCATTTCCCTGATGAAGCCAACCAGCAGAAATACATATCTCTCGGGTTACGTATCCTATTTTCTGCTCGAATCGACTTTCCTTCTTTTTGCGGATATATATATATATATATATATATATATATATATATATATATATATATATGACTGTAATGTCACGTATTCCTGTAAAGGGGTGATAGATTAGGTCAAAAGCAACCGATTTTGTCCTATCATGTCTTATCCAAAAGTTAACCATTTTTGAGTTATTTGAGTTTTAAGTTTTTTATTTTTTATTCCGATTTCAGACGGTTAAAATTGAAATACAAAAAAAAACTGCATGCTTGATTTTGAGTTTTTTGTTATCGTCGCATAGCAAACATTCCAATAGTTCATAATAAGTAATAAAATGTTGAAAAGCTACAAACGTTTTAAAATTACGCTTTTTACTTATTCGATAAAAAGTGCAATTTTCTGTAAAAAATCTCCTAGTAATGAAATGTGCAAATTATATAAATAATATCTCTATCTAACAAGCTTTCATTTGAGGTATTAAGCGTTCAATTATCTGAAGTACATGCAGAGAAACAACAATGACATACACAGAGGCTGGATTTTTAAGGAATTTGTATTACCTGTTTGAACAAGTCGTTACTGTCCTCAAAGGACTCGCATGCCATGATTGTTTTATGGCATCGGCTCGACGAGGAAGCGAGCGAGAAGAGCTGACTTAATGGAGGAGTGAGAGAAAGAGAGCTGTTATTATTCATCATTGTAGTTACGCCATCGCCGCACGCCGAGTGAGAATTAGGTTTAGTTGGTATCAACTACTGCGTACGCGCACCCGTTTTAAGCACGATTGTTATTTTCGACTTTCCCAGTTCATTTCGAGTGGTTTCTTTATCATCATGGCAGACGCAGAAGATCCGCCAGGACCTCGCCATAGCGAGCACGGGCAAACTTTTATAAATGAAGAATACGCAGACATAGTGTTCTGTTATGGACTTTGTAACGGCGATTTTGCAGCTGCCCGCCGTGAATATCGGCAACGTTTCCCGAATCGCCGAACACCTCATGTTGTGTTTGACTCTGTGTATCGGCGCATCCGCCAAACCGGACGTGTTCAAAGGCAACATAGTGATGCTGGTCGACCCCGAGTCTATCCTCCTGAAGATGAAAAGGAAATCCTTCGTTTGTTTCAGGAAGACCCTACTACGTCTACGCGCATTGTGGCTGCTCAGTTGGGTATATCACAATACAAAGTATGGTTTACTGTGCATACTGCAAGATTATACAATTATCACTACACGCCTGTGCATGTGATTGAAGAGGACGATCCTGCAAGACGATTAGATTTCTGTAGGTACATGTTACATGCAGATACAGAAGATCCAGACTATTTTAAGAAAATTCTGTGGACCGATGAATCGAAGTTTGATAAGGACGGGATCACTAACTACCATAATGCTCATTACTGGACTGATAATGAAGCTTTAAACCCCCGAAAAATAACACCGACGGGGTCTCAGAGCCGGTTTTCAGTCAATGTGTAGATGGGCATCATTGATGGATATTTAATCGGACCTCATTTTCTACTCGCCAATTTAAATGGAGAAGTGTATGAAGAGTTCTTGAAAAATCACTTGTTTCCATTAATGGAAGACGACCCTTTGGCGACGAGACAAAATATGCGGTTCCAGCACGACGACTGTCCCGCACACTACAGTAGATTAGTACGGGCGTATTTAGACTCTAAATTTCCAAATCAATGGATTGGCAGAGGCGGGCCAATTGCCTGGCCAGCAAGAAGCCCAGATCTCACACCGATGGATTACTATGTGTGGGGACATATGAAAAGTCTGGTGTACGATGTTTCGCCCATACCAACGCGCGATGAATTAATTACAAGGATAATCAGTGCACCTGACCAAATAAAAAGCCGCTTAACAACTAGAGTTACCAAAAGTGAATTACGTAAGAGAATGCGGGCGTGTATTCGTAACAGGGGATTACAATTTGAGCAGAATCTGTAAAATACTGAAGGAAATGTAATTAAATAGAACTGTAATTAAAATAAAAGCCTTTTAGTTATCCTACGTAATTATTGTTCGTACAACTTTTCTCATCTTTTTTTAATTTTATGTCTTTGTACTTGAGTTAGTTGTAACTTTTATACCTCAAATGAAAGCTTATTAGATGGAGATATTATTTACATAATTTGTACATTTCATTACTAGGAAAAAAATTGCATTTTTTATCGAATAAGTTAGTAAAAAAATAAGAAAATCATACATTACCAAAGCGTAATTTTAAAACTTTTGTAAGTTTTCAACATTTTACTTATTATGAACTATTGGAATGTCCGCTATGCGACGATAACAAAAAACTCAAAATCAAACATGTAGTTTTTTTGTATTTCAAATTTAACCGTCGGAAATCGGAATAAAAAAAAAATTCAAATAACTCAAAAACGGTGAACTTCTGGATAGGACATTATAGGACAAAATCGGTTGCTTTTGACCTAATCTATCACCCCTTAACAGGAATACGTGACATTACAACCCTGCATATAATTTCCAGGTTGAATAAGAAAAAGCGGATAGACGACTAATTTTTAGCTTTGCATACATCGCAAGAAAGCAACTATGCATTGCCGTTCCCTTCCAGCTTTAGTATACAACTTACAGCATAGATCTGCAGTAATTCCATCTCTGAATCAGATGTTACATCACATCAGAGACAAGCATTGATAGCTGAAGCATCATGACCTTTAGGCAACACGTACAACTACAGAACGAGTACTCAACAAGTGTACAACAGCTAGTGCATCTTCTAGAAAAACCTATATGTCAAAAAAACGATGTAATGTCACTTTTCAACATACGTAATACCCCTGCAGAAGTTGGTTTGCATCATTGTTGACTAACTTCGTCAATCATGAAGCACACAAATGGTTCGAATATGAATTGATTGATATGTATCTCTAAATATAGAATTAGGATTTAATCTTGACTTTAGGTTTGCTCGACTGATCTATACTGCCTAAAATATAGTTTATAATTGGGAATTATTAAAAAAATAGCGTACCTTTCTATCAAATATGAGACATTTGTATATAGAGAAAACCGTCGTGCTGGCGTTTTGTAAAAAGAGTTTTCCTTGTGCGACAGCCAAAGTATCTAATGAGTCTTCCTTCTCTGATTCGGAACCGGATATACTCGACAAATCATCTAGAAAGAGATATAGAGGTGATAAGGTAGTATGAACAGGCTAGTTGTTATAGCCACCCTTGACTTACAGTAATGGACAAAAGTATATATACAAATTATTATTGTGCTGTATTTCTTTTTTAACTTGTTTTATTAATACACCAACCTGTATACATAATTCATTATAGCTTAATACTCACTTATACATAAATAAATTCTTAGACTCCCTTCAATAAAAAATTGATTGAAACAAACTGGAACTATGAACGACAAAAATATACAGACAAAGCAAAACAATTATAGAAAAAAGAAGCAAACTTCATTAAATTATAGAAAACCAACCATGTTTGTGTTAATATTTTGTAGCATAACCATTATTATCAATCACAGCCTGGCATCGTCTCGGCAAAGATTGTAGAAGTTTCTTAATATAAGATTCATCAATCTGTATCAACTTTTGCTCTAAAGCGGCAAAAAGTTCATCGTTGTCTAAATAATTTTTATCTCGTATTTGGTTATCTAACTAGATAGATTTTCAATGGGGTTTATATCGGTAGACTGTGAAGGCCATTTGAGAGCTGGTATCTTTTCATCCTGAAAGAATTTCTTTGCGAGATTTTGTGCTTCGGGTCACTATCTTGATGGAAGATTGATCTTAAGGGCATATTGTCTTCCATATAGGGTAACATGACATGCTTTAGTATATCTGCGTATACAAACTTATCCTTATCCTTATCTATTCTACGTAAAGGTCCCATCCCAAACCCCGAAAAGCATCCCCAAACCATAACAGACCCGCCTCCATGTTTGACAGTGGGCAAAGTGTACTTGGGATTCAATCTTTGTTCACTAGGACGTCTAACGTTAATGAACGCCATCTGATCCAAATATACTGAACCTGGATTCGTCACTGAAACATACCCTCTTCCAGTCACAGATGCCCCAATCAAGATGCAACCGTGCAAATTGTAATCGGTTCTTACGGTTTTTCCTCGAGATTAGCGGCTTCTTACTTGGGGGACGTGCAAATAACTTCAAATTATTTAATCTTCTACTTATGGTTTTCGTAGAAACACTGACAATTCCTTTTGTCTCGATTTCGGCTTTTATTTGTCTTGGGGTTTTAAACGGATCTTTGGACGAAATTATGTACTTTTATTAATCTAACTGATCTAGCATTTAGTTTTCTAGGCCGACCACTTCTCTTAGAGGCTTCCAAGATACCTTTTTGTTTATATTTGTTCAATATTGCCCAAACTGCTTTACGCTTCAGCTTCAAATTTTTGGCAATGTCGACTTGACGTTGACCATCTTTGTATAACTCAATGATCTTAGTTTTCACATCGAAAGAAATTTCTGGACCACGCGGCATGGTCTTAAAATCACTCAACTTATTCCACAATACTTGATGAACACAAACTAATCCTCTTCTGACACGAAACTGTACTAAACTAACGTTGAAAAGAATTTGTCTACATATTTTCGTCCCTCATAAAAAGTGCTCATGTATATTAAAACTTGTATTGTGTTCATTGCAAATAATGTAAAAACAAGGAATTTAGTTTTTCTACTAATAACGCACTTGTTTATGGAGCAATGAAGTATGAATTCGCTTTCTAAAGGTATTTAGGTAAATATTCATATTTGTCTATATACTTTTGTCCATTACTGTATATCAAATTTCATAGAATAAATGAATATTCCTTACCAAAAAAGAAATATATCGATTTCAATTTTTAGATGAGCAAGATGGATATATAAGTCAAATTTAAGAAAATATATTTTTTATTTTCAATACAAAACGGTAAAAACACTATCGGCCACGATGTGACGTCATACAAATCGTAAACAAAGAAACGTCATCCGCATGTCATTCGTGGACCGTTGCCTTCTTTAGATATTTCTAAAAAACTCCCAATTAACATAAGAATACTTCTATTTAAGTATAGTGCGTCTGATATAACGATAGACATAAAAAGAAAGAATAAGTAATACACTTACACAATCTCCCCTTTCAGAAGTGAATTCAAAACTAATCCGTCATAATGCCTGAATAATTTTATCTAATATTGTATTTCTTCTTACAGATATGTCCCGAACATAAAGTATGCTTCAAGCAATATTGTCTTTTTCACGAGTATCCATTACGGTAGGATAGCAGCCGATGATCTAGTAGTATTTCAAAACTTCCCGTAATGACGAATGACACATAATTGTGACGGATCCGTCAACGCCAGGTAGACATAGTCGTATTTTGTTTTGATTTTTGTACGCTACACATTCATTTTATACTTGCTAGCAAGGCTTTAATTCAGAAAATTTCTTTTGCATACTAAAATAAAAACGCTACAGGTTTTACACCATATTCATTATTGCCAACGTTACAGCCTTATACAAATATGTCACTCACTGATCAGGTGTTCACCTCAATAGACGTTAAAACGTGGTGGTTACTCGTGAAATAAGGTTTATACTGTGTTACGTATATTTATTTCCCTGGACACCCTAATCCACAGGTGGTATATTTTTCAATTTGTTTTTAAAAGTTTAAGCGGTTATGTTGCTGTCACCAGCTGTTTACATATGGTATGACATCAGAGCATATAAATATGGGCCAAACATGGCGGACATCGTTTTCGCTTGCCTAAGAAAAATACAGGGTGTCCGCAAACTTGGGGTCTTCCTTTTCAGAAACAACTACCCTTGAAATAACAAAGGTAATGTGTAGTGAAACGAGGGCGACCAAGTAAAAAAAAATAAAGGAAAAAGTACTCACTCTCCAGTTGACGAGAAGGGCTAAATACGTCTCTGCCCGAAATCATACCGCTCCAACGGAAAATGAAATCAGCTGATGCGCTACCGAGCAGACGCAGGCAAACAAGGAAGGCAAAATGTTGCGTAAAAAGTCTAGGTATTGCATCCCGTCCAATCGATTTGGGAGAATAAATGGTCCAATGAGCATACCGTTCACCATGCCAGCCCAAACATTCACCGAAAATGTTTGTTGAAAATGTGCCCGACGTACAGCGTGCGGATTTTCTACTGACCAAACATGAGTGTTGCGAAAGTGATTCACCCCATTACGCGTGAACGTAGATTCGTCTGTCACCAATATGCACTTCAAAAAGTCCCGATTATTGTCATGTTGATGCAACAACCACTCACAAAAACTCTTGCTGGAAAATAATCAGGTTGAAGGACTTGTACACGTTGGACGTGAATCGGATACAGCCCCTCTTCACGCAGCGTTTGCCACACTTTAGTTTTTGATACTTGCACTTCTCTAGCCACGTCTCTAGTGCTTGTTGAGGAGTCTCGTCTACGCGATTACTTCTACACGCGTGACCGTCACCGTCGGTTGAAGGTTGCATACTGACCTGACACACTGACCCCGACCCAGTTCTGTCGTCGGGTTGAGCTAGTGTCCTAGTACCACTCGGGGATGTCGCGGCTACAGGACGGTATTCAGATATTTTTGATGTTGCAGAGCCCTTTATCTCGGTTCCCTTAAGACATTGGTGTATATGGTACTAAGAAAAATTGCTTATGTTTTCAAGATCTACACGTCGTGTAAAGGAAAACCCCAACTTTGCGGACACCCTGTATATTTTTAAATTAAAGTTTTGCTGTCTTTTAGGCCTGAAAATTCATATTGAGTAACAAATATTGACTATTTGAAATCTGCTTTAAAAAGTAAACTAGCCGATTATTGTAAAAAACTATCTTTGGCACTATGTTCTCAGTATAACGGCCAGAAGATAGCAAACGAAACGTTCGGAAATAGCATGTCGACATCTATATGGGTATCAACTTTTGATAACTAGCACAAAACTTTTCAGGTACAGCTGATCACATTATTTTTACAGCGAAATGCAATACAAACCATTAGTAGTTTTTTCGTTGAATTCATCTTCTGCAAGAGGTGGTTTTGAGAGTAACGATTGTTTCAAATTGTACCTATGCCAGTCTAACTTGTAATGTTCTCTCTGACTTTGTAGATCTGCAAACTGGACCTGACAGTACGAGCAAGAGTTTCCATCAGTATCGGAGGGTTCCTGTGCGGATTTTGATTCGCATTTTCCTATGAAAATTGAATTTTAGTTAAAAGCCAGCTTTGTTGAGTCCACATATTCATACAGGTGATTCGTACCAGCGATATTGAAATAATTCAAAGTATGTTTTCAAACAGTTACAGTGCTCTGACACAAAATCTACATAATCAGACTTCACTCTTACCTTCCTTTTTTGTAGATTCCAAGAGGACGAGCCCTAAACGTTCGTTAATAATGTTGTGGAATTTTTCTGTGAATATGTTTACAGCCTCCATTTTTTAGCTGGTTGTCTTCATGATCTGAGTCTGAAATAATATTGAGCGGATCTGTATATTTATTATCGATCTCCAAGTGGAAGCGTCAATCGATTTATTGCATTTTTTGAAAGTATATGTGAAAAACATTATAAAAGGAAATGTACAAATATAAATTTAGGAGACTTTAATATAAATTTTGACAGTAAAGATTTCTGTTACAAAATTTAAACAAGTACTAAACATCCATGAATTATGGCAGAAAATAAATGACTATACAAGGATTACGGACTTTTCGAAAACAAAAATAGATTTGCTCATAACTAATGAACAAAATCTAATTGCTGAAGTTAAGCATACCCCAAAGATAAGTGATCACTCATGGATATATTTCGAAGTGGAAAATATGTTCAATGAAAATAAAATGAAAGAAATTACAGTCATTACATCAACAATCTAAGAAAAGCTATCTCAAAATTGAAATCTAATAAAAATCCAAGTGAGAATCTCTCAAAAAATATTCTAAATGATTGTTTCAATATAATTGGAGAGAAATTATTATCATTGGTGAATCATTGTTTAGTACATGGTGACTTCCCATAAATTAAAGTGTTCCACCATTACTCCTGTGCCAAATGTTCAAAATTTTCAACTGTATACATATATGCGGCCGATTAATGTCTTGCCCGATGTCGAGAAGCTGTTCGAAGGGATAATATACGAACAAATCATAAAATTCATTGAAGAAACCAAAATTTTGATAAAAAATCAAGCTGGATTTATAAAAAAATGTTCCATAGAAACGGCAATCCAAATGATGGTGGAAGACTGGAGAAGAAGTATAGATGAGAAAGAATATATTGTAACAATATTTTTAGACTTCAAAAGGGCATTTGAGACTATAGATAGGGAAAAATTGTTAATGAAATTGCATCACTATGGCTTTAAAGGATCAGTATTACACAGTTTACAAAATTATTTAGTAAATAGAAGTCAAAAAACTAAAGTTGGAAATATTGGGTCAAGTGTTCAAAATATATCAGTAGTAAATTAGGGCCGTTGCTATTTATTATTTATATAAATGATATCTCTGACATTTTAGAACACTGCAAAATTCAAATATTTGCGGACGATACACTTATATATATATGGCACATAAGCATTTGGACACTGCTTTAGAACTGTTAAATAGTGATATTGAAAAAATTATGAATTGGTTGAATGTCAATAAACTTAAATTAAACACTAGTAAAACAAAATGTATGTCAATATGGAAACATTTAGGTGAAAATACAATTAGGCTAATGATTAATGATGAAAAAATTGAAGTAATCCAGTCATTTAAATATCTTCGTATATATGTGGATAGTAAGCTACTGTTTCACGAACATTATGAATACATTATTTCAAAAATATCGAAAAAGATAAAATACTTCTATAGAGTTTACCATAATCTTAGTATAAATTCCAAAAAAAATGTGTATAACATTATAATTCTTCCCCATTTTTTATATTGTTCAACCATCTTGTTTACAGCAAATGTAAACATATTTTCAAAATTACAAATTCTACAAAGAATCATTTTAAATAAAAGCAAATACGATAGGATTAAGATTATGTTAGAAGAACTGCAATGGTTGGATGTGAAAAATTTCATATATTATTTAGTTCTCATTTTTATATTCAAATTAAAAAATCATTTATTACCACCACATTTAAAGAACTTCACAAAATTAAATAGTCATTATCATAACTACGAAACTAGGGGCAGTATAGATTTTCATCTGCAAAATTGTAATAGTAGCATAACTATTTCAAAAGGGGGTATTTGAATTTAATAAATTGAATAATGATATTAAACAGAGTTCGAATTTAAAAATGTTTAAGGTGAAACTAAAAATAACTTTATGAATAATCAAAATTCATACTGACGTAATTTTAATTTTAAAAGACAAGAATTTAAAATTACAGAAAATGAATTGAAGAAAAATATGTAACCGAATCATTATACAAAATTGACATTGTAGCATTAATGCTAAATAAATCTTCAACAACAACTTAATGTATCGCAATTTCCATAATAAACAATATATTGTTGTGGTCAGCAAGCTCAAATATGTTATATGATGCAATAATAGAAAAAGGTAGTGGATATAGCCTAGAATAAGCCTTATGGATGAAACAGTTTTCTTATAAAATGAAAGTGATTTCCTGAAATAGTCTAAGAAATACAAAGGGTACTACTATACAAGTTTTGCAATACAGCTTCGTTAAAAGTAATTTCCACCACATTCAATACATTTCTCCATCCGCCAAAACCAGTCTGCTCTTCCGTCAGGCTATGCGGTACCCAGAGATAAAAAAGTTTCCTTATGTGTAAATGATCATGCAGAATTGAATGAATTGCTGGTGCATGAAGGTGTAATGTCTCCTCTATCTGTTGGTATCTCACTCTGCGGTCTTCGTCAAGCATTTTCCTCACAGCAGTAACGTTCGCGGTCTTCCTTCCTTCTCAGCATCCTCCAGAGTGGAATTGCATCTTTGTAATTCTCTGTACCACCTGCATATAGTCGTACGATGAGGACAATCATTCTTTAATGCAAGCGTCATTTCTTCTAAACTCTGGGCGCTGAAGAAAGACATTAAACGTAAACAGTGATCAGCACGTGAACAGATCCCTCGAAAGCATCCACGGATATACTCCAGTCACTTTAGGTCTAAACATCCTCGGCAGTGTATTTCTAGTGAATCCACAGACCCTTTTTCGTGTCATCTTGAGACTAGAAAAAGGATGACTGTTAAAATAAGTTACCTTGATCTTTCATGAGCTCCCAGTACAAAACATCATCGATATATTTTTGATGTAGGAACAACAAATTGGTTTAGAAAACATCCACTTTGAACCTAAATTGACTGGAGTAACATCGATCTACAGACAAATTCAAGGTCACTAGCAGTCGTCGGCGCTCTACGAATCTGCACAGGTTTGGACTTGTAAACGTGATTGTAGATGACACGACAGGCATCTAACAGTTAATTCACGCACAGGATTGCATTGCATACGCATTACGCATTCAGTAGCGTATACTCGTTTTTCGCGAGTGGAACGTTTTGTTTATATATTGCCTAAGATACGATGTCTGACACAGATACAGCCGACGAAGTGGTTGACATCAGCGCAACCCCACCCAAAAAAGGGCTAAGAACCTACATTTAAGTGCAACAAGTGAAAAACAAATAATATTAAATATATACAAAAACCAAATTCAAGAAAAACCCGATTTGGTCGTGGACGAAGTTATATGTAAGGTAGCACATATTTCTGGAGTATGTCGGTCCAGTGTTTATAGGATCATTAAGGAATATAGGAGCACTCACTCACTTTCTGAGCCAAAACCGTATCCTGCAAGAAAAAGGATAACGGACGGAGTAGATGACTTTGACAGAACTGCCATCAGGAGGAAAGTGCATAATTTTTTCTTCCGAAATGAGATACCTACAGTAGATAAGATATTAAGATTAGTTAATGCTGATGAGGATCTTCCATCATTTAAAAGAACCACATTCCGAAAACTTTTGAAGGAACTTAATTTTCGATTCTTGAAACGGGGAAGAAACAGTATGTTAATAGAGAAAGAAGAAATTGTTGTGTGGAGAAGGGAATACCTTAGGAAGATTCGGAAGTTTCGCGATGAAAAAAGAAAAATTTACTATTTGGACGAAACGTGGGTGAATGCTGGACATACTCAAGCGAAAGTTTGGGTCGACAAATCAGTAACATCATCAAGGCAGGCTTTTCTAGACGGTCTTTCGGCTGGATTGAAAAATCCTGCAGGTAAGCTCCTTCATCTATCCGGCAATTTAATTTTGATCAATTCGGGCAAATAATATGCTGTGATAGCAGATAATGTGTGATATTCTCCAAAAATGGTGCATTCGCAGTGTAGTCATTAGGAAAAAAACTTCGACCCTCTTTTAAGCGTTATTTTGAAATTTATTATCATTTTTGGGTGCAGTCAATTTGCTTTGAATGGGTTTTGAGAAGTTGCAAACTTCAATTTTCTACGTTTTTCAGTTTTTGATCAGCATTCCGTGACTCTTAAATTCAGCTAAATGAACTCAATTGCCTCATTCTTTCAAATTTAATCAATCCATAGTGTAAGGAATAATTTATTTCCAGGAAAAGGCAAACGGCTGATCATTTGTCACGTAGGTAGTGAAGACGGCTTTGTTCCCGAAGCACTGTGGGCCTTTGAATCAAAAAAGACAGGGGACTATCATGAGGAGATGGACGGCAATTCCTTTGAAAATTGGTTCTCCAAAATGTTACTAAAGCTGGAGAATAACGCTGTTATTGTACTGGATAATGCCCCGTACCATTCTAGAAAAATAGAAAAAATTCCCACAATGGCAACTAAAAAAGCAAACATACAACAATGGCTGGCCTCAAAACAGATCGATTTTGATGAAACAATGGTCAAGGGTGAATTGATAAGTATAGTCAATAGACATAAATACAAATACGATTTTAAAATGATCGACGAAATGGCCAAAAAACAAAATAAAGCTGTCTTGAGACTGCCACCCTACCATTGTGAGCTGAACCCTATTGAGCTGATTTGGGCCAACATAAAGCAATACGTGGCGTCGAATAATAATACTTATAAATTTTCTGATGTTAAAAATCTCTTTCACATCGCAGTCAATAGAGTTACGGCAGAGGAATGGAAAAACTGTATCCGCCACGTTCGGGAGAAGGTTGAGGTCAAAATGTGGGACAATGTCATCGATACCCAAATTGAACCTCTAATAATTCATTTAAACGATTCAGAAGATTCAAGTTCCTCTTCTGAATGAGTGCGCGCAGCTTACTTACTAATAACTAAAAAGTGTAGTTAACTCATTTGTGAATCTCTAACTGAAATTTACTGTAAAAGATAATAATTATCTTGTATGAAATTTTTGATGACTACCCATAATATCTTGATGCGGTCCTGTAATGTCTCCTGCGCCTAAACACTCACTCACGAGCAATATGCGTGTATTTGTTTGGGTTTAGTTTCTTTCTTCAGCGCCTAGAGTATAAGCACTCGTTTATGCGTAAAGTTATACCGTAAAACTGCCCTTATCTCACTACATGACACTTTACACTGGCAATACGAATTAACAACTAAATCAACAGACGTGCTGCTGGCGACTGCTATGCACTCATAGACATGTCTCAACATGCAGCCTCCTGAGTCCGATTGTTAAGCCATATTGCAAAACCTTTATAGTACCCTTTATATATACCAAAATCGTTGGAGGAAATTATAAATGGACAAATCATTCAGAAACACCGTGTGAAGAGGTACTCCACGAGTATATAGTCGAAATCACGAAAGAGGTCACTTTAGTCTGTAGTAAAGAATAAAGACAGCGATTTGTGAATATTTTTAATGAAGTTTCAGATATGTTAGACAGAGACAAACTGAATTTTACTGTTTAAATACACTGTATTGCTAACTTGCAAGTATCCGACAAAGATAGACGATGTTTCCATGTTGCATGATCGATCATATTTGAAAGATGCAATAGTTGGGTTATGTTAAAGCAGGTTAGGTTGTTTTCGAATAATATTTTGGTCTTTGCTGATCCTGTCTCATAACTGTATTTTGCAAAACAAAACTCCCCACTAAAATTAGTACTAAGGCCCGTATCGTCCGTCGTCCCTACAATTGTAGGGCGCGTTTATGGCCTCCTTGGTTGTCATACTGCTTTCTCTCCTTCAAAAATTTCTAGATTACACTTGTCCCGTTCAGCGTCAGCGCTCTCCTATTGTGAAGATATGTTTTCTTTTTAAATTGTAGGAAATTTCAGGCTGATAAAACATGATATAACTCAAAAGCAAGCACAATTTGATGCAAATAGATGTTTGTGACATAACCTCAAAATAGAGCGCTGACACGGAAAAGTAGAAAACTATGACAATCAAGGAGGCCATAAAGGCGCCCTACAATTGTAGAGACGACTGACGATACGGGCCTAAGGTATCACTCAAAACCATGAAATATAATGAAAATAAAAATAATCAGTGGGTGTGTGTGTTGTCATTATGTTCCTGACATCGTGATTTTACCATCGACCTACGTCCATTGATTGATTACTTCAGTACAATTTATGGTATGACGTAATGGTCATCTTTCGTGATTTTTACTTATATGGGTCGTGCCAGCAATAGTATCGGAATAAACATAAGCAAGCAGAGTATAAAACAAACAAAATAATTTGGAATAACGCATACCTAACAAACTAAAGCACCGTCTTTACAAAACAAGCACCAACAGAGAACCGTATGACTACTCCGAGCTGTAAAATAGATAGATTTTTATGAAAAACATTTTTTTTCAAAAAAACTTCAACAAAAACAAAAAGTCCGACATATTTTGTTTTGGAATTTATTATGCTATTATAACGTGTCGGAGTTTATATTTGAAGATTATTTGCCAGCTGTTTGCGCCACATGAGCAATGGAACGATTTTCTGTCGAGGATGCTTGACTCAAGTATTCCTGTCTGGAAAGTTGCAAAGTCACTCAGAAACGGAAAGCGAGAACAACTCCCGCACATCCACTGTCCTAGGGGCATAGTCTGTAGGACAGAGGAAAAGGTCGAGGTTTTCGCTGATGTAATGGAAAGTCAGTTCTCTCCCAACTATGACCTTGATAATGACCTCGGTCAGTGGCAGTAGTGCCTCCCTTAGTGATTTTTCCTTAGAGGAATCTTCAGAAGATTCCTCAACTGAAGACCTCAAGGTGCGTAAAGCACCTGGAGAGGATCGAATCACTAATAAGGCGCTGAAGCTACTTTCGCGGAAGTCCTTAACTTATCTCGTGGCAATAATCAATGCCATGCTAAGGACCCAGCACTTCCCAACGGCGTGGAAGACCGCCGATGTCATAATGATTCCAAAGAAGGTGGGTTCGATATTCCCCCAGGATTACCGCCCCATTAGTCTACTGTCAGCTCCTTCTAAGCTCGCTGAAAAGGTGATTCTACGTCACCTTGAAAATGTCTCGACAGACCACAATGTGATTCCTGACGATCCAAGGGGTTCGCCCGTAACGAAAGTACTGGCATCTTGCTTCTGGATGTCTCAAAGGCATTTGACAAGGTGTGGCACAAGGGCCGTCTCTACAAATTGATCCAAAAGGGCTTCCCCGTCTGGCTCCTAAAACTTTTGAAATCCTCGAGGAATTTCGGATCAAAATTAATAACGTTTTGCCGACAACACGGCCCATCAAATCCGGTGTCCCTCAGGGTTCGGTTCTTGGACCAGTCCTTTATCCACTTTTTATTTATGACGTCGCTTGCCCCAGCAACTGTGAAATCTATCTCTATGCTGATGACACTGCCCTGGTGGCCCAGTCGTGCTCTGGGGATCTAGTTCACGACAGGCTGCAGCGTGCAGTGGACGACGTATTGGAATGGGCGAATCGGTGGCTGATCAAAATTAATCATTCGAAAACGCAGGCAATCTATTGTACTAAAAAACGTAGCGGCGCCCCATCGGAGGATTCAGTGAATGGAGCTCGAGTACCACGGGAAAGCTCTGCTAAGTATCTCGGTGCCACTCTTGACAAGGGAATGACCTGGCAGAAGCACACTGAAGCGTTAAAAACTAAATTCCATATCTCGTTTCGGCAGCTCTACCCTATGCTATGTAGAAAATCAAAATTAAGTTTGATCAACAAAGTTCGGCTATACAAGATGGTTATTAGACCAGCGATCACTTACGCAAGTGCAGCTTGGTGTTTTCTCGCCAAAACGCATTTGCGTAGCCTGCAGGTTTTGCAGAACAGAACCTTGCGTACAATCACTAACGCCCCATGGTATGTTTCCAACGAGACCCTTCACAGAGACCTTGATATCCTTACCTAAGGGACTATATCAAACAACAAGCGCAGCTACGTTATAGTCAAGCGGAATCGCATAACAACCCTTTGTTGCGCGAGTCAGTAGACTACACAGTCGAGCAAGTTCGCAAGCACACAAGGCCGCGACTCGCACTGTGAACAAAATGAAATCGTGCGACTTTAGGTCCAACCAAAATTATAATCTTTCTTCAACAACCAATCCCAAAATTAATTTTAGGATCAATTTAAAATTGCCAAATACTAATTAGCAATGCCAAGGCACCCCTCAAATTGACGCACTTCTTTTTTCTTTCCTTCCTTCTTCCCTTCTTTCTCCCTGACTTTGATTGGTATCTGAGCAACCAGACCTTGGACAGACCTACTGACTTACAAGACTTCAACCAAGAGCAAAGCTCCTACGGACCGCTCTGACAGACAGTGACGACTAGGAAAAAGTTCATTCTCTTAGCGCGATAGAATAACTACATGAATAAAACAAAAAATTATTTATAACCCTATTTTTCGCAAATAAGAAATTGACATTTTTTTGACACGACCCATATTCTCGTCCAGTAACTCTTTTCAGAGGTATTTTCCGAATAATATGTACACTTCCTCCAGAGCTTCATTCGAATTTCGCCAGATTGCAGGGATAAAAGATATTGGATTAAATCTGGAACGATAACTTCTGATTTCAATGGTTGCCCAAACTAAAATCTGACATGTCACAGTTCAGACAGTGTTTGGTATTGGTATTTTAAAAAATTAAGATTATTTGTTATACACTTTGTTTTATTCTTCAAAATAAGTAAAATTACAATACAATAAATAAATGCTCCAATTACGAATACAGTTATTACTTCAGTTTAGTAGAATTATAAAAAATAATTATATTGCCAAAAATAGTTGCCATATAACAAAATTCTAAAATATATGATATTTATCTGAATTGTAACAATTATTTTTCATAATTTTTCTATGCCAACAATGTCAGTATATTGTTTTTAAAATAAATATATGTCATGTATAAATATTACTGTCTTGATTTATACAAAGAAGCTTAATACTTTGGAAATAAGCTGCCATGGATATTCAAAAATACTTCTGATAACAAATCTTGATACACTATCTCGAAAAATTAGTCATATATTCTCAACAGCAAGAATAATACAAATTTTAATTTGCGAGTGTCAATATCCAACTATTTTTATAGCTAGTGTATCAACAAACTACTTAAATAGGTACACAAATTTATTCCTCATATTCAATAGAGACTCCTTTCAGGTACATATAGGAAAATACTAATATTCCTACAATTATGGAAAATACATAGTTCAGATGAAAAGTGTGTCCGGACTGCTCCCTAGAAAAAAACGCAATCATGTAATATTGTAAAAAATTTGAATTGTATATATCACGTTGTAATTACACGAATTTAGGTCTGATATGACAATTTTTTTATAAGCAAACCCCCAGGAAAGGAATGATGATACAAAATTTTTCCGAAAACGATAGGAGCCTACAAAACGTCAGAAAACAAAGTAGAGCGATTTTTATTCTTTCAGCTTCTGTCCCTCACTATCTGATTTTCAAAAACTACAAAGCGTTTTCGTCCTTGGCAAAGTAGTAACATTGTGTGAAAATTTGATCAAAATCCGAGCAGTACTGTCCACGTTAAAGATGGGTCAAGGATCAGCTGACAGACTGACAGAAATGAATGACTTGATTTTAAAAGATCTACATGTCATACAACAAGAAAAAAAAAACAACATCCCAATCCCAATATAATCCTGATATTTGGTCTATTTTCTTAGTTTGTTGTTTTGTGATTTTTGTTGTCTTTCGAGCTAAAGCTGAAAAAGCTGATAAAGAATACAAAAAGGCAAATACAATGTGGTTTCAGCTTTAGCTTCTATAGAAGTTTAAAAAAACATATACAGGGTGATTCACAAGTTGTGACCAAAAATTAAACATCATACACAGGACCGCATTTTAAAGGAGCCCTTAAAAATGTTACATAGCACAGCCTGCTATGTAACATTTTTTCCTCAAGCACTTCATTAAATAGATATGGAGTTAGAAGTTTAAAAATATTTTTTTTAATATCTTCAAAACCGTCAACTGAAATGAACTAAAACTTGGTATGTGGATTTACCTAAGTATTATCCACATTCAAAAGTCATTACTTAAAATTAACATGCACCAGTGGCGGAGATACAGGGGATTAGTGGCATTATTTTTCCAAATAAAAATTATTTTCGTAAAAATAAAAAAAAAACAAATTAGATAACCACAGCTTGCCGATATTGCCGAAGTCTTAGAAATGAGCGCCGAAAAGCCCTTATTAGGGGTAGGGTGGCGTCTGTTAGGAAATCTACGTTTTTACTCCCAAGAAGCCGCTAAAGCATTTCCATTACAGAACCCGTACACAAAAATAATGTAAGTGTACTAATCCTTGGCTTTACTTTTACAAAAACAAAAAAAATGGTAGTAGTAATGATAACAACCAGAAAGAAACGTCAAGTTAGTATCAAGGCCTCCAATTTTATTTTGAAACTAATTGTATCTCTGCTCTTCTTTTTTTATTTTTACGCAAACGGAAAAAACACAAGAGAAATTATTTGTATCAAATTGAAGGTAAAAATCGAAAAAAACAGTGATGTACTATTTTTATTTGGAAAAATAGTAAATGTTTCATTTTTGGTCACAACTTGTTAATCACCCTGTATAGGGTATTCAAGAAATGAAATAATCAGCTGCTGTTTGCTATCACATATGACCTAATAAAATATCATGAAAAATATAAGGCAATTTTAAGTGATGAACTTTGATAAATCATGGCTATTACTTCATTATGCCTTTAATTATTCTGACATTTGGCATGCTGACACAGAACAGAAAGCTGAGAACATGGTTGCAATATGCAACTGTTTTGAAGGTCCAATGCCAACGATTATATGAATATAATTCATATATAAGTAAATATTTTATTGTGATATTAACAACGCATAAAATTACTTTTGAAATTCTGCACAAACAGCATAATGCATGACTCCATAGACACTAATTAGTTCTATGCTTATTGTCATGTGATATCATTTGATTAACTGATAATATTTTTACTGAAAATCATGTCACAGATGACACAAACAAACACAAAAGGGACAAAAGAATAGGAAGAGGTTATGCTATTTTCATGGGTTAACATTAGACATTCAGAACCGGATCCAAAACACCACCTGTGCAAGCTTGTTATTGATCTTAACTGTCAGTAACAGTTATGCCAGTTATGATTGATATATCACTTAAAATAGCTGATAGTGTTGAGAATAATTACAAAATAAGAAATTACAAAGTTAAGTTGTAGTGTACTCGATGTAACTTCGAGTATTCGGGTGTCTGAAAGATTGACAAGGGTAGTTGCTAAGGAGTTGTCATTGTGTTTTAAGAACTAATAAAAGTTCACTGAGGAAGTGCAGTAGTTTTTCTTCTATAAACAGTAAAAGTAAAAATCCGAACAGGTTATGGGCCCAGTTCACGCAAGTGCATGAGAAGAAAGAAAAAATCAGTGAAAGCAAACCAAGGACATTGACAGCTGAAAATTAAAACCGGAAAAACAAAAATGGAGTCAAGCAACGAATAAACTCCAAATATTGAAAAACTGGTAGACAGTGAAAGCTTTGAAATGTGGAGGTTTCAAATAAATATAAGTTCCAGAATTGTTAAAATCATATGTCAAAGAAGTGGAGGCTACTCACAATCTTAAAGTGTCCAAAATACGCTGTGATAATGGAGGTGAATACATGAATCATGAACTTAAAGCTTGGTGTAAAAATAGGTGGATAGTTCTTGACTGCACAATACCTTATACCCCACAACTTAATGGTAAAGCGGAGACACTCAATAGAACAATAATGGAAAAGGCAACAGCAGTGCTATTTGAGTCATCAGTGAATAAAACATTTTGGGCAGAAGCTGTAAGATTTTCTGCTTATATATTAAATAGAAGTCTAAGTGAAGCTTTGGAAGTAACACCAGCTGAAAGTTGGATGGGTAGAAGACCAAACCTGTCCACTTTACATATTTTTGGAAGTGAAGCTCATGCAAAAGTGCTTGGAAAACTAAAAAAATTTGATGTTAGAAGTAAGAAATACATTTTCGTTGGTTATGCATTGAATGGATATCGACTTTGGGATGATGAACAAAGAAACATTTTAATAAGAAGAGATGTTGTGTTTAATGAAAGAAAAATAATAGAAAAAGGTGATTATCATGTGAAACTAGAAGAATTTAGTGAAGATCTAGAAAATGAAATCCCAGGAAGCTCATTAGATGAATATGCAGAAGAGCAAGTAGAAAGTGCTGGAGACTCAGGAGAAGGCATAGAAGAACAAAGCCCTAGAAGAGAAATAAGGTTACTAAGAAGATTTAAAGAATATGTGACGCTAACATATACAGAAGCTATGATTGGTGAAGACAAACAAAAATGGGAGAAAGCCATCATAGATGAAAAAGAATCATTGCAGAAAAATGATACCTGTGAATATGTTTATAAAAATGATGTGGAAAATGAGAAAATCTTTTCCAGCAAACGGGTTTTCACAATAAATGATGATGGATAATCCGGCTTCTGTCTAATCCGTCGCCCCCTGTAATCCGACATGTCTTTGAATATGTATTACCTACATACGTATTTGACAATCTTCGCTAATGTAGATCACGCAGGTTTGAACAGGTTACAACTTGTACGCGCCACCGCTATCGTGCTCGACGCGTAAGCATTGTTTTACTTGAGTTTGGATTTGACTACTCTTGATAGCGGTACGGCCTAGCGTGTGTTCATTGTTTACTATTTATTCATTGTGTATTAAGTATAGTACCTAGTAATGTCATCACAAACTCAGAAACGAAAGCACAAAACATTGACAATTAAAGAAAAATGTGATATTTTAGACCGCCTAAATCTCAATGAAACTTTCAGTAGTTTAGCAAGTGAGTAGGCCTATCTACAATTTATGACATTAAAAGAAACCGTGAGAAGATCAAAAAGTTCGTGTCAACTACTGACTGCGGGCCAGGCAAGAGACAGACACTCAAGAAAGCTGAACATCCAGAAGTGGAAGAAGCTTTGTACATGTGGTTTCTTCAGGAAAGAAATAGGCATGCACCAATTTCAGGACCCATGTTGGCCATGAAAGTTTTTTTATAAGGAAATAACAAAACAAGATGATTTTGTGGCCAGCAAAGCATGGCTACAACGTTTTAAAAGTCGTCATGGCATAAGTTTAATGACTATTACAGGAGAGAAACTTTCTAAAGATGCCACCTGCATAGAGCTCTCTAAATTACGTTTTTTGCAAAAGGTGAACCATTTAAATTTTGACCCGTCACAGGTGTACAATGCAGACGAATCAGGGCTTTTTTGGCGTGTGATGCCTAACAAAGCTTTCGTTTCTTGTAACGAAAAATCCGTACCTGGACGAAAAGTAAGTAAAGAACGTGTAACCATACTACCATGTGCTAACGCTGCGGGCACACACGCGCTTAAGATGATGGTCATTGGGAAATCTAATAAACCACGGGCATTCAAAAACATTGATTTACCTGTACACTATTACTGACAAAAAAGTGCATGGATGACAAAAGACCTTTTCAAAAAGTGGTTTGATGAAAGCTTCGTACCTGAAGTTAGAAAATGGTTAAAAGATCATAATTTTCCTCAAAAAGCGTAGTTGCTTCTTGATAATGCTCCCGGTCAGCCGTCTGAAGAAGAACTAACAACTGAGGATAAATGCATCACTGCGATGTTTCTTCCGTCAAATTGCACTGCACTGATTCAACCAATGGACCAGAATATCATTTAGCTTGTCAAGCTATCAGAAAAACCTACTTCTGAGAGCCGTATCAAAAGACCAACCAATAGAAAACACTTTAAAAGAATTTAATATGAAGGACTTGGTTTTTGCTCTTTGTCAGTCGTGGAATGCGTTACCATCATCAACTATTAAATCGTCTTGGAAAAAGATATGTCCAGATATAGTCACCACACCTAGCAACGTTCCACAAATCAATGTTACTTCAGAAGTTATAGAACAAGTCGCTACTGAAACACAGATAAGTCCGGAAGATTTGGAAATCTGGTGCCGTGGAATGGATAAAGAGGAAAATGTTTTTCATGAAATGTCTGACGAAGAGAATATAAAAGAGGTTTCTAATTATACAACAAACAATCAGGAAAATAACGACGACGTGATTGCAACTGCTCCGCAAGTCACAGCACAAGACGCAATTAACGCCTTTGAGCTGGGTTTACAATGGGCTGAAGAGAATGGTACATCCTACAACGAACTTTTACCTTTGAGAAGACTGAGGGACAAAGCTCTGATCTCGCGTCATAACAACCTTAAACAAAAAAAAATTGAATATTTCCAAGCTTCATAATTTGATAAATTCATTAATGATTTTGATTAATAATTCTTTATTATTTTAGTACATATGTATGTGCATTTATGCTTAATTTTATAATAAAACGTAAGCTCTCTATTGTTATTTAATTTACTGAATTTGACATACATAAACTATGTATGATTTGTACTTCAAAGTACATACATATACATAACATATATAATCTTACCATTGGATATGTAATTTGTCGGATTACAAGGTATTCTTTTGTAATAATTCCAGACTATAGGAGGCAGTGTTGTATAATCCGACAAATTTGATATTCTGACACTGCTCTGCATAATGTTTGTTGGATTACCGGAGGTCCACTGTAATGCATATGCTCTTGGCTATGGGAGCAGAAAAATGGAAAATCCCTCTAACAGAGATGTAGAAAATATGAAGAGAGTGCTACGCTACTTGAAATTGACTGAAACCTATGGAATAAAATTTTATAAAGACTCCGATGGAAGTGAAGTAGTATCATACAGTGAATCTGACTTTGCTGGTGATTTGGAAACAAGGAAGAGTACTACTGTCTATGTTGTAATGTACTGTGGTGGACCTATTGTATGGTGCTCAAGGATGCAACCAATAGGATCGTTGTCAAGTGCTGAATCTGAATATATAGCAGCTTCAGAATGTGTTAAAGAACTATTGTATTTAAAGTGTTTATTCGAAGAACTGAAATGATGACGTGTCATTAAATGTGGACAATCAGATTAGTTAAAAATAATCAGTTTAACAGAAAATCAAAACATATAGATGTGAGATTTCACTTCATAAATGTAAAGGTGAAGGACAGATTGATCAACTTGGTTTATACTCCTTCAGAATATCAAGTAGCAGATGTTTTAAAACCACTCAGTGTAAACAAATTTGAAAAATTCAGGGATGTTTTGACATGTGAACTGTAAAAAAAAATTGTAATATTGTGTAGTAATCTTATCTTGTAATTAGGAGAAGGTGTTAAGAATAATTTCAAAATAAGAAATTACAAAGTTTAGTTATAGTGTACTTGATGTAACTTCGAGTATTCGGGTGTCTGAAAGATTGACAAGGGTAGTTGCTAAGGAGTTGTCATTGTGTTTTAAGGACTAATAAAAGTTCACTGAGGAAGTGCAATAGTTTTTCTTCTAGAAACAGTAAAAGTAAAAACCCGAACAGATAGTATGCCAGATATGACATTTGTCAATGAGGTTAATAAATGTATAATTGAAACATCTACATCTAGATGTTTCTACCCTACTTGCTTGTAAAAAATTAACATCTGTAAGGCTTTACAGTTTGAGATCGAGATCTTTGGGCCTAATGATGCTTTTGTTCAGTAAAGGAACATGTTTCATTGGTTATAAACCTACTTCTAACAAGAATGCACCCGAGTTCCTATTCGCTTTCATACATGCAGAGATACGAAATATAAACGAACTTACTTATATCTTTTAGGAGATAGAGGGCTTGGAGGCTGAACTCCAGGCACAGCAGAATCCAAGTAGACCATCATCCATGTAAAATAGCTGCTCAAAAACCCAAACAATGCTGGTAACCATATATTGCTATACTTCAAGACAGTTTTCCATGAATATACTAACACCTCGTTCCCCTCGTCACTTAATATTTCATGAGAAATCAGCCTACGCTCTAAGACTGCTTTAGCTATAACTTCTCCTGAAACATAAGTACAATTTTAACTTGGTCAGATCTAATGGCCAAGCAATTATACACTTTGCGAAACAAAAAAGGTCTGGAAGAAGAGCTAACTGAAGGTAATAAATATATACAACCTTCACTAAATAACAGCAATTAATTGTTATGGGAAAAGTATACTGATAAATAACATAATTTGTTATACGTTGTAATAAATATATTATACTTACTGTAGTTAGTGATAACTTTACTAGAAATCACAACAACAGAGAGGAGCAAGCCCAGTAAAGCTAATTTCTGTTCTGTTATCACTGGTTGTTCTTCATGATCATAGAGGTTATATCTGCTTTTCGGAGTACCGCTAGGGCTACCAATACGGTATCGTCCACTGAGCCTCTCGCGCAACATTTTCGAGGTATTCACAAAAATTTTAAAGGCGCTTCCAGTAACATGGGGCTGATTAAAGGGTTGATAAGGAAGAGTTAAGAGTGATCCATGGATTTGTTGACTTACCTTATTTGGGAGATGACGTCATTGTCACAAAACATATAAATCAAAAATCAATAGGTGTATTCTTTAATTCACCGGTTGTTTCCATCACTGATGGATCCGGTGAGCTTATGGTTGACAGCTGATGTGATGACGTCAGCAAACGGTTCCAGTGATTGGTTGTTAATAAAAAGACGCATTTTAGCCTTCAGGTTGCTGTCATATCAGAAAACCTAACCTTTGTTTTATCGTAAATGGATACTTGTTAATTTGAACACCGTATCATTTAAAACATTATGCCAATATACGCAGCAGTTGGTATTATCGTGGAACGTTTGTTAAGCGATTCGAGTAATAATTCGGATGAAGAAGTTATCCAGCGGAGAGAATTTGCTCTCCGAGAATCAATATAAGAACTATAAATCAGAAAACCAAGAAATTTTCAGATATCGACGATCTCAAATCAATACGAGGCATTGATTTGAGATCGTCGATGCTTTCCGAATAAGAACCATCGGTATGGATTTTCTGAGAGCATTCTTGTATGCATACAGGAACCAGAAAATCGACATTTTCGGACTTACGAGGTATTGATTTGGGATCGTCGATATACGTAATTCAAAACAAATTGACTTGCTTTCAGATGCTCTGTTTATTTCGAATTGTGTTGGAAAAAACATTAAATTTCACGCGACTCCTATGCTGTAGAAAAACTTCAATCTTTTCTTCTTCCATCTTTTTCACACAAAACTGTAGTTGTCAAAAACTGATAAAATGTAGAGGTTAGAATATCGTGGATCAACCGAGCCCAAACGTCGGTGGAAGCTGTTCGCACCGGTGGCATATCCACCATCAATATAAAAACAAGTTTGATATGCAACCGGTCGTTCCAGCGGAAATTAAAGGACGCAAAATTCGCTAACCAGTTGCACCGGTAGCTCAACCGGTGTATTAAAGAATATACCTAAATTCAAGCGGATAACCAAATGAAAATGGTATTTACCATTTCGGATTGGTATTTACCGATCCGTTCAAGCGAATGTGGTTATCAGTTTGGTTATAAGACCGGCATGGGTATCATGTAAAAACCTATAAAACGTCAAAAAAACCTATAAGATGTCAACTTGCAGACTAAGTAGTTTTTAGGGCGCAAACAGTCATTCCACGTTTGCTCAACTAGGATCGTTGTGAACGTCCATCTATGGAGGAATCACTCAACTAAACCACGCATTATTGGTTGCATAGTTTTGTGAGTCTGAGTGATCCGGGTCTGTAGCTTTTATCTCTGAGAAGAAAGTTGGTTGAATAGCAAGATCGCATCTGGATGATAATGTGTATTGGTCTGCATATGTATAAAATCAGTGATATTTGCTGTGTGAGAAAATCATTACTGAATATGTTGCCAATGAAGTATATCAATGTATATTCAAAGTTATAAATTACGAAAAACTGAGAATTACGGGAAATCATCACCGCGCCCGCGTTGTTAAATACTGTTAGCATGTATATGGCTTGTAATTCGACAGGGTACAATGAATATAATTATTTCTTATCTCTTTCATTTTTTATATTTAGCAAATTTGTATATGTAATTTCCAAATGGATAAGAAAAAGTAGATGCGCAACTAATTTCTAGCTTTGAATCTCAATTAAGTGCATTTGAGACAAGAACCCAATGCAATTATCATCAACACATACAACTTACAGCTTAGACCTCCAATAATACCATCTCAGAAGCAGATTTTACATCACATCAGAGCCAAAGATTGATAACAAGCCTCATGACATTTAGGCAACACGTACAACTAAGTGCTAAGTCAACGTCTTGGCGAAAAACGTACATAATGTCAAAAAAAACAGCATAATGTCAAAAAACAGCATAATGTCAAAAAAAAAATCGGCATGATGTCACTTTTCAAGATACGTGGTACCCCTGCCGATCGTTTTTACCGCCAGATAATCCGATTTTGACAGATGAATCTAGGTAGTTCAAAAAAGTCCAGCATTAATCGTTTGGTAGTTCAAATGCGACATCATACTTATATGTTTAGTAGGTACTTGTCAAATTTGAAATATAATTTTTGTAACGTACGAACCAAATTTTTGTAAAACCCCAAAATTGCAAGTAGGAACCTGAAATAAATGGGGACCAAAGACATCACAGAATTTAGAAACGCCCTTAAAGATATTGCCAATCACTCGCACAGCTTAGAAAGCCCGTTTGGTAAGTTATCGCTGTGAAGCATGGTAAAGCAGATTCATGAAGCAGAATATTTTTATCTTCAGATAGGGTGAGATGTGTCGAATGGTGTAGAATGCTAAGCGGCTTGTCTGACGATGATTTAGAATCGTGCAAACGAAAAAACGAGTATATTCAACTGATGCGAATCCAAGTGCGCAATCAGTTCTTGCATGGTCCATTTGTGAATCCCCCTCCAGATAGTGGCAAATTGGTTAACCTCGCCGAATGTCTGGGTAATTTGATGGCAAATCAGGTAACTAACACAATGTGAAAAAACATCTATTTCTCCAAATTAAAAAAAAATTGGCTTCGTGGATTCGAACCTCCGTCCTGCGGTTCTACAATCGTTACTCCCTTCCATTACGCTACGACGTCTCTTGGTTTACAGCATCTTTATACCACTATACAGGGTGTCCGCAAAGTTGGGGATTTCATTTTCAGAAACAACTACTCTTGAAATAACAAATGTAATGTGTAGTGAAACGAGGGCGACCAAGTAAAAAGAAAATAAAGGAAAAAGTACTCACTCTCCAGTTGACGAGAAGGGCTAAGTACGTCTCTGCCCGAAATCATACCGCTCCAACAGAAAATGAAATCAGCTGATGCGCTACCGAGCAGACGCAGGCAAACAAGGAAGGCAAAATGTTGCGTAAAAAGTCTAGGTATTGCATCCCGTCTAATCCGTCCAATCGATTTGGGAGAATAAATGGTCCAATGAGCATACCGTTCACCATGCCAGCCCAAACGTTCACCGAAAATGTTTGTTGAAAATGTGCCCGACGGACAGCGTGCGGATTTTCTACTGACCAAACATGAGTGTTGCGAAAGTTATTCACCGGATTATTGTCATGTTGATGCAACAACCACTCACAAAACCGCACTCTTGCTGGAAAATCGTCAGGTTGAAGTGCTTGTACACGTTGGACGTGAAACGGATACAGCCCCTCTTCACGCAGCGTGTGCCACACTTTAGTTTTTGATACTTGCATTTCTCTAGCCACGTCTTTAGTGCTTGTTGTTTTTTGAAACGCAATTGATTATACGGGTTCGTTTACCTCTACACGCGTGACCGTAACCGCCGGTTGAAGGTTGCATACTTACCTGACACACTGACCCCTACCCGGTTCTGTCGTCGGGTTGAGCTAGTGTCCTAGTACCACTCGGGGATGTCGCGAGTCGCGGCTACAGGACGGTATTCAGATATTTTTGATGTTGCAGAGCCCTTTATCTCGGTTCCCTTAAGACATTGGTGTATATGGTACTTGGTACTAAGAAAAATTGCTTATGTTTTCAAGATCTACACGTCTTGTAAAGGAAAACCCCAGCTTTGCGGACACCCTGTACTTGCACTCACCAATGTCGAGTGAACGTTGGACTCGTATCAAATCTTTTATAAACAATTAGAATACTCTTGAGAACCATACAAGATACAACGCTGAATCCTTAGACAATGTATTAGGGACCGAGCATTTTGCCTAATTTTTCAGACGGTCAGTTCGCCAAAAAATGATTGATATTTGTCAGTTTTTTCGTTTTCTCGAGTTTATTTTCCAACATTTTGAACTCGCAGTCGTTTCAGTAGTACGAGATTTCGACGCTACAGTCTATGGTGAGACCTTTCTGACATATTGGAATTATTATTCCAGTCATCTGGTACGTTTTTCTTCCCATGCCTTATTCAGTAATATTGAGAACATTTCCATACATTCAGCATTCATATTTTGTGGAATCTGAATTTGTTTAGAAGAAAAAACTTAACCCTTTGTTTTTCACATAAAAATATAAACTATCTTTCACAATGGTTTGTGCTTCATGCCGGAAAGGTAAACTCGTGTATTTTACTATAAAATGCCCTTTGAATGTTTGTTTGTTTAAGATTTATTTAGCATAATTGCTACAATTACATTCTTCTAAAAAAATAAACAATTACATAACATACAGACATTCAGAAAAAAATATCAAAATTTGCATCTCTAAGAATTTTCATTGTCCATGAAATATTCCTTTAATTTTCTTTTAAATATCTTTAAATTGCAAGTAGACTTATATCATTATTTAGTTCATTAAATTCAAGTTATCCTTTCTGAAATATTGATTTGCTAGTTATATTACTATTGCAATTTTGCAAATAATTGTGGTAATGATTACTCAATTCTATGTATGTATTCTAAATGTTATGGCAAAAGATGATTTTTTGTTTTAAATATAAAAATAAGAACCAAATATGATATGAAATTTTTTATATTCAACCACTGCAATTCTTGTAACATAGATTTTATTTTGGTGTACTTATTTTTATTCAATATTATTCTGATAGCTTTATTTTGCAAGACTTGTAATTTCGAGAATACAGCTTCATTGGCAGTGAACAAGATATTTGAACAATATAGTAAATGCGATAGAATAATTGTATTATAAACTATTTTCTTGGAATAGGTACCAAGACTATGAGAAGCCACATAAAAGTATTTTGTTTTTTTGGCAATTTTTGAAATAATGAGTTCATAGTGATCCTCAGACTATCAATATATGTACAGGGTGGCGCATCGAAAGCGAAACAGACGCATTTACTGGCAGCTCAGGTTTTTTTTTTGGCAAAACGCTCAGACCCGTCGATTTTGTTTTCGAGGGGGATACAAGTTTGGAAAAAAATCACGTTAACACGTGCAGCCCCCTGGCCGGGGGTGACACAACCCTAAAATCTTAAATGGAAAGGGGAGTCGAGTGGTACCTTATTTCAAAGGTCTTTATAATGATGTAAAATACATAAGCTTCAGTTCAGTAGTTTTGAAGATTTATTGACTTAAAGCTTAAAGTAGACTTTAATAGGTACATCAGATTAGTTTGTACTACTTTCAGAAGAAATTTGACTAAAAGAATTTACTTAATAAGTTAATGCTTTTCTTCACTACGCCCATGGTTTATCATTTTGTTGTTGAAAATAGCTATTGGACAATTTTAACATGTAATCAATTGTGTTAGTTCTGTATATGCAACACCACAGAAATAACACCTTAGGCTCTGTCTAACGTTTTGTGTTGAATTTTCATGAATCTACCGTTGCATTTACTATTTTCAGATCCCATATCTGCCTAGAATGGGACCGATCAGCCCTATCTTGCAACACAAATCTCCTGATGGAAGGGCTTACATCTCTGCAAAACAAATACCAGGTGCTGGAGTATTTTGCTATATGGCAGTTAGTCCAGACGGGCTGAAATGTCAAGGGATGAAGAAGGGTGGCTGATCATTTGCTCAAATCTGAACTCAGAGCAGTTGTTCTGTGACTAATAAAAAAATACTGCAAACATTGAAAAATCGAACATAGGCTTTTAAACAATGGTCATGAAACAAGTGCTGTATTATAATTCAAAATTGGTTTAAATGTGTTCATTAATTTTGTAGAAGTGAAAATGTCGACAAAACATGTAACTCTGTAGATCTCCCTTCTAAAGCTGAGATACTTGTAAGACGCAGTTAACGAAAGTTGCTGCAATAATAATGCAGGCTAAAGAGTTGCAAAAAGAACAATTTCAAGCAACCTCAAATAAAAAAATAGTTGTTTGAGATATGACCATTGTTGATAGCTACAGAATACAGCTCTGAGTTACTGACATGAATAAAAACATAATTGTTGAAAGTATAATATTTATTAACAATTCTGTTGATAATCAATTACAATAATCCTACAATTTGGAATATAATACATTTTACACAAGCATATATATGTTATTATTTACTCAGCTTCAATATAAACAATATACATAGAGAACAATCATTCATCATAATAGTCCACGGTACAAAAGATGGTGCTTTTCAAGTTTATTTAAATAATGAGGATTTCAGTACCAGCATTTCTTGTAACCTCAACGATTGTCATCTGTTTTGAAATAAATACGATTATGAAATATCAATATTAACATTATATAAGTTATTGATACAGATTATTTGGCGAAAAAAAATAATGTAATATTTCATCAACATTTATTTTGAGATATTTGTTTCAAAGAAATAACTATAAATTCTGGTAAATCTTCAAGGGATTTAGTATTTTGGAATTGTCTAAAATAATTCAAAAACACCTGATTGAATTTATGAAATACCTATACTCGTCACATTCAGTCGAATAATAAACAAAAGTGCGAATACTTAAATCATGTAATTTTTGTTGCAATAAGATCTGGTAATAATGATTAGATTTCATGTTTTCGCTCGTTTATTTGGCAACGTATTTGTTACGAATTTTAAGAAAATCACTCAAGGCTGTAGGGCACCTCTATTAATTCCTTTGTAAACATACATTCATAAAGTTTGCAAACCATGGATATACCAATAAATTATTGTAGGAACCTTTATAGCCCTCTTGATTTTCATAGTTTTTCCTGTCCTTCAGAAAGACTGGGGTATTTCTAGATCTCTAATGTTCCGTGTCAGTGCTCTATTTTGAGGTTATGTGAGAGAGAAAATACTATGAAAATCAAGGAAGACGCAAAGCCATCATAAAATAGTAGAAACGACTGACGATACGGCCCTTAGGAATAGAATATGCAGAACCACAAAAATTGAAAATAATTCGCAATCTTATTATGATTACACAGTATTTCGCAGTCCACTCAAACCTACAGAAAATATCAAACTTTAACTGGTAAGTCATGAACGAAATATAAAATCAATTTGAAATTTATGGAAAAAAGTTTTATCATCCTGTATTAAATTGGATCAATTGTTCACTGAAAAGCAGTTCTTTTCCTGAAAATTTGAAATGCTCTACAATAACACCAGTTCCCAAAATAAAAAAATCTGAATTTTGATAGAGATTATTTTAGATTGTATTATGCAATAAAATTCATAAATCTACCCCAATCGCATCAGAGATACAAGCAATCACATAATAATCACAATTTTTAGAAAACTCAAAGTTTTCTCGACGAGAAATCATTTAAATATGCTGACGTCATGATTATCTGTTGTTCAGTTTTTCCAATTTGCTGCATACATGACGCAAATCAATGAAACTAAAACTGTAATGAATAATTAATACAGGGTGTCCAGTGGGAACGTTCAGATTTCAAATTTGAATTACGCGACAACCGTATACGCGCGGAAGTGCGGAGAGGTCTTGATCGACGCGTTCGGCGGCGGGTTAAATAGTCACAATGGAACGTTGGACCGGAGCGCAACGTGCTTTTGCTATCGAGGCTGACTTGGTGATTCATACGCAGCTGCCCTTCGGAAATTTTGTACACGATACAACATTCGCCGACCTAGAGACGCCCCAAGTAAGAACCTATTGGAAAAGTGGATTACGATGTTCCGTGAAACAGGCCCCACACCTACTGTATGAAAATGTGCGTGGAGTAAGTGATTTGGTCATTGCTAATCCTCGGCGTTCTGTACGGAAACATTCCGCATCCTGGCATACTGAAGCAAAAACTCTATTTTCATCCTTATAAAATCCAATCAGTCCATGCTTTAAAGGAAAGTGATTACGTACTGTGCTGAACGGATGTTGAATTTTTTTCCTACACAGCGCAGATCTCCGAACGTCGTTTTCAGTGACGATGCCCATTTCCACTTAGACGGTTATGTGAACAAGCAAACTTGCAGATATTGGGTACCAACAAACTTAAAAGAGAGATATCAACAACAGCTAATAGTCCAAAGGTGACTGTTTAGCACGCCATATCCTCTAGCGGTATTATTGGGCCGTATTACTTTGAAGATGGAAACGGTATGAGCGATACAATGGACATGATTGACACTTTTTTTGCTCCTATTGTGAGAACAGAACGTCGCTTTAACAGAAACACATGGTTTCAACAGGATGGGGCCGCTGCCCCTACTTCCAGAGAATCGATGGACACGGTGAACGCACTTTTTCCTCAAAAAGTTATATCGAAGTTTGGAGACACATGCACTGGCCTCCTAGGTCACCCGACCTCACGCCATGCGATCATGTTTTGTGGAATTATCTAAAGTCAAAAGTGTATTCCAATAATCCACGAACACTGGAGGAGCTTAAAGACAATAGTCCAGTGAAGGATTGCGAATATTGTTGTATGAATTTGGTGTTCCGGAAACCAGCCGTTTTTTTTGTAAAACAGTGAAAAAACCAAAAAACCTCTTTTTCGCTGAAACAGCTGAGGATATCTGGGTTTTTTTTAAACGTACATTTTTCTAATTTTTGGGACATCAAAAAAGGTCTTTGCAATTTTTTTGCTAAAATGCGTAGACAGACGATCTCTTACTACATGGTGGGGTGATTCAGTAATAGTCCAGTTGAATTTTGACCCCTGAGCTCGCTTGCCAGTTTGGCGTTCACCGACTTTTCCGAATGAACTAATTTGTAAGAGAGTGTTTCAGAATTTGCGCGCGCGTGTCCGAAGCGATGGCAAACATTTGGACGGAATGATATTTAAAAAATAATAGCCGCCGATTTTAAGAATATGTTGATAGTAATAAATATTTTCTTTTACATTAAGTTTGTATTTTTTGCTTTACTCAAAAACTGAACTTTCCCACTGGACACCCCCTGTATTTCATACCGCAATTCATTATTCATATTTCTCTATGGCTGAGACTAAGTTTATTTGTATACCTCAATTTCCTCTACTGTGCGTGCATATTGCATGCTTCCATCCATATCAAAGATAAACATACAATTTAGTAAATAATTTATAGCGTTTATAGATATCACCTTAGTCGAAACTGATTAGCTCTGCTGTTTGTGCCTCTTCTTTAGGCTGAGGGGGCCCAGGTTGTTGGAATTGTCCCGGAACCTGTCCGGGGATTTGCGCCTGAGGCACTGCCTGCGGCTGCGGAATGCCTCCTTGTGGGGGAACTCCCATTGCCGGAGGGCCTTGCACCATCTGAGGCATTCGTTGAGGCATAGCCTGTTGTTTCATAGAAATAAAATTAAATATACCTTAAAAAATGCATACAATTTTATACATATTTTCAACTCCTGGTACATTTCGTTCGATTTAGCAAGGATAATGCTCTCTCTTCTACAGCAAGTTTATTTGCTAAATAGAACATGACTTCAAGTCTTTGGACTGGTGATTTCTTGTTAAAAAATACGAATAAAAGTTTCTATAAACATGGGTCAGGAAATGCAGAGTTTTCAACATACAGGGTGATACATTTAAAAAATTAGTTTGTTGTAGTGTACTTTATGTCATGGTACCTATTGGAAAAGTTGCATACTTTAGCGCATATCGCAGATATTTCATTTCTTATTTTAAAATGAAAGATTAGGATGTAACTTGCACGAAAATATCATTTTTTCTTTAAGGAACCCTCCGCTTGCTATTTTATAGAACTTCAAAGTTGCATTTTGTGTGGTAATACTGCTTTATAAGCTGTTTTCTACTTGTTTATACAAAAATTGTTCAAAATATAACATACACAGTAAGTTACTGTGATACTGTTCATCGCAATAATGCAATTTTGCATTATTTTAATGATGAAAATAGTTCATTGTTAAGTAGACATTTATTTTATTTCAGATAATTATTCCCATCACTACACCACCGTCACTGTCATATTGTCTCCATCTAGTTGCGATGTTGCCGAATCATGGATAGTAATATATATTTTAATTTCGTTTGTCAAATTCTTACTTATATACTGGCGCAAAAATGTGCAATCGGTACAGGATTGTCATGAAAATGCGATTTGAGAGAGAGACTTTTTTGAAGAATGCTTTATGCCATTCACAAAAGTGCCTCGGTTATTGTTTTTCCTATATTACAGTTATAATATATTTACTTTTTGTATGTATGTACTTGAAGAATTATTTAAAGTGAAGCTGGTGTTACAAAATGTACCTAATTAAATGTGATATATATGAGAAATAACGGAAAAAGTAGCTGTTGCAAATCATTAAATAATGAAAACATAACAAAGAACATTGCAAGTTTTTTGATAATTTGATGAAATGATCGTTGATCTTTATTTAACTATAATGTTGGACGATGATATGTTGGGTGGACCTGGCGAGGTGGTCCAAATCGACGAATCGACGTTGAGTATTTTTATATGCAATGACCGCTGGTGTCTTTTGTATTTTTTATGTCAGGCCAGCCGCTGGTGCGTTTTCCCCTGCTTAGACATACTGTTCAAAATTTAATCTAGTTTTCGGTAAATATTGGAACAACTTTTCATAAAACAAGCCATTTACAATAAATTAAGACTTTTATTTTGCAAATAATCCCATTTCTAATTACGTATTTCTCCCAAAAAAGGTACAACTTGGTAATGGACATCATTTATCTTATATATCAAGAAATGAGCGTTATAAAATGGCAATTGAGAATTATTTATACTTTCAAATATTTCTTATAAACGCAGAAACTTTGATCTCATTGAAAATACGCGAAAAAAATGGTTAAGGAATTTCAAGAAGACATTGAAAAATCACAAAGCAACACCTCTACATAGTTTACCAAGTATTTAGTTATTTAAGCTAATAAGCACGTCTGGTTTTGAACCTTTTTTTGCAAAAATCAACGATTTTTTACAGTTTCATATCTATTATTATAGCCGAGGACATAACAGAACCACTCACTTACCTAATCAACAAATGCTTTGAATCTGGCATATATCCCTCAATTTAAAAAAAAGGTAATATAATACCGATACATAAATCAGGAACAAAAACAGATGTTAACAACTATAGACCAATATCAATAATATCCAGTGTAGCAAAGGTTTTTGAAAAAGTTTTATCTACTAGAATGATTCGATACCTCACAAAATTCAAAATTTTAAGTGAAAATCAATATGGATTTACAGAAGGGAAGGCTACATCGGACGCAATAACTAAAATTGTAAATCAAATATATCAAAATATTGATAACAGAATCCCTTCAATCTGCATTTTTGTTGATTTAAAGAAAGCTTTCGACACAAATTATTATTAGAAGCATTGGAGAGAATTGGTTTCAGAGGAAACGCGTACTCACTGATCGAAAGTTATTTGTCAAATCGCCCACAATCTGTACAGATATCAGGATCATTTAGTAAAGAAATGTATATTAAGTGTGGTGTCCCACAAGGAACTGTCTTAGGTTCGCTGTTATTCAATATATATTTAAATGATATTTTCCAAATTAATTGTGTTGGCAAAATAACTAGTTTTGCAGATGATACTGCAATATTATATGAAGGCACTGACTGGTCTGATCTGAAAAATGTAATTGAAAATGATTTAATGATTTAAAAATGATATTTAAAAAACCGAAACTTTATCCCACTGAAAAATTATATGCAGATGTTCGAATGTATGATATAAGACAGCTTTATTTCTTACACAGTATCACTCACTACCCTAAATTTGTAAACACCGACCAAAAAATTAAACAATCATTATACCAGGTACAAAATTCGTGGCACAGTAGTTCCTCAACCGCATAAATCTATAATGCAGCGATCATATCTCTATTTAGCGCCTAAATTTTATGAAATTATACCTAAAGACTTAAAAGATTTACGTTTCGGAAATTGTTTCAAAAGAAATTTAAAAAAGTGGCTACATTCTATATCTAGGACTGAAATTCATAAACTCATAAATACGAACATCAACTAAATACATAATCTACTGTAGCTAATTTTTGTCCTTTTTTGTCATTTGCATTCTACAGTTTCAACTTAAATTATTGGTCCATGTACAGGCGATGCCTTCTATTGGGCCTGTTTTGATTTTATATTTATTTACTCATATTGTTTGTTATCTTGTACATTGAGTAAATAAATATTATTATTATTATTATTATCCTTAGTACTATACAGTGTATGTCATATTCTTATAATTTAGAGCATCCTTTTGTACAAAAAGCAAACAAAGACAGCATATAAAACAGTATTCTATTCTAGAGTATTACTACCAAAAATGCAACTTTGAAGTTCCAGAAAATAGCAAGCAGATTGTTCCCTAAAGAAAAAATGATATTTTCGTAAAAGTTACATCCTAATCTTTCATTTTGAAACAAGAAATGAAGTATTTGCGATATACGCTAAAGTATAGTCTTACGTGTTGCAATAACACTCTTTCCTAGATTTTTTTTTGTTTTTCAAGGCACTTTTTAGCAAAAATTAATAAACCAATTTTGTCCAGTAACATGCAATAAAATGGTTTTATTTTTTCTCGAAAACGAAGTGTGATGCGAAAAAATACGAGAGGCAATGAAGTTGTATTTTTAGATGCTTTAACAAACAACAAATATTAAAGTTACAGAATAAGCGTACATTTTTTTGCCAATAATGTTCGCTAAGGTGCTCCCCGGGACGCCACTGGACCTAATAGTTTTAGTCTATTTGGGGATAAATTAGCCCCTTAATACAACAAATAATATTGTCAAATCTCAACAGAAACGAGTCAATATTTTTTAAGATATCAGTAAAAAAATATTTTTTTTAATTTATCACCCTGTATCTTGAAAACTCTGCATTTCCGGACCAATGTTTATAGAAACTTTTTTCATATTTTTAACAAGGAACCACCCTCTGAAATATCTATTTTTCGAACACCCTGTATATCCATTTTGCGGTACGGAAAGTTGAAATCAATCAGAAAAAATAATTTCTTCAACTTGTTTGGCGACATAATGACTACATTTTGTCAACGTGTTATCCTTGTTTTTGTTTACCTTTGTTATCTCTTAGTTTTTGTGAAGAAAGCAGTTTCTGAGAGAGTACAACAGATATTTTTAGTTATTGCCCTTTGATTTACTAGTGTCAAGCATAACAAAATCCCTCGAGTTCGAAGACGTCCAAAATATCACCATGTTAGCGACATTGACAGGGGTAGAATAATTGCCTAACGAGATGGTTTGTCCTATCGCGAAATTGGCCGCCGTGTTAATTGTACTGCAATGACGGTCATGCGTGTGTGTTGTGTGTGGATAGAAGAAGGTAGAGGAACACGAAGAAGGACATCTTGTCCACCAAGGCGTACCACACGGCGTCAAGATAGGCGCTTCAGACAACTAGCTTCACGATACCGTTTTGCTACTACGAAACAGATCGCTGAACATTGGTTTGGAGAAAAAGGTAGAGCTGTTACTATGCGTACACTCTATCGCCTTTGGACTTTTTTCATACCGTCAACGGTTAGTGCTTCCTCTGACTGCGGACCACTATGGTCAACGTTTGAACTGGAACAGAGAACGGCAACAATGGGAGGCAGAATGGCATAATGTCATCTTCAGCGACGAATCGCGATTCTGTCTAGGTACTCACGATGGTCGTACAAGGGTAAGACGCCGCCCTGGAGAACTGCGTGATATTGGATTTGCTAATGAGAGGCATGTACCTGGACTATTGGAGTAATGGTTTAGGGGGCTAGTGCCAATGGTAGCCGATCACCTCTTCTCCTTGTTCAACTGCTCGTTATGTTGCTGATGTCCTACAAACCAATTTACTGCAGTATCTAGAGGGCCTTCCACACGTCCTTTTTCAACAAGACAACGCATGTACCCATATTGCTCGTCGAACTACGTACTTTCTTCAAGAAGCAGGCGTTAATGTTTTGTTGTAGCCTCCCCGTTCACCGGATTTAAATCCCATCGAACATGTGTGGCATATGATGGGGAGGATACTATCCATTTTGCACCATCCGCCACAGGCTCTGCCTCAGCTAATCCACGAAGTTCGAGTCGCTTGCAGCGAGGTGCTACAACCAGACATCTATCATATTTTTTCGATGCCTAGACGTATACAAAACACACTAATTTTTTTCTTGTTACTCGTCAATAAACTTTTGTGAGAATGTTATCGTTTCATTCTTGATGTAAAACTACCTCATTGCCAAAAAATCTAGTTGAGGAAACAATTTTTTTCTGGATGTAACACTTTTAATGTTCCTGAGTATATTTCGTTTTCCTAATCCACATACTATAAGAAATATTTATACTATGAAATTAGGTATGGGTCAGCTAGCCTATTGTTGGGATACAGTAGCGGACAAAAGTTTAGAAGCATTCTTAGTAATTTTTACAAAGTGTGCTAACTTTTTATTCTTTATAATTAAGGACTATTTGTTTTTCTAATATATACTGACATATAAATCCAAACACCCAGTTTAAATGGTTGTATTTTAATAAAAGTTGGTGAATGTATACGTATTTATCTTACTGTAAATAACAAGTGAAAAAATTTTCAGCCTTATCAGTTGGACATTCCGATTTTTATACTGCTTTTTTTTAATTCACTAACGCTCTAAAAATGAATATTTCAGCCGCAGTAAAAAATCAACGTTGGCGGATTTTGGTTCTTGACATCCTTTACGATCGGTTACGATGCCTAGAGTACGGAGACCTGTACGATTTCGTCAACTTAGTGAGTTTGATAGGGGCCGTATAGTGGGACTTCGGGAAGCTGGACTTTCTTTTCGGGCAATTGCAGTTAGAGTGCAAAGAAGTGTAGACACTATGGTTAGGTGTTGTCAGGCATGGCTTCGAGAAGGCCGTACGCAAAGAGCAAGGGGCACTGGACGCCGCCGTAGAACAACAGACCGTGAAGATCGCCGCCTAAGATTATTGGCCTTAAGGGACCGTTTCTCCACTACCAGGTCCATTGCAAATGAATGGTTTGCAGAACACGGAAGACCTATTGGCATGCGAAGTGTTTACCGGCGAATGAGAAGTTTTGGCTTGTTTTCATACCGGCCACACTGGGTCCTCCCTTTAACTCGAGAACACCGACGTAATCGCCTTGAGTGGTGCACGGTCACTCTGGGATCAGGAATGAAACAGTATTGTCTTTAGTGACGAGTCTCGATTTTGTTTAGGCATGCACGATGGTCGTGCCAAGGTTAGACGACGACGTGGTGAAAGGAGGAATCCACAGTTTTTTGTTGAAAGACATGTTCATCACGCTGTTGGAGTTATGGTTTGGGGTGCTATAGCTTATGGTTCCAGGTCACCTTTAATCTTCATCAGGGGTAACATGAACGCGCAGCGTTATATCCACGAAGTTCTAGAACCCCATCTTTTACTCTATCTTGACACCCTGGCAGATCCAACTTTCCAACAAGATAATGCCCGACCACATGTTGCAAGAGTCACAACAGACTTCTTTCAACATAATGATGTCACATTGTCACCATGGCCACCAAGATCTACCGACTTATCCCCAATTGAGCACGTGTGGGATATGATGGGTAGGAGATTGCTCAATTTGCAACGTCCTCCTCAGACTCTAGAAGCACTTCGAGAGGAGTTGGTGGTTGCCTGGAATGAGATACCACAGGAGGACATTGACCACCTGATCAGAAGCATGCCTAGGCGCGTTGGAGAATGCGTAGCACATCAGGGTGCATCCACACATTATTAAAGGTCGAAGGGCTTTAAACCAGTGCAATCATTTTGAAATTTTTATCATTTACTTATAATGCTTCATTAAGTACTTATACAAAATTTTATTAAAATAAAACTATTTAAACTGGGTGTTCGGATTCATATGTCACTTAGTATAGTTTGCTTAGAGTCTTGAGGATACAAATGACAACAGACTAGCATTAAAATACCTTCATATTAAATTTATCAATACATAATCAAATAAATCGTTCCTATTTTATCAAGTTTTTCTTGTCAGTTGCCTTTCAACATGCTCCCAGAGATGTTCTATAGGGTTTAGATCCGGGGATTGCGAAGGCCATGTAAGAACATTAAAATTTGTTTAATCTTAACTAGTCCTTTACGAATTTTGAGGTATGCTTGGGGTTATTATATTGCTGGAATATCCATCGTAAAGACATTTCTTCTTCAGCAAAGAGGAGCATTTGTTCAGAATATCTTTGAGAAATGGTAAGTCTTTAATCCATTTTCCAAACAATTTTAACAATTGGACCCGTTCCAGCGTGCTTAACTGTTGGTAACTTATACTTTTTGTCGTACCGTCAGATCTAAACGAGTTACATTTGGTTTCATCACCCCATAAAACTGTATTCCATTGTTGTTCTATCCAAGTTAGATAAGTATGAGCAAACTCAAGCTGAGCAATACGATTTTTTTTGATGAGAGGCTTTTGCACTGGACGCTTACCAAAAAGCCCAAACATCACCAAGCAACTCTGCACTGTGGTGACAGAAATATTCTCGGTCTTCCTCACCTGGACCGCGTTGCTGTTGATCCGTATTCTTGATATTTACTAATAATTTTCTAAATCGCCCCTTTGTTTATTTTTAATCTTTGAGAAATGTACACATTTCTTACACCGCGATGCTATAAATGTACCGGATTTAACCACACAGCTAAATACTGCACAAAATCAGGAAGATGTCTTACTTGTGGATTAGAAGGACATTCAACAGAAAACTGTAGTACCAGTGAAATGTACAAATGCTGACCAAATTGTAAAAGTGCAAACCAGGATTTTAATCTAGGATTACCTATTAATCATGGACCATTTGACAAAAATTGTGAAGTATATAAAAGGAAAATTGAACGTGAGAGGGAAAAAATTAGTTATGCAAATGAATAGCAACTACTAAGTTCAGATTTGCAAGACGTGGCTAAATCTGTAAGTGATGAATATAACTCAATATACCATTTAAACATACAAGGAGTCCTGAATAATATAGATGAAGTTCAACAGTTTTTAAGATGGAGAAAACCACTTGTATTATGTCTTACCGAAACACATGCTACAGAAGACATCACTGATGGTGAATTACAAATTACTAATTATAAAACCTACAGATGCAACTCCAACTCTAGACATACTGGAGGTGTAGTGATTTATGTTTACCACAAAATACAGATCACATTATTCGATTGTACCACTTTAGACAATGCATACTGGTATGCACAAATACAGTTCAAATTATTTGGGAAACGTGATGATCTTTGTACTTTTTACCGTTCACCAAACAGTGATGCGGATACATTTTTAACGTTTTTTGAATAAAAATGCGAAGAAATGTGGAATTTTAGAAACAATATAATACTTTTAGGTGATTTTAATTTAAATTATTATGGTAAAAGTATGAAAACAAGAAAATTGAAAGAAACCATAAACAACTATGGGTTCAAGCAAAAAATTGAAGAGAGTACCAGAATAACATCATTATCAGAGACTTTGTTAGATCTTGTTATTGTAAATTTCGAATGTGCAGGGATTAAAGCTGTACATACACCTAAAGTTAGCGATCACAGTTGGACAATGCTGCCCGTGGTATGGCATTTTTCTGATACAAAAATTAAGAAAATCGTAAATACTATTAAGTACGAAAAACTTGAACGAGAACTTGCTGGCTGCTATTGGAATTTTAGTGAGAATATGGAAAAAATATATGACAACATAATAGGAAATATAAAAACTTGTTTAGATCTTGCAACTGATAAAAAAGTGATTTGCTCGACAAAAAATACACCCTGGTATAACAAGAATATTAAGGCAGCTCAAAATTTGAGAGACAAACAATACAATAAATGTATATTCACAAAATCAAATGATGATTGGGAGGTATATAAAACTCTTAGGAATAAATGTGTATATATAATTAGAGAAGAAAAAAGGAAATTCTACGATAAACAAATCGATAATAACAAGTGCGACAGTGTAAAGATGTGGAAGACTTTAAAAAGACTGATCAATTCGAAGCCGCATGATTGTGTAAATCAAGTTCAATTCGAAAACGGTACCGAAACAAATTCTTTGGTGATTGCAAACAAACTAAATTAATATTTTGTGGAAAGTATTGTTGATATTGTGAAAAACTGTTTCGAAATTTTGGGATATCCTGTATTAAATTGGATCAATTGTTCACTGAGAAGCAGTTCTTTCCCTGAAAATTTGAAATACTCTACAATAACACCAGTTCCCAAAATAAAAAATTCTAAAAGATATGAGACCAGTAAATGTGCTACCAGACATTGAAAAATTATTAGAGTCCATAGTGCATGACCAATTAATGCAGTTTATAGAAGAAAACAAAATTTTAGTGGAGGCGCAAGCAGGATTTCGAAAAAAATATTCCACACAAACAGCTTTCCAGTTCGTAACTGAGAATTGGAGAACAGCCATAGACTCAGAAGAAGTTGTCATAGCAGTATTTTTGGATTTGAAGAGGGCATTTAAAACGATTGAGAGATATTTTGTTAGGTAAATTGAAGGCATATGGTATATCAGGAAGTGTTTTAGATTGCTTTAGAAATTATTTGTCTAAAAGGATGCTAGTTAAAAAGTTAATGACACTATTTCATCAAAAATTGAAAATACGTTGGGTGTTCCACAGGGCAGTACCCTGGGACCACTTCTTTTTATTTTATACATAAATGATTTACCTGCCATAGTCAAAAAATGCAAAATCCAGATTTTTGCCGATGACACTATGATTTATATAAGTACTAAAAATATTCAGTCTGGTATCTCTTATATAAATGAAGACTTGAAGCTTGTCTCAAAATGGTTAGCATCTAACAGACTAAAATTAAATGCAAGTAAAACGAAAGCCTTGTTAATCGGAAAAAACAATGTACAAATGTTCAACTGAATATTGATGGTGAAGATATTGAATTCGTAGAAAATTTTAAATACCTGGGGGTTTTTGTTGACTCTCGATTAATTTTTGATATTCATTATGAAAAAGTTATAAATAAGATTAGTAGTAAAGTGGGATATTTATCGAGAGTTTCTGGATGTCTGAGTTCATATAGCAGAAAAATTATCTATAATACCATCATTCTTCCAAATTTCTTGTACTGTTCGACTATTCTATATTTAGCAAATAATTCCATTTTTAAAAGACTGCAAATTTTACAAAATAAGTGCATGAGAATAATACTAAATAAAGATAAATATACTCCAATTAGGCAAATGCTTAGCAAATTAAAATGGCTCAATGTAAAAAATAATATATTTCCATCAAGCCTAACTAATTTAACATCATCAAATGTCGACCATCATTTACATAATACCAGAAATAAAGATGACTTCCATTTAATGACCAAAAAGGATAACATATGCTACAAATCTGTATTCCATCAAGGGTTGATTGAATATAATAAATTATACTCAGAGATAAAAGACCAGAAAACTTTGACAAAATTTAAAGTAAAATTGAGAAATCACTTGTCAAATCTACAATTATAGGTTGCCCAGCATTTACATCATACACCATATGGCTTGAATTTACTAGTTCTAAGTTGTTTACAATTGTTCTGTTTATGTAGCCAAATGTGCTAAATAAATCTTTCTACTACTACTTCTAAATAATCCAATTACTTTGTCTCTTAAGTCTTTTGAAAATTCTTTCACTTGTTCCATTCTCACTGATGTTAATTAATATTTACCGCACGCAATATCAGAGTATCGCAGAACGAATAAATACGGCAAAACTGAGATGTTTCCATACTTTTGTCGTTACAAAAACTGTGGTGTTAAAAAAAACTCGTGTTTTTATTGTCAAAGAATTTCAATATTAATAAGATTAGCCTTGTATTAGTACGGGTGACCAAGGTAGCCTTTAATATTTATATTTTTTGTACCTTCACAATTTTAATTTAGGTATATGAAATAGTTCATGTTAATATTTGTTTCCAAACTTTTGTCCGCCACTGTAAATACAAACAGGAAAATAAAATATAGTCAACGCCAAACAAAGTGGCGTGCACGTCATCAAGGTGGGTGTGTTGAAAAATTTACATTGTTGCCAAACTTTTTGTAAAATAATAAAATTTATTATTTACATATCTAGGTTTATAAGCAATATTAACCTCAAATGAGAACAAAAATAATAGTATAATAAAATTATAGATCTGTACTTGCATAATCATTAAGTATGACAATTATTGATCAGATGACACTATGAAACTACCATATTTAATTGATAGCTTAAAGGTACTGAATAAAAATCCAAATGGGGTCCTCCAAATTTTATGCATGGTATTTATTTTACAGAATTCATACAGAAAAATGCATTCTAAAATTAGGTAAGCTACTGGTGTAAGCTTTTTCTGTACAATAAAGTTAGTCGGAGTTTCTTTCTTCAGCGCTGTCTGAATCTGAATCTTCATCACTCTCAAAGTTGATTATTAAAGGTTCGATGTCTGGTCGATCAAAAATTCGTTCTATTTCATACCATTTAAAAATTTCTTGCTCAGTATGTCGAACACTATTTTTCCACATGTCTGGGGTAACCGTTTGTAGAGCCTCGTTCCACATATCCAAACAGTCTTTTTCACTGTTACCATCTCTACCAATATGTCTGTTATAGTAACCTTTTGCTATGCCCCAAATTAACTCAATAGGGTTAAATATACAATGGTAAGGAGGCAGACGAAGAACTTTGTGCCCATGTTGTTCCGCCAATTCATCAATCACGTATATTTTAGGTGGTTTGTTTCTAAAAAAGCAGTTATTTTAAGAATAGGAATAAACAAAAGAAATATAAACTGTCGACCAAAATATATATAATTAAGAAGCATTATGTACCGGGCAACAATACTCAATAGCTCTGTTTTAAACATTGTGTTTAAAAATGGTATGTTTTGATTTGTCAACCAGTCTTGGATATTTTTTTTTGTCCATGCATTGTTGGGCACTTTGTTCAATATCATGCTGTGATAAGGGGCGTTATCCAGTATAATTTTTCTAATAACTGATGTTGAAACCATTTCAAAAAATTGTCCTGGTTCATCTCTCCATGGTAATCGCTCAATTTTGTTTTCGAAGAAAATATCGCTTCACTACCCTCAATAAACCCATTTTCATTTCCAGCATGTAATATAATGTATCTAAAATATATTAGTTTTAAATTTTATAGTGCAAATTGTGTAAAAGTACATACCTTTTACCATCTGTTTTAATAGCTTTCACGCTTTTTTGGTTTCCATTTTGCCAAGAGCGACCTATGGTCCCATTTTGAAATATCCAAGTTTCATCGAGGAAGACAAACTGGTATAAGGCCTCAACCTTGGCTTGATTGTATTGCCTTAGAAATTCCACCTTTTTCAAAGCTATACTTGGTAGTTCCATGCGCCCTCGTCGCGGATTGTCCTTAAGCCACTTAAATCCAAGACCTCTAAGCAACCGCCTTAAAGACGTGGCACTACCATCAAATAATGCCCTATCTCTTAATCGAGACCATAAAGTTTGTATCGTAACTTGTTCTTCTGAAACCATGTGTAATATGACATTATAATTTAGTTAACAAATTAATGCAAATTTCTGATAAGTTATTATAATAAGATCTTACTTTTGTGATACATATTATAGATCACTTCTCGAATGGCACTTGTATCCAATGTCGCTGTGTTGGTTACACGTTTAATATAACTCCGCTTTTTCTTGGGCGATTCTAAATTTGCATCACTTTTCACACCCTCGGAAATACGACTAACTGTCCTTTTTAAAGCAGCAGCAACACGCTACAAAAAATGAAATAAAATTTCACTATTATTAATATACATTACATATAATTATTAGTAACCTACCTCTTGAACAGCATTTAAAGGCAACAAAGGCCCGTTGTTGTCCCTTTCTTGCTCAAAGTAGTGCATTAACGAGGCCACGAGTTCCTTACACCGACTATTTAACTGTTTGGGCATCTTTATATACCAAAATTGCCTTTATCTACTCGTAAAATGAATAATTTTGTTTTGAAACAAACAGTTGTTGATTTACAGTATGCGGGGCCAAAGGATTTATAAAGATTTGAAATGCCACAAATTGATTCAGTGTCAAAATGAATACAAATGTCAGTTCCCAGTTTAAATAAGTTTCAAGGTGACAATGTGTCAACGCTGCGAAATCGGTTTAGTGCGTTTACATGTCGATAAGTGATTGGAGCGTTTGCAAAACATTTTATTTCGCATAATGCGTCTAAATTTGTCAGAAAGCAACTTATGTGATATTTTAATAACAATGTTTATATGACTATTAACCATAATAAGAGAGTAATGACCATTTTACAATTTATATATCACATTAATATGAAACTGCAATAGAGCAATTGTTTGTGATAGAAACCTAGGCATTAGGTCGGGAAATTTTTACCGTGATGACGTGCACGCCACTTTGTTTGGCGTTGACTATTCATCTTTGCTCATATGACCACCGAACGTAGTAAAGGTAGTACACCTACACCGTTTTTACATTGGCGAGATTGAGAAACAAATTTGTATGAAAAACTATTTTGACTTTATGAACATTTGGACTGATTGAAATCATTCATCACCCGATCAACTGATAAGTTGGATAGCAAAAAAAGCATTTATAAATGGGGTAATTATCGCGGCCATAGGGCATTCACCATTTCATCCCAAGCATATTTTTGTAGCAATCGACAATCTATCATTATCCTCGATACAGAATGATTTGCACAAGTCGTTTTCATGGTAAGTACCTGTTGATTAGGCGGCATTCCCTGTTGACCAGAGGGCATTCCTTGTCCCGGGGGCATCTGATGCTGGTTACTAGGCGTCGGCATTCCATGATGACTACCGGGTGGTGGTGGTATGCCGTGCTGACCCATCATCGCCTGTTGAAATTGCGGATTGGTGGGTAACTGGGTATGCGACGCGCCCTGAGGGAACCCTGGAGGAGCCCCCGGCATCTGGTGGGGCAGCGACTGGGAATTCAGACTACCTGCAATACAATTTATAAAGCAAGGGTTAAAACTTTAGGCTATTTGTCCTGCCGCTTTGTTCAGGGTGCAGGCGCCTGAAGAAAGTCACTGGACATCGGTTTTTATTAAACAGAGTTTTGGCGATTACAAATACCTCATACGAAAACGTTAACAATAACTTATAATCGAAGCTTTGACTGTGTACATCATGATATACTATTAAAAAATTTAAACAAATATGGTTGTATTGGAACTTCACTCAATTGATTAAAAAGGTATTTTAATAATCGATCCCAAATTGTGAAAATACCAAGACATTATATTTCAAATACATTAAATCACTGGACAACAAATTTCAGTTTTTTAATTGTATCATGTGGGAAAAGTGCACTTCATTGTTAATTTTGGGACGCTGAATCCAAAAATGACAATAAATAAAAAAATTAGTTGCGGTTTAGAAAAAAAACTTTTTATTTTTAAGGATATATTAAAAAAAGTAACAAGATTCATATACTTATAAGCGCTGTCTTTTGCTGTTCTTTTATGGATCGTTTCTGGAGCATCTCTACCAAGAGTCCAACAGTAGTCTGCAAGCATGGAAGGATTCCACTTTTCCTGGTACCTTTTTTTCATTGTTGAAATATCCTGATGAAAACGTTCGCCGTGCTCATCACTTACGGCTCCGCAATTGTCAGGAAAAAAGTCCAGGTGTGAGTGTAGGAAATGTATCTTAAGAGACGTATTACAGCCCATCTTTTGATACGATGACAGCATATTTTTGACAAGGGTTTTATAGTTGTAAGCTTTTCTATTTCCCAAGAAATTAGTGACCACCAGACGGAAATCATTCCAAGCAGTTTTTACAATACCTGTTAAAGTGTTTTCAAACTGTGTATCTTTCAAAATATTTCGAATCTGTGGCCCAACAAAAATACCTTCCTTAACCTTTGCCTCACTTAGTCTTGGAAATTTCTGACGCAGGTATTGAAAAGCTGACCCATCTCTATCTAATGCCTTGACAAAGTTTTTCATTAGGCCCAACTTGATAAATTTTTTTTCGAATCTACTAATGGCATATGCTGTACATTTTTTTGACCTGGCTCTAGGAATTGACGAACAGGCCAGTTTTGTCTGGTGTAATGAACTGCCTTTGCCCGACTGTCCCATTCACACAAAAAACAGCAAAACTTTGTGTAGCCTAGCTGCAGCCCAAGTAAAAGTGCAACAACTTTCAAATCGCCACAAATATGCCATTGGTGCTCATCGTATTTTATGCATGTCAATAGGTACTTCATATTGTCATATGATTCTTTCATGTGAACTGCATACCCTACAGGAAGAGATGGTAAAATATTTCCAATATGCAATAACACTGCCTTTAAACTCAATGTTGAACTGTCTATAAACAATCTCCATTCTTCTGGGTTATAGTTTATATTTAAAGCCGCCAGTAAGCCGTTAATGTTACTGCAGAAAACCAACTAATTCTCCATATTGAAAAATGGTTCTAAGTCTTTGTGGCGTTTACGAAAAACACATACCGAAACATCGTCTTCTAACAAGTTCCACTACTGCAGTCTTGATCCAAGTAACTCTGCCTTACATTTTGGAAGTTCTAAATCTCTTCTTAATTCTGACTGTGTTATTTTGTGCGGTTGGTGGCATGACGTGCTCGGTATAAAATCAGGATCTCTTGACATTGATGGCATATCTTCTTCCTGACGAATCACTCGATCGCCATGATCTGATTCGTTTTCTGATTCGCAAGTGTAGGATTCTGGGGGTTTTGGAATAGGATTTTCGTCACTGTGAGGCACAGGTCTCATCGCAGATGGTATGTTTGGGTAGTTAATAACCGATTTTTTTTTCTTGGACATACCTGTGGCTTGTCCAACACAAGGTACCATGCAAAAGTAACAATCATTAATATGATTTGTAGGCTCTCTCCAAACCATTGGGACAGCAAAGCGCATAGACCGTTTTTTGCCATTTAACCAGCTCCTCAGACTTGAAGCACATGTATTACAGCAGATGTGGGGTGCCCACTGTTTGTCTTGATCGCCTAGTTTACAACCGAAATAAAGCTGATATGCCTTTGTTATTAGTGGAGTAATAGACCGTCTCTGAGACGCAAAAGTCACATCACCACACACGTAATAAAACTGATCTGGATTGTTTACACACTTTCGAGACATCTTGCATGAACGCTGTCAGCCAACTGAGGAAAAAATGGCTAATATAAAACAATATAATGTACACGTATGTATAACGTAACACAATCATGCCGATTACATCATCTTTCCTTGCCGGATATAAAAATGTAGCACGTGCGTTCTTGTGAATTACAGTATATTAACACTGTCACAGCAGGAACACATATAATTACCGTATCTCTAAAACTTGAACTAATATTGAAAAAATAAGTTTCATTCCGGTTTTAGCACATTAAAAATAGTGATATTTTGTGATTTTATTTAGGATATTTTTTGGCTGTTGATCAGTGATATTAATCCAGGGGTACCTCAAGGATCAGTATGAGGTCCGATCCTATTCTTAGTCTATATCAATGATTTAATAAGCCTAAGCCTAAATGGTATATTTGTAGTTTTTGCTCACGATATCACAATGCTTTGGTAAGACACAGATATAAATGAAATTAAGGCTAAAATTGATAGTGATATACAATCAATCAAAAAATGGTGTGACAAAACTTACTTGACTTTCAATGTTAATAAGACAAAATGTATGACATTTACATGTCCCCTTGATCTTTTAAATTTGAATAATGAATTGCTTTTTTGTTTTAAGATTTATTTAGCTATTGATTGCTACAATTATATATTTTTAAAAAACTACAACAATTACATAACATACAGATATTTAGAAAAACAAAATATGCATCTCTAAGAATGTTCCCTGTCCATGAAATATTCCTTCAATTTTCTTTTAAACATATTTAAATTACAAGCAGACTTTATATCATTATTTAGTTTATTAAATTAATGTGTTCCTTACTGAAATATTGATTTGTTAGTTATATTACTATTGCAATTCCTCTTGTATAATAATGATGGTAATGATTCAATTCTATTTAGTGTTCTAAATGTTGTGGCAAAATATGCGGTTTTATTTTTTAAATATAAAAATAAGAACAACATATTGTATGAAATTTTTTATATTCAACCGCTACTTGTAACATAGATTTTATTTTCGTGTGCTTGTTTTTATTCAATATTATTTCTCATAGCTTTATTTTGCAGCACTTGTCATTTTGAGAATACAGCTTCATTGACAATGAACAAGATAGTTGAACAATATAGTAAATGCGGTAGAATAATATTTTATTATTAACTATTTTTTTGGAATATGTACCAAGAAGCCCTATAAAAATAATTTGTTTTTTTTGGCAATTTTTTAAATAGTGTTATCGTAGTGATCCTCAAACTTTAGTTTACTATCAAATATTTAATTGATTCAACATTTTCAATTATTTCACAATTTATCCTAACTGTGATAGTATTTTCAGTTAGGTGTTTCCCTAAAAGCATACATTTTGTTTTAGAAGCATTCAATTTCATTTTATTTACATTCAACCAATCTATGATTTTTGCCAAGAATTTAGAATCTGCAAATATCTGAATTTTACAATAAAATACTGCAAATGTCATTAATGTATAAAATAGATAGTAGTGGTCCTAGTATACAACCTTGTGGTACACCAACACAAATATTGAGCTTGATAATGTAGATACAAATTTGGTTTGTAGAATTTTGAAAACAGATCCTTTAAATCCATTGTGATGCAATTTTGTCCCTGTCGATAGTTTCAAACGTTCTATCTGTAACTGTATCTTTCCTATTGGTTATACATCTCCTCCAGTCCTCTAAAACCATTTATATTGCCGTTTCAATTGAATGTTTCTTCCTGAATCCAGCTTGAAACTTGGTCAAAATTTTATTTACTTGAATCGCAACGAAAATTTTGGCATGTGATAATATCGATCTTGTATTTTCAAATTATCATGGAAGTGTCAAAATTATCATAGCGAATCAAGTATATCGCCAACAGGCGCCATCGAAATCAATTTTACGGTCGAAACTCATTCAGAATCAGGCCCCATATCTGTTTAATTTTTTCAATTGTATATCATGATTTACACAATCAAAAGCTTTGGGAAAGTCACAGGAGGAAGAGCTATTGAAATCTGTTCATCGTTTAAATTTGAGTATAGCTGTTGGAGTAATGTAAAAATAGCATCCATGGTATTTGTTTGTTTATGAAAGCCAAATTGGTTGTCACTTACAGTATTGTTGATTTTTAGGGTCGCTTAATCTAATTTGAACTATTTTTTATGTTATTTTTGGTATAACAGTGATTAAACTTATGCATCTATAATTTTCACGAATATTAATTGGGTCTCCTTTATGAATGGAATAATAGTTGATATTATTAAAAATTCTGGGAAAACACATGTGTTACGATTGGGGTATTTCTCAACAAATTTAGAAATATTATTTTGCATTTCTTAAAAAAAAATAATGAAGATATATCTTTTTTTTGCAGAAATATAAAGTTTTACTATAGTGAGTTTCCTCCATATTTTTGTGTATAACTTGTAGAAAAATGACTTTTAAAAAATTATGAAATGAGGGAATGACTGATAGGATGTGGGAATGATTTTTACAACAATTTGATGCTGAATTTCTATAAAAAACATAAGTTAATTTATTAATAGATATATTGAGATTTGTTTCATACTTTAGAGAGCTTAGATAGTCCTTCTTCCTCGTATTTTCATCCATCTCTAAGAAATGAACAACATCACCCTTAACTTTCAGCATTTTGGAGTACAGTTCTTTTTGTACGTATCGTTTTTGAAAAATGTTTCGATCTCTATAGCAATTTGTATCTTTTGTACTAATTGCATTTTCAAGATTTTGTAATATTTTTTTTCTCCATGTTTACTTCCAAGATCTTCATAGATATTCTTGAGGTTCGTTGACAGTGCTTCTCCGAAAATTAGTATTTTTCTTTCACCTCAGGAACTTGTATATTCTTTAAAAGCGAAGACCCATTAGTTGCTGGAGAGTTTGGGTCAGTATTTTTAGTTTTCAATCTCAAACACCTCTTCTTATATTTTTCGCTAAGCTTGACTGCGTTCCTTACTTTATTTTCCAAACTTTAAATCTTCGCGTACAGAATAGTTCGCCGCTTGCGCATTGTACGTCTATTGGGAGCAGACAAATTCTCTGGTCTGTGCTGTAAAGATGGTGCAGGACGTGGTGTTTCTTCATCTGTTCTCTGTAAATCTGTTTGTGATGTAACTCGCTTTTCCCTATAAACTTTACTATTCTTTTTCCATTGTTTTCGTTTTTGGCTAGTTTCTCTTGGAACTCATGGAACTTACTGACCTAACTTGACTTCTTCTTTAAATACTTTAATCTTTCTTTTTCACGCAAATCTTCTAAAGACTCGGCATTAATTTTCATTTGTTCTCGCCTCTTTCTGTCGTAATCTTTCTTTTTTAATTTCTTTTCTTCTTCACTTAACTTCATTTTCCCCATTCTTGATATACGAAGTTAAACAATAACACAGAAACCACAATTTTATATATGCAACATTCATTCCCTCATATAATTTTTATTGCCTCACGTTATAATCTAGTGAGGGAATGACCGTGAGGGAATGACGGATTTGCATAAACGACACCGTAACCAACAGTACATCACCGCAAAACAAGAAAAAAATCATTAAAACATTCGAACAGTATAATGACTTACCTTTTAATATACTAAGAGACATATAAATCCGAACACCCAGTTTAAATGGTTTTATTTTAATAAAATTTTGTATAAGTACGTAATGAAGCATAATAAGTAAATGATAAAAATTTCAAAATGATTGCACTGCTTTAAAGCCCTTTGACCTTTAATAATGTGTGGATGCACCCTGATGTGCTACGCATTCTCCAACGCGCCTAGGCATGCTTCTGATCAGGTGGTCAATGTTCTCCTGTGGTATCTCATTCCAGGCAACCACCAACTCCTCTCGAAGTGCTTCTAGAGTCTGAGGAGGACGTTGCAAATTGAGCAATCTCCTACCCATCATATCCCACACGTGCTCAATTGGGGATAAGTCGGGAGATCTTGGTGGCCATGGTAACAATGTGATATCATTATGTTGAAAGAAGTATATTGTGACTCTTGTAACATGTGGTCGGGCATTATCTTGTTGGAAAGTTGGATCTGCCAGGGTGTCAAGATAGGGTAAAAGATGGGGTTCATGTTACCTCTGATGAAAATTAAAGGTGACCTGGAACCATAAGCTATAGCACCCCAAACCATAACTCCAACAGTGTGATGAACATGTCTTTCAACAAAAAACTGTGGATTCCTCCTTTCACCACGTCGCCTTCTAACCCTGGCACGACCATCGTGCATGCCTAAACAAAATCGAGACTCGTCACTAAAGAGAATACTGTTCCATTCCTGATCCCAGAGTGACCGTTGTCTGCACCACTCAAGGCGATTACGTCGAGTTAAAGGGAGGACCCAGTGTGGCCGGTATGAAAACAAGCCAAAACTTCTCATTTGTCGGTAAACACTTCGCATGCCAATAGGTCTTCCGTGTTCTGCAAGCAATGGACCTGGTAGTGGAGAAACGGTCCCTTAAGGTCAATAATCTTAGGCGGCGATCTTCACGGTCTGTTGTTCTACGGCGGCGTCCAGTGCCCCTTGCTCTTTGCGTACGGCCTTCTCGAATCCATGACTGACAACACCTAACCACACTGTCTACACTTCTTTGCACTCTAACTGCAATTGCCCGAAAAGAAAGTCCAGCTTCCCGAAGTCCCACTATACGGCCCCTATCAAACTCACCAAGTTGACGAAATCGTACAGGTCTCCGTACTCTAGGCATCGTAACTGATCGTAAAGGATGTCAAGAACCAAAATCCGGCAACGTTGATTCTTCACTGCGGTTGAAATATTCATTTTTAGAGCGTTAATGAATTATAAAAAAGCAGTATAAAAACCGGAATGTCCAACTGATGAGGCTGAAAATTTTTTCACTTGTTATTTACAGTAAGATAAATACATTCACCAACTTTTATTAAAATAAAACCATTTAAACTGGGTGTTCGGATTTATATGTCACTTAGTATATAAACAGTGAGGTAATGACACAGAGAAATATAATGTTCTAATTATTGAAAACCAATACTTTTTTTGCAGCAACTCTTACTATTAAGAAATTCCGCCATGTTGACATTATCAGCAGTATTGCCAAGTCTTAAAAACAATGATTTCATTTCAAGGGACATAGTTTAAATAAATTTTTTTACATGCATATTTATTTTTTAGCAATGAAAGCTTGACTATACAATCCATACTTATTACCAAATATTTCAGTAATATTCAATTTGTAACAATATGAACAGTTGTGATTGTATATATTTATTTATCATTATTAATTTCAGACCCAGGGACGAGATGAGGGAATGACTTTTATACTAATAAATTAATCGTATTTTTTGTGTCAATATATTATCTAAATTTTTTCTTTAAAAATATTAGTGTTGATACTTATTGATATAATAAAAATGTTAAATTGACGATAAATCCATGCAACAGTATCTGGACCCAAAGACTCCTGTTGATATAATCTACTTAGATTTTTCTAGGGCTTTGGATCGCGTACCACATAGAAGGCTTCTGTTTAAGTTGGAATGTATGGGAATAAGAGGCGAGTTGTTACTGTGGATTAAGGCTTTTCTCACCGGGAGGACTTTCTCTGTGCGCGTCAATGATAGCCAGTCTCACTTTCATCATGTAGCAAGTGGAGTTCCTCAAGGCTCTGTCTTGGGGCCAGTGCTGTTCCTTCTGTATACAAGTGACCTGCCCGCATTGATTTCCTCCACATGTTCAGCCAAGATTTACAATACTGTCGTAAATTCTGCTATGCTTCAACGAGATCTTGATATTGTTTGTCAATGGTCAGTCAGTTGGCTTTTACCCTTAAATCTAACTAAGTGTTGTGTCCATCACCTCGGGAAGACAAATCCGCGAATTACATACAAGATCTCTGACCACAACATCGAAGCAGTTTCCAGCCACACTGATCTGGGCGTTGTAGTCAACGATCGTCTTTCCTGGTCAGAGCATATTCACCACGTTACATCAAAAGCCAAGAAACTTCTATACATGCTGGAGAGGTCTTTCAAAGGATCCGATGTCAACACTTGCGCCTACATTTACAAAGCATTCGTGAGGCCAATTCTTGAATTCGCTGGCCCGGTATGGGACACTGTGCTTCTGCGCGATAGAAATCTCGTCGAATCAGTACAGCGTCGGGCTACTCGTATCCCTTTTGGAGCACAAAGACCAAGCTATGAAGATCGCCTTGAATTATTCAACCTGACCTCATTCTCTGAGCGAAGACTTCGTGGAGATCTTATAGTTACGTTCAGGATACTTCATGGTTTGATGGGCACCAACCTCATGCATCTATACCGTCTGTCGCGCAGCAATCTACGCGGACACAGCGTAAGGAGCCATTTAAAACAACAGTCCGACAGTGGTTTCTTCCCAACCGCATATTCAACACCTGGAATAGTTTACCTGAAAGTGTGGTTGGTGCTACTTCAGTTAATAGCTTCAAAGTGCAGTATGATAGCTGGATGAGTGTACAATTTTTATAGCTATGAACTGTCTTTTTTTATTTTTTTCTATTTGATGTATTTGTGTTACGTGTCCGTACACTATATTTACTGCATGAGCTTATAGTACTGTGTACTCTGCTCATCTCAATTATCATAATAATAATAATAATAATAACGTGAAAGATTAGGATAGTGTTTACCTTGCTGGCCGCTCATCTGAGGCGGCGCGCTCTGCGGTGGCTGCATCATGTGCTGGGGATAAGGGAACGAGTGATAGCCGGCCCCCACAGGCGGCGCACTATTCGGCGGTACGAACTGTTGAGGCGCGGTTCCGGCATGTACCGGCGAGCCCATGTACGAGCCGTACTGAGCAGTGGCTGTTACCGGGCCAGCCGGAAGGTAGTACTGCTGTTTTTGCTGCTCTTGGCGCATCTGCATCTCGCGTTCCTGCTCTTGAATTCGTTGTAAGGCTAACTGTCTTTGGTACTGCAACATAATAGATACAAATGGTATAGAACATGTTCAAGTGGATTAACTGGTTGGTCGGTTTCATCCAAGACTTCGCCAAAACACACTATCAAAGTTCCGAGCTTTAGCAATTGAAGGGTTTGCTGCAAAAAGCGGTCAACCCCACTTTCTTCAGAATTTTTTTTTAGTTGGATTCCGTTTTTGCGTCGTTTGAAGTAAAAAATTGACAGCTCCACGCTCTATAAAGTGAAATATAACTATAATTGAAGTTGTCTTTGCCTTGGGACAAGAACCGGTCAGCTCCGAAGCTGTCTAGTTCTTGCTCAGTATGAGTGAGTGTGTATGGAATGGTTTTTGACGGTTCAAAGTAAAACTACAGGAATTGCTTTCACACATCCATCTCTCTTATACATACACATGCAACCTACCCCTGTGTGTGAACGTTTTTTTTTACGTTTTTAGCAGTGTGTCTCCGTGTCGAAAACTTTGTGCTTCTCCCTGCGGACATTCGTCAGAAAATTTCTGACAAAAGAGCCGCAATTAAGCAAGCGAAGAGGTCTTGTCACCCAGATGACATTCGCAGAGCAACGAATCTTGTTCATGAAGTGAGAAATGCTCTTCATGAATTCCGTAATGATCAATGCCGCGACTTTCTGGCAGGAATGCTTGACTCAAGTATTGCTCTCTGGAAAGTTGCAAAGTCGCTCAGAAACGGAAAGCGAGAACAACCCCCGCACATCCACGGTCCTAGGGGCATAGTCTGTAGGACAGAGGAAAAGGTCGAGGTTTTCGCTGATTCAATGGAAAGTCAGTTCTCTCCCAACTATGACCTTGATAATGACCTCGACGAGGAGAAACATATTGTAGGAGATATTTTAGGACCAACAGCGTCAATGGTAGTAGTGCCTCCCTTACTGATTTTCCCTCAGAGGAATCTTCAGAAGATTCCTCAACTGAACAGCTGCATGTCACATCAGCGGAATCTCCTGAGCCTCCGCATTGCACACCAGCAGAGCTTCAAGGTCATATTAAAGACCTGAAGGTGCGTAAAGCACCTGGAGAGGATCGAATCACTAATAAGGCGCTGAAGCTACTTTCGCGGAAGTCCTTAACTTATCTCGTGGCAATAATCAATGCCATGCACTTTCCAACGGCGTCGAAGATCGCTGATATCATAATGATTCCAAAGAAGGTGGGTTCGATATTCCCCCAGGATTACCGCCCCATTAGTCTACTGTCAGCTCCTTCTAAGCTCGCTGAAAACGTGATTCTACGTCACCTTGGAAATTTCTCGTCAGACCACAATGTGATTCCTAACGTGCAATTTGGCTTTCGGTCTGAGCATAGTACGAAGCTACAGGCCATAAGACTTGTTGAACAGGTAACCAGGGGGTTCACCCGTAACGAAAGTACTGGCATCTTGCTTCTGGATGTCTCAAAGGCTTTTGGCAAGGTATGGCACAAGGGCCTTCTCTACAAATTGATCCATAAGGGCTTCCCCTTCTGGCTCCTAAAACTTTTGAAATCCGCGAGGAATTTCGGATCAAAATTAATAACGTTCTGTCGACAACACGGCCCATCAAAGCCGGTATCCCTCAGGGTTCGGTTCTTGGACCAGTCCTTTATTCACTTTTTATTCATGACGTCCCGTGCCCCAGCAACTGTGAAATCTACCTCTATGCTGATGACACTGCCTTGATGGCCCAGTCGTGTTCTGGGGGTCTAGTTCACGACGGGCTGCAAAGTGCAGTGGACGAGGTATTGGAATGGGCGAATCGGTGGCTGATCAAAATTAATAATTCTAAAACGCAGGCAATCTATTGTACTAAAAAACGTAGCGGCGCCCCGTCTGAGGTTTCAGTGAATGGAGCTCGGGTACCATGGGAAAGCTCTGCTAAGTATCTCGGTGTCACTCTTGACAAGGGGATGACCTGGCAGAAGCACACTAAAGCGTTAAAAACTAAATTCCAAATCTCGTTTCAGCAACTCTACCCTATGCTATGTAGAACATCAAAATTAAGTTTGATCAACAAAGTTCGGCTATACAAGATGGTTATTAGACCAGCGATCCCTCACACAGTGAAAGTCCCTAAACCAGGGTCCAACGGCTGGTTCAACAAATCGTGTGACACTGCTCGCCAGCAGAAGATCAAGGCCCACAGAACCTACTTACAAAACCCCACTGTAGAGAACAGACAAGCCGACGTCGAGTCCAGAAACAAATATAACGGAGCGGTTCGCAATGCCAAAAACCAGCATGATATAAAAGTTAGGCACAGGGTAATGTCGCAGCGCAATGGCAGTCGGTCTTTCTGGACGCTGGCCAAGCAGATTGAAAAGAACTTCTCACACAGTAGCCTTCCACCACTTACGTGTCAGGATGGAACCATTGTATTCGACTCAAAGGCCAAGGCGGAAGTGCTAGCCAAGATCTTTGCTGCCAACTCCACCATGGACGTCCCCACCAACGCCCAAGTGCCGTCAATTCAAAGGGTTCCCCACACTATGCGGGAGGTAACATTCAGGCATAAGACCGTAAGACGAGTGCTCTTGTTGCTCGACATCAACAAAGCTTCTGGTCCGGACTTGATTCCTGCCATTCTACTGAAGAGATGTGCAGCTGAGCTTGCTCCAGTTCTTTCGCGTCTCTTCCAGATATCTTATGAATCCGGCACCTTCCCAGAAAACTGGAAATTTGCTCATGTACAGCCCATCCCAAAAAAAGGATCTAAAACCGACCCTTATAACTACAGGCCTATAGCTCTGCTTTCTGTTATAAGTAAAGTGATGGAGAGGTGCATAAATCGCGAGCTTCTGGACTACCTCGAACGTCACAGCTTGATTAGCGACAGGCAGTACGGTTTCCGGCACCAACGATCCACAGGGGACCTCCTAGCTTACGTCACGCAACTGTGGAGTAAACTCATCCAGTCTCATGGTGAGGCTCATGTCGTTGCTCTTGACATCACGAAAGCGTTCGATCAGCTGTGGCACGCTGCCCTCTTAAGCAAACTTCCATCCTACGGCCTCCCAGAAATCTCTGGCCGCAAGATATCCGTCGTAATTGACGGATTCTCCTCTTCATCCCACAACGTCAACGCGGGTGTTCCCCAGGGATCGGTCTTGGCTCCAACACTGTTTCTCTTGCATATCAACGACCTCCTTTCCTGCACGATCAACCCAATCCACAGCTTCGCTGATGACAGCACTCTACATGCAGGAATTCAGACTGACAAGCCGATCTCTGCCGCAGAGCTGGAAAAAAGAAGACTAGCGACGACTTCTTCTCTGACAAGAGACCTGGAGGCTATCACTGCTTGGGGACGCAACAATCTTGTACAGTTCAATGCTTCCAAAACACAGTACTGTACTTTGACGAACAAAAAGCGTCCTAGCGCTCATACAGTTTCGATGGACAGTCGAGTTCTACCAAAGAGCCATTCATTTCGGCTGGTCGGAGTCCAGATCACCGAGGACCTGATCTGGCACGAACACATCTCTTCAATAGCTGCAGCTGCTGGGAAAAAGCTAGGCTATTTGTTTAGGGCTAAGAAGTACTTTTCTCCGCATGACCTTCTCACTCTATACAAGGCCCAGATAAGGCCTAGCCTCGAGTATTGCTCACACATTTGGGGTGCTGCCGCCCCGACTACATTGTCCATGCTCGATGCTGTCCAGAGGAGGGCGGTCCGACTGATCGATGACTCTTCCCTAACAGACAGTCTCGGGACTCTTTCGCACCGGCGGGCCGTCGGCGATCTAGCTCTTTTCTATCGCTACACCAACGGGCTTTGCTCCTCAGAGCTCTCTTCCATGATGCCGCCGCGCGATGTGCCTGCCAGACAGACTCGCCTGACTTCGGCGTCCCATCCTAACCGTGTCAAACTTTGTACATCCAGAACTGGCCGATACGACCGCTCCTTTGTCCCGAGGGTGTCTAGATTGTGGAACAATCTACGGGAGGAAGCTTTTCCCAGTTCTACTAACCTTAGGCAGTTCAAAAATCGTATTAACAAAATTTCTTTGGGATCATCATAGCAGCCGCGGTGTTCCGGCATTTAGGCTTCTGCCTGCGCGGCTGTTTCGATATATATATATATAAAAAAAAAAAAAAAAAAAAAGATCACTTACGCAAGTGCGGCTTGGTGTTTTCTCGCCAAAACGCATTTGCGTAGCCTGCAGGTTTTGCAGAACAGAACCTTGCGTACAATCACTAACGCCCCATGGTATGTTTCCAACGAGACCCTTCACAGAGACCTTGACATCCTTACCTAAGGGACTACATCAAACAACAAGCGCAGCCAAGTTATAGTCAAGCGGAATCGCATAACAACCCTTTGTCGCGCGCGTCAATAGACTACACAGTCGATCAAGTCCGCAAGCACACAAGGCTGCGACTCGCACTGTGAACAAAATTAAATCGTGCGACTTTAGGTTCAACCAAAATTATAATTTTTCTTCAACAATCAATCGGAAAATTAATTTTAGGATCAATTTAAAATTGCCGAATACTAATTAACAATGCCAAGGCACCCCTCAAATTGACGCACTTCTGTTTTCTTTGCTCTCCCTCCTTCCTTCCTTTCTTCTTCCCTTCTTTCTCCCTGACTTTGTTTGGTATCTGGGCAACCAGATCTGACAGACCTACTGACTTACAAGACTTCAACCAAGAGCAAAGGTCCTACGGACCGCTCTGACAGACAATGACGAATAGAATAGATAACTTTGTGGTTACGTAAGAGTGCCCTTCAATCATATTTGTCAGAGAGACAACTTACTTGACATCGGCGAGCAATTCGAGTTGTCGTGTTAGCAGTCTTCAATATAAAATTGTACAATGCCCAGGAAGAGAATGAAAACATCGGTCCCTGTTACCCACTTCATGCGTACTAGAGAGAGTAGCAGATGCGCTGAAGATTAGTCTGCGCCCATCTTACGGAGAGTCGATCTGTTTACTTATTTCATATGGTGTTAAGCCGTAACCGCAAAGAACGGTGTCTACAACTATAGTGGTGCGTCTGGCATTATTTAATCAGAAGCAAAGACCAAACTCTCTCCATCTTGCAAAGTCAGAAGCTTTTTACACCTCGCTGAATGAAAAAACACTCCGGTCAGAAATGCAGAATATGTCGAGGTCTTGTGCTTTGACTACGAGAACATGCCTTTACCACATACTCCGTCTGGAGACGTATTTCATAAAAGGCAGTTGTGAGTTTGTGGTTCTTGTACTCATTCCATGAAAACGGGAGAGTGCCGATCTTATATTGTATCTCGAAATCACAGCTAAAAAGGGAAGCAACGAGGTTACCAGCTTTTTGTATCACACTGCCTTACCGCGTCCAGTCCTCATACTATTCGCGAACTGTATCATTTTTCAGATAATTGCTTTGCACAAAATAAAAACTCGTGCAGTTTTTGCATACGTTTATTAATAGATCCTACTTAAAGAAATTTAAGAGCAATAGTTTATCAGTTTCTCAAGCCAGGGCACAGATTTTTATCCTGTGACAAATCTTTTGGCCTGATAGGATAAAAAAAAAGTCAAAAAGAAGTAGTTTATACGCCCAAGGGATGAAAATACTTGATTAAAGAAATTCACTATGGTATAAGTGAGCCAGGAGATGATCCTCAACTTCGGCCAGTGCTTTATTCGATATTTTAAAAAAACGTTACAAACATTAAAAAGAGCAGTTTGTCATATCAAAGTATCGTATTTTCAAGTATGAAAAGTCTGACTTATAAAGAGTAGTGTATCTACCGGTATAACCTAGTTTTCGGAATTTTGAAAAAACCGTCCGCTACATATACGATACCAGACAAACTTATTATACTTGCCCTCTGCCCATTAAATCAAAAAAGCTAGAATATGTTCGATTTTTAGCTGAAAAATATTCAAAAATGACCACTGGTACTATAATACAGTATTTCAAGCTGTTGGGCCGGAAACGGTTCAACAGGACAGTGAAGACGAAGACGTGGAAGCTGAAATGTTTTGAATTAATATTTCTTCTGTTTGTTATGTTCAGCAAAATAATTTTGGCGCCTGATTTGTTTCCAACAACAAAATGTCCTAACCTGTAAATACTCCTGTTTCTTCTTCCTCATCACTTCCAATTTGTGCGCCATTTGCATCTGTCTTTGGCGCTCGGCCTCTTCAGCTTCTCGCCTCAATTTATCTCTGTGTTCTTCTCTCAAAGCATCCAAAGCTGCTCTCGCATCTTTCACCTGAAATTTAAATGTACTTATCCAAGGTACCAACCAAGAAACTTCTAATGTTTATCGATGTTTTTAGATTCTCGGATGACACGATAACGATAATTACTAAATGTTTCATGTAAACTATTAGGAGTCGTGATGATATGTTCAGAAGTTTGAGAGGTTATGCTGCTGTCAGCTGCTGTTTACAAATTGTGTGACGTCATAACACATTAATTTGGGCCAAACAGGACAGACGGCGATTTCGCATGTCTAAGAATAAATTTTAAACACTTTTACGATCTTTTAGGTCTGAAAAAAATATAGTATTAATGTTTTTGGTTTAACAGAACGAATGACTTACTTAAAAAAAGTCCACTAGCCTATTCTTTGTACTTTGACTATCAGCTGGAATAAGTGAAGTCCAACATTTAAAATTTCAAGGAGTTGAGTCAAAGAAAACAAAATTTTGACAAAAAGTCAAGCTGGATTTAGAAAAAAATTTTCTACAGGAACAGCAATTCAAATGAGATATGAGAATATATTGCAAAAGTAACATTTATAAATTTTAACTGTACCATCCATGTATACAGAGTGTTCCTTAATGATATGAGAATATTTAAGGGTGTGAATCTACATGAAAAATTAATGTTACTTTGCTTTATAAACTATGCTCCAAAAATGTTTCCTTACAAAAACTGGGGGTGTTGAAGTTTTATGGAACAAATTGAAATTAATTAATATTTTCAGAACCGCTTCAGATATTTCACTGATATTTAGTACGTAGTGAAAGTTAATAAAGTTGAATAGTTTTCAATGCAAAAATAATGTTTAGCTTTAACAGTGGGTATTGATTTTTAAGAAAATAAATGGTACGCTAATGGTTTTTTGTCAAATAAAAATTATTTTTGAATTCCCCGTTCAATTTAAAACAAAAGATCTCTCTTGAATTGTTTTCCTTTGATGCGCCATTTAAATTGAACGAGGAATTCAAACATTTTTATTTGGCAAAAAACCATTGGCGTACCATTTTTCTTAAAAAATATCGAAGTCAATACCCGTAAAATTATTTTTGCATTGAAAAATATGCAACTTTATCAACTTTCACTACGTACTAAATTCAGTGAAATATCTGAAGCGGTTCTGAAAATATTAATTAATTTCCATTTTTTCCGAAAACTTCAACACCCCGAGTTTTTGCAAGGAAACATTTTTGGACCATAGTTTATAAAGCAAACCAACATTAATTTTTCATGTAGATTCACACCCTTAAATATTCGCATATCATTAAGGAACACCCTGTATACTGGAATATCTGATCCACGTCAAAAATAATTATGATGATTACAGAACTCCGAAATGGTTTCATAAATAAAATTCTTTAAAAGCGCTGCTCAAACACTCAACCAAGTTTAAAGATATTTAGTGACGACAGTTTTTTACAGCAATATTAGCTCCTTAATGTTATAAATACCACCGCCAAAATGACAACACAATTAGGAAAGGATATTACGAATAACCGTTTTTTATTTTAATTTAACACCGTGTAGGTTGAGAACAAAGCATTTGTAGACCTATGTTTATATGTGAACTTTTTGCCTTAAAATTACTCAAAGAGTCTTATGTTAAATTTATGATAATTAAAACCCTGTATATCATTATAATAGATAGCCCTACGACACCCAATGGGTGGTCGTGGTGGTTCAAGTATAAAGAAAAGGGTCAGATCTCAGAGTTGCCAGACTAAATATTTTCTAAAAGACAAAACGTGGAACATTTTTTGAGCCTAATTTTACTATCGATCCCCGCGAATACAAATTTACGCCTATGACACAAAGTACATATAAAACTCTACTCAACACTCCACGTATTGTCAGAAAATAAGTTACATCTCGAAGAACTGGGATTTTAGAGTATAACAAATGATACTGCCAATTATTGGCATGTCTAAAAATATATATTACCTGTGTAAGCTTATCTTGTAGCCTTTCAAAATGCACTCTAGCGTCATCATGTTCATGAATATGGGTCAGTAATCGCGAGTGCATTGCTGTGATTGTCATGAATAACGTCTGTACACTTGTATCATTGGCTATAGATCTGCAATGTTAAATACAAATAAATATGAATGTCCGTTTTTTCTAAATCCCACAATAGGAGTACCGAAAAATGCTTTATAGGAACTAATTTCAAAAGTATTTGAAATGATCCTGTTAGACCACATTTATCACTTGGTCTGTAGCCAAGGTTCTATTTCTCAGCATATCTTTTTCAGGGTTAGATCTAAAACACTGATTTTGCTAAAGCTTTTGACAGGATAGGTCGTGGTATTTTACTGAGCAAAATATCTAATTTTGGATTTGAAAATTTAATGGTTAATTTCTTTCAATCATATTTTGAAAATAGGTCACATTTTGTTTTTTTACCATGGTTTATATAAAGCAGCTTCAGGTGTACCACAAGGTTCCAACTTAGGCCTCCTATTTTTACTGTACATAAACGATATGTCTTGCAACTTGTCTTGTTTGAATTTTTTATACGCTGATGATCTGAAAATCTTCATAACAATTAATGCATCTCAGATTGCCGTATTCTACAGCAGAACCTTCATTCGATCCATGATTGGTTTCTAGCTAAGAAGCTGAACTTGAATGTATCTAAATGCAAAATTCTAACATTTTCAAGAAAAAAGCAGATAATTGTACATCAATATAAGGTTGCGAATAATAATCTTTCAAGAGTTGATCAAATTAAGGATCTGAGTGTATGATTCGATAAAAAACTAGCCTTTAACTGCCATATCAACTTGAAAATATCAAATTCTGTGGATTTATTGTCAGTAAGCATCTTTAGTTTGGAAGCTGTCCTATATATACTAAGTGACATATAAATCCGAACACCCAGTTTAAATGGTTTTATTTTAATAAAATTTTGTATAAGTACTTAATGAAGCATAATGAGTACATGATAAAAATTTCAAAATGATTGCACTGCTTTAAAGCCCTTTGACCTTTAATAATGTGTTGATGCACCCTGATGTGCTACGCATTCTCCAACGTGCGTAGGCATGCTTCTGATCAGGTGGTCAATGCCCTCCTGTGGTATCTCATTCCAGGCAACCACCAACTCCTCTCGAAGTGCTTCTAGAGTTTGAGGAGGACGTTGCAAATTGAGCAATCTCCTACCCATCATATCCCACACGTGCTCAATTGGGGATAAGTCCGGAGATCTTGGTGGCCATGGTAACAATGTGCCATCATTATGTTGAAAGAAGTCTATTGTGACTGTTGCAACATGTGCTCGGGCATTATCTTGTTGGAAAGTTGGATCTGCCAGGGTGTCAAGATATGGTAAAAGATGGGGTTCTAGAACTTCGTGGATATAACGCTGCGCGTTCATGTTACCTCTGATGAAGATTAAAGGTGACCTGGAACCATAAGCTATAGCACCCCAAACCATAACTCCAACAGTGTGATGAACATGTCTTTCAACAAAAAACTGTGGATTCCTCCTTTCACCACGTCGCCTTCTAACCCTGGCACGACCATCGTGCATGCCTAAACAAAATCGAGACTCGTCACTAAAGACAATACTGTTCCATTCCTGATCCCAGAGTGACCGTTGTCTGCACCACTCAAGACGATTACGTCGGTGTTCTCGAGTTAAAGGGAGGACCCAGTGTGGCCGGTATGAAAACAAGCCAAAACTTCTCATTCGTCGGTAAACACTTCGCATGCCAATAGGTCTTCCGTGTTGTGCAAACCATTCATTTGCAATGGACCTGGTAGTGGAGAAACGGTCCCTTAAGGCCAATAATCTTAGGCGGCGATCTTCACGGTCTGTTGTTCTACGGCGGCGTCCAGTGCCCCTTGCTCTTTGCGTACGGCCTTCTCGAAGCCATGCCTGACAACACCTAACCACAGTGACTACACTTCTTTGAACTCTAACTGCAATTGCCCGAAAAGAAAGTTCAGCTTCCCGAAGTCCCACTATACGGCCCCTATCAAACTCACTAAGTTGACGAAATTGTACAGGTCTCCGTACTTTAGGCATCGTAACCGATCGTAAAGGATGTCAAGAACCAAAATCCGTCAACGTTGATTCTTTACTGCGGCTGAAATATTCATTTTTAGAGCGTTAGTGAATTAAAAAAAAAGCAGCATAAAAACCGGAATGTCCAACTGATAAGGCTGAAAATTTTTTCACTTGTTATTTACAGTAAGATAAATACATTCACCAACTTTTTATTAAAATAAAACCATTTAAACTGGGTGTTCGGATTTATATGTCACTTAGTATAATTTATAGGACCTCCTTAGAACAGGTACAGAGGTGTTTCCTCAAATATGGTTCATATCATATAACGGGCATTTCTGAAGTTCATCTGTGTTATAGGTTTGATTTGTCACTCCTTGATTTGAGGCGCGTTCAATTTGCATTAATATTTTTACATAAACTGTTACATAACAAGATAGATAGTTTGCACCTATTATCACAGTTGAATTTTCAACACTTTAAGTTAGATCGCTGCAATACAAATTTAGGACTAGATTCTCCATTGTCTTACATACAATCTAATTTCAATATTATTAGTGACGTGTGTGATGTCAATGTTGACTATCTGGTCTATTTGTTGAATAAATCAACTGAACCATACGCTCAGATGAATTACATGATGTAATTGCTTCTTTTTTATTTTCTTTAGGTACAAAGACATATTCTTTCTTTGTGGGTTCACAGTTTATACTGTAAATGGAATTAATTTCTGTTGGGCAATAAAGCATTATGATTATTATCACTTATAGTGTTTTCCACTGGTATGCATTCTAGCATTATTTATTCACTCTTCATATCAGTGTTCTGCTGAGTACTTAGTGCATTTTTCTTTGTCATCATGTGTTCTACTAAAATCATTAATGTGAGATGTTTTGCACTAGATGTACGAAGAAATTTTGCGGTGCACGACAAGCTATCAAGTCAAAAGGGTTCCCAGTTTGAACCATATCTCTAACTTCCGCAAAAAACTGATAAATAATCAGTATCCATTAGTATAAATATTTCACGTAACACAGGTGTTAATCAAAAAAATGTAAAATAGCAATGGTTACTCCTATTTATAAAGGAGGCCCAAGTGAATTAACAGAAAAGTTTAATTACTGTTACTGCAAAAATAAAAGAAAAAATAGATCACTTCTTCAAAAACCAACAAAATTGTAAGTGACAACCAATTTGGATTTCAAAAACAAAAAAAAAACGGGTTGCTATTTTCACATTACTCAGATATACTCAAATTTGAACTATAAACAAATTTCAATAGGGCTTTTTTGCGATTGGTTCAAAACATATTCAAAGAATCGATCCCAAAATGTAAAATTATAATAACTTAAATATAAACGCAGGGGTACGTCAAGGATCAGAATTAGGTCAGATCCTATTATCTATCTATTATAGTCTATATCAATGATTTAATAAACTTAAACATAAATGGTAAATTCGTAGTTTTTGCTCTGATACCACAATACTTTGGGAAGATACAGATATAAACGAAATTAAGACAAAAGTTGATAGTGATGACATTCAAACGCTTCCTAGGTTTAATAAATTTAAATTATGAATTGACTCACAAAACAGACGCCATCAAATTTTTCAGAGTGATCATTGATCCTAAATTAAATTTTACTAATGATGTAGAAAAACTGCTTACTCAGCTAGCAAAGATTTCCATTATTCTAAGAACAATTAGTTACATCGTAGGAAAACCACAGATTTAAGCTGTTACTTGTCTGATTTGAAAAAAAAGTTAAGATATAGCGATCCCTTTTGGTGTGTTCGTTCCCAAAATTGTTTTTAACAAGTGCTTATTCTACAAAAACGAACTATTGGAACTAAAACATCCGCACCAAGATTTTAGTATCTCTTGGTTCATCCCCCTTCTTTTTTTGTTCTTTACTTGGCCACTTAAGGCCTTCAATTTGGGGCTTTAACGCAACCACCTCATCTTGTGGCGCCCAACGTGGGGCTGAATCCGTCTCGAAGGGCCAAGATGTCGCGGTTGCGATAGTCCCAAATTGAAGGCCTTAAGTGGACAAGACAGAACCAACGTGCGGTTAGAGTGCGCTCTTCCTCTTTGTTCCAAAAAACAATAGGCGCGACCAAATTTAGTGCCAAGAAAAACAGCGGTGGAGCAAACAATGGAAATTAAAGTAAAATTGGCATTGCGGTCGCAACATCCAGGCCAGCCAAACGCGCGACTAGTGCATTTCTAAATAATGAAAGAGATGAACCAGAAAAAATTGCGAATAATTATTTTAGACATTACAAACACAGAAAGGTGGATTTTGGATCGACTTACATTTAAAAATAATCTAACTTTGAAACATTATATACAAGTCACAAAATTAGACGAAAACAAGATCTTAAATCTTAAAGTGGTCTGAAAATTTGCATATGTCTCCCTGATACTATCAAAAAAATTAACAATATAAAGATATTCCACCGAGAGCTTAAAGACTTATTAAAGTGATGTGTGAGTTCTACCTATAGTTTCAAGTTACTTTTGTCAGATTTGTGTGCTGAGACTAACCAGTATATGCCAATGGAAAATGCCGTTAAAATCTGGTGTTGGTTCTATACTAACCTTCCTCTGCTGGAATCGCTTTTCATCCGATTTATGAAAATTTCAACTTGGCTCTTCAATGTTTTGATGAATTCTTCCAAATCAACATCGGCTACGGTCTGTGCGGCAGCCACATCATTTTCTCTGACCTTAGTCTTTATCTAGAAACACACATCCCATTCAATGATCACTCATAAAATAACTAATAGTCGATACAGTTGGAGTGGAGTGGTGGTTCAATTTACGAATACAGAATGCGTTTTGTTTATGGAGCGGCTAGGCGCATTTATCAAGAAAAATATCCTCATCGCATTATACCAGGGGTCGGCAACCTTTTGAGACGGAAGAGCCAAAAGTTACAATTTACAAAATTTCGAAGTTTTTAAAGAGCCACTAACATTTTTGTTTCAGTATTATGGTATTTGATTAGGATTAGGTATACAATTTTGATTTTTGATTTAAAATAAATAGCTTTAAATATGAAATAATATTTATTCACATAAAAACATATATTAAAGTGTTTCAACTAGCTGTGCTAGAATAATCAAATAATATAGCTATAATTATTGTATGATAAGAGGGATGTTTTTTAAGTTTTGCACATGGAAATAAAACAACACGGTAGGTAGTTTTAAATGACTTTATTGTTTTTCGAAGTATTCTCCAGGAAGATTAATACACATCTGCATGCGCTCGAACAAATTTTCGAGTACTTATTCCACTCGTTTACTGGCAGATCCAAAACGGCATTTTTGAGTGCATCAACTGCTTCTTCTGGTGACTGGAACCTTTGACCACGCAGTCTGTTTTTAATTTTCGGGAAAGTAAATCGTTAGGACTTAGAGCGGGACTATATGGAGGATGGTCCAATAATTCCACGTTTTTTTTTTTTCGTTAAATACTGCCTTGTTTTTTGGGCTGTGTGCGAGCCTGCATTGTCTTGGTGGAGGATGATTCTTCTTTCGGGGTTGATTTTTCGAAGCTCGGTGATGACTTTTTGCAAACAAATGGTTGCAATATGACCCGCTTTTGACACAAATGTCGCGACCATCTTATTCGAAACACTTCGAGAACGGATGACTTTTGTTGGCTTTTCTTCACCTTGGAACACCCAAACAGCCGACTGTCGTTTATTTTCTGGTTCATAACAGTAAATCCACGATTCATCACTACTAACAATGCTTTACACATTTTTTGAGTTTCCGGAATTGAATCGGTCAAGCGTTGTTTGATACCAATTAACCCTGGCTGCTTTCTGCTCTTCAGTCAACAGTTGGGGTATCCAACGAGAAACTAATCTCACTCCTAATTCTTCATGTAATTTTTTTTGAATTGAGGTCTCTGAGATCTTCAAGGACGCCTCAATCTCGTGATATGTCACATGTCTATCTTCAATAATGAGTTTGCGCACAGCATCGACGTTTTCCTGGGTGACTGCCGTTTATGGCGCGAAAATGTTCTCAGTTGAGTTCCATTTTTCTAATGACTTGGTGACACTTAAAAATTCACTGTAGTGAGAACACTGCACGTATTGTTGTGAAACTTTGAATTTAAGTTTACTAAAGAGTGAGGTTAAGATTCAGTACTAACGTTCGATCCGCGTGGCCTACTATGTTTCTATATGCAAAACTTAAAAGACATCCCTCATATAATTTACAAGTGTTACATCAATGGGAGCATTAGCCTTGCATGCCTTTTGAAAGTTTTTTTAAATCTAGCACATAGCGTGTTTTTAGTTTCAAGCACGCCTCTAAATTTTTATTTGATAGTTGCCATCTTATTTTACTTTTTATTATATTCATGCAAGAGAACGCTTGCTCATGAATATGTTGACCCGAAGATCCTCAGCATTTCAAATGCCAACTTCTCCACCTCACTGAAGCATTCTGGAAAACTATTCCATGCATCAAATATGAGTGCCTCAATTCCTTTTAGAGCTATCCACTTGTGCAGCGTAACGTGCATACTTTTCTGGACCTCCAACTCTTCTAATTTGCTCTGGAGTTGTCTGAACCTACCGCTCCATAAATGTTTGGTTTTCAAATCCAGCAATTGCATTTGAAACGAACCAGCATCAATTCCAAATGGCTCAATGTTGATCTCATTCATATTTGTGTTGAGATAATTTACTATGAACTGAAGAGCCGCAACTTGACATCAAAAGAGCCGGTTGCAGACCCGTACATTATACCAATTAGACAAAATTCGTGAGAATACATGAAAGGCTGTGCGAATCAGGCACCTCTCAAAGGTCTGCTGCTGTAATTGGGAGACCTGTCACAGCAAGAACAGTGCAGCAGTTTTACATGAAGTTGAGAGTAGCCCCGATATAAGTACACGCAAAATTGCAGAACAATGAGACATCTGTCACTTTACGGTGTGGCAGATTTTAAGAGAATATCAACTGTATCCTTCCTACATATAGCGTGTTCAAGCGTTATTTTCCCCAACGAGTCGTTTATTGTACTTAGCTTTTGCAACAACAGGTAGCGTTTCAAATATTTTTATCCCGTATTTTATTTACCGTTGTTAATCAATAATCATATGTGGGCTGAATTTGGAAGAATGATGGTATTATAGATAATTTTTCTGCTATATGAACTCAGACATCCAGAAACTCTTGATAAATATCCCACTTTACTACTAATCTTATTTATAACTTTTTCATAATGAATATCAAAAATTAATCGAGAGTCAACAAAAACCCCCAGGTATTTAAAATTTTCAATGAATTCAATATCTTCACCATCAATATTCAGTTGAACATTTGTACATTGCTTTTTTCCGATTAACATAGCTTTCGTTTTACTTGTATTTATTTGAGTCTGTTAGATGCTAACCATTTTGAGACAAGTTTCAAGTCTTCATTCATATAAGAGATACCAGTCTGAATAGTTTTAATACTTATAAAATCATAGTGTCATCGGCGATACTGCCCTGTGGAACACCCAACGTATTTTCAATTTTTGACGAAATAGTGTCATTAACTTTTGTAACTAGCATCCCTTTAGAAAAATAATTTCTAAACCAATCTAAAATACCGTCATGGCCACCCAGGTGACCGGATTTAAATCCGTTAGAATGTTTTCTCTGGGGGCATTTAAAGTCCTTCGTATACAAAACAAAACTCCAGTCGACACTGGAGACGAGATTCATGTGATCAGATAAGACATAGGCCGGGAATATTTCAACGAGTTCGACACTCAACGTTAAGACGAGCTAATGCTTGCATTGGGATTGAAGGATGGCATTTTCAGCAACTATTGTAAGTTCCGTCTTATTTACTGTTAAATGTTTTCATTGAAATAAAAGTTTAGGTGTAGTTTTAAAAAGACGTTTTTCCAGTTCGTTTTTTTTTTTTAATTTCCAGCGTTACCAAAGTGCAACGCCACTGGGAAAAACAAAGCAACAATAAATAACGATATGTAAATATTGTATGTTTATTTGTTTTATCGAAAGCTGGTATAATCTGAGCAAAAAAATCAAGAGAGGACATACGTGTAACTTAATTATCAAAAACATGCAATAAAGTGCTTTTTATTTTGTATTTCTCAAACGAAGCGAGATGTGGAAGACACGCAGGAGACAAAAAAGTTGTATTTTTAGCTGCTTAATTCGAAAAAATAGAAAAATTGAGAAAGTCAGTGACGCACAATTTGTTTTCCATAGATATTGGTTAGGGTGTTTTTCGGGGCTCGACTGGGCTTAATTTCAATCTAATTGGGGCTAAATTAGCCACTTACTGTCCTTAATGCCAAAACCAAAAGCGACTGAAGGTTTAAGATATATAGGAAAACCCGACCCTTTAAAAAAATTTGACACCCTGTATCTTGAAAATGAAGCACTTCTGGACCTATGTTTATATGACCTTTTGCTTATTTTCGCGCAGATATGACTTTCAATTGCGTTGGGATCTTTCGGTGGAATATACGAATCAATAAGTGAACTGAATAACTCACCTCGTTCGCAGCCATTGGAGCTGAAGGACTTGCGGGCGCTCCCTTTTGGTCGTCCGAGGTAGTACCACCACCGCTCGAATGTAGTGACTCCCAGTACGATCGGTTCAGATATCGGTCCAGTTCAGGATTGCTGCTTGCAGTAGCCTCTTCACGGGGTGTCACAGGACGTTCTGTCACTGCTTCAGTAGGCGCTGGAATAAATTATACGTGGATTTTGTGTTTTAGGTAAATGTCTAGCCTAGCTACACCAGCCGTATTTGACGAAAAAAACGATTTCAGATCAATGTCCCATTAGCTCAGATTATAATGCATCATTCAGTGAGTTTAGAACAATAAACATTGATCGTCTCAAGAAGAATATATCAAAAAATAAATCAAATCAAAATAAGAGTGAGATTTTGTCTAAAAGTGTGCTTAATGAATGTTTTGATATTATTGGAGCAAGAATATTACAATAAATTACTGTTTAAAACTGAAGTGTTCCACCATAACTTCTGTTTCTAAAGTTAAGAATTCTGAGTTGTACACCAATATGCGGCCAATAAATGTTCTGCCAGATGTTGAAAAAGTTTATGAAGAAATTATTTACGAAAAGATCATCGAATTTTTTGAGGGAAATAACATTTTAACCAAATTTCAAGCTGGATTCAGGAAGAAACACTCGACTAAAACGGCAACAGAAATGGTTTTAGAGGACTGGAGGAGATGTATGGACAATAGTGTAACAGTGTTTTTGGACTTCAAAACGGCGTTTGAGACTATTGACAGGGATAAATCACTTACAATATTGCATCACTACGGATTTAACGGATCTGTATTCAAAATTCTACAAAACTATTCAATTGACAGAAGTCAAAAAACCAAAATTGGATCTACATTATCAAGATCAAAAAATGTTTCTATTGGTAGACCACAAGGGAGTATAATAGGTCCACTACTATTTATTTTATACATTAATGACATTTGTAATATTTTAGATTATTTTAAACTTCATATATTTGCAGATGATAGATTAATATACAGGGTGGTCCATAAGTCCTTTGAAATTTCAAATTTGAATAAAATTTAACGGGTGAGCGTGAGCGGCGCGGGCGAGGTGGGGGCAGTATCTTCAGTGTCTGGGAATTCAGTCGCCATGGAGTGTTTCACTGGAGCGGATCGTGCTTTTTGTGTGCGCGCGTTTTATCAAAATAATGATTCGGCAACCATTGCGCGGCGTAAATATCGAGAATACCACAATTTACACAATTTTACAAAGTGTCCAACAGCTCAAACGATTAAGAACTGGGTTGCTAAGTTCGAAGAGACTGGTTCGACGTTAGATAAACAGCGGTGGGGTCGACCAAGGACAACTCGTATTGAAGAAAACATCAACATTGTGGCACAGTCTGTTCGTCAAAATCCTACCCAGTCTACTCGTAAGCGTTCCAGTGCACTAAACGTACCCAGAACATCTTTACAGCGGATTTTAAGGAAAGATTTACGTCTGCACGCTTACAAAATTCAGTTAGTGCAGGAATTAAAAGATAATGACGGTATTCAGAGACTAAACTTTGCGAATAAAATGTTGAATCGATTTTCTTCGCTCAATAATGTGTTGTTCTCGGACGAGGCTCACTTCCATTTAAACGGGCATGTAAATAAACAAAATTGCCGTTATTCGAGCCCCGAAAATCCAAGGCGTAAGCATCAGAAGCCCTTACACAGCCCTAAAGTTACAGTTTGGGCTGCTATGTCAGCGCATGGCATCGTAGGCCCTTATTTTTTTGAGGACGACAGAGGTCGCGCATTAACTGTTACTTCGGAGCGGTATGTAGCAATGATAAAAGAGTTTTTGACACCAGCGTTGCAGAATTTTCCAGGCTATAATACGCAGACCTGGTTTCAACAGGACGGAGCAACTGCCCACACTTCTATGCCCGTCGTCTGTTAACTTTTTCCCAGCAAAGTAATTTCTCGAAGAGGAGACATTTCCTGGCCACCACGTAGTCCAGATTTGACCCCAATGGACTTCTTTTTATGGGGCTACCTCAAGAGTAAAGTGTACGACACCACTCCGCGATCAGTTGATGTCCTGAAAGAAAATATCCGAAGAGAAATGGCAAGCATTACAGTGTTGACTTGCCGCGCAGTCATCGACAATTTTAGACGTCGTTTATATGAGTGCCGTGGTCGTAATGGATTGCATTTAGACGATCTGATTTTTAAAACATAATTCCCATTCAATAAAGATGATAACAAAATATAATAATTCTTCATAATGTAACTAGTTTGGTTTTATTCCTTTTTTTCCAGCTCAAAGGACTTATGGGCCACTCTGTACATATCAGATGAAAATATACACTGCTTTGAAAATGCTAAATTCTGACTTGACAAAAATCGTAAATTGGTTAAATGTAAATAAACTAAAATTGAATACTTCTAAAACAAAATGTATGCTAATAGGGAAATACCTAAATGAAAATACTATCAAAGTTAGCATCAGTGGAGAAATAATTGAAAATGTTGAATCAATTAAATGTTTAGGTATATATATATATATATATATATATATTGATAGTAAACTAAAGTTTGAGGATCACTATGAATACATTATTTCAAAAATTGCCAAAAAAACAAATTACTTTTATAGGGCTTCTCATAGTCTTGGTACCTATTCCAAGAAAATAGTTTATAATACAATTATTCTACCGCATTTACTATATTGTTCAACTATCTTTCACTGCCAATGAAGCTCTCAAAACTACAAGTCTTGCAAAATAAAGCTATGAGAATAATATTGAATAAAAAGTACACCAAAATAAAATCTATGTTACAATAATTGCAGTGGTTGAATATAAAAAATTTTCATACCATATTTGATTCTTATTTTTATATTTAAAATAAAAAATCATCTTTTGCCAGAACATTTAGCACTACATAGAATTGAAGAATCATTACCAAAATTATTATACAAGAGGAAATATAGATTTTCATTTACAAAATTGCAATAGTAATATAACTAACAAATCAATATTTCAGAAAGGATTACTTGAATTTAATAAACTAAATAATGATATAAAGTCTACTTGTAATTTAAAGATATTTAAAAGAAAATTAAAGGACTATTTCATGGACAATGAAAATTCTTAGAGATGCAAATTTTGTTTTTTTTCTCTGAATATCTGTATGTTATGTAATTGTTTAGTTTTTTAGAAGAATGTAATTGAATGTAATTGTAGCAATCATGCTAAATAAATCTTAAACAAACAAATCAAACTTTTTGAAACTAGACGCAGCACAGATTTTCGTCTGCAAAATTATAATAGTAGCGTTACTAGCAAATCTGTATTTCAAAAGAGAGCATTTGAATTTAATAAATTAAGTGATATTAAACAGTGTTCGAGTTTAAAAATGTTTAAAGTGAAATTGAAAAATCACTATTAATACTCAAAATGCATAGTGATGCAATTTTAATAAACAATAATGTAAAATTACAGAAAATGTATTGAAGAAAAATTGTAAACAAATAATTATACATAAGTGACATTGTAGCATTAATGCTAAAGAAATCTTCAACAAACAAACAAACTATCAAAAAAATTACCTTTGTAACTAAGTATGCTTGTGGGTCCTTTATGCTTTTCTTTCTCTTTTGCCTCAGCCTCCGATTGGCTTAAAGCCAATGCTAGTTGCAACTCCTCCTCTTCTCTCAACTCTTCTTCGCTCTTTTTTGGTGGTTCCTTATATATGAAAATTAATATGTATGTTATGTGCTCTTAGTAACCACACAGTTCATAATATACTCAGTGACATTAGAAGTGTTACACCCAGAAAAAATAATTTCTTCAACTTGTTTTTTTGGCAATGAGGTACTTTTACATCAAGAATGAAACGATAACATTTTATTGTCAAGTAAAAGACAAAAATTAATGTGTTGGGCGACCCCGCAGCTGAACACATTCATGAATACGTCTAGGCATCGAAAAAATGAGAAGATCGATGTCTGGTTGTGGCACCTCACAGTTCTACCTTCTTCTCCAAACCATTGGTCAGCGATTTGACGCGTAGTAAGGTTAGTTGTCTGAAGCGCCTATCTTGACGCTCTGTGGTACGCCTCGGTGGACAAGTTGGCCTTCTTCGTGTTCCTCTACCTTCTTCTATCCACACACGACACACACGCATTACCGTCATTGCGGTTCAATTAACACGGCGGCCAATTTCGCAATAGTACAAACCAACATCTCGATAGGCAATAATTCTACCCCTGTCAATGTCACTAGCATTGTGATAATTTGGACGTCTTCCAACTCGAGGCATTTTGTTATGCTTAACACTAGTAAATGAAAGAGCAGTAACTAAAAATATCTGTACTACTCAGCTCTCAGAGTCTGCTTTCATCACAAAAACTAAGAGAACATTTTAAAAAAGGTAAACAAAAACAAATTATTGTTGCTTATTGCCACAGCATGCTTTAAGTATAGTCATTATGTTGGCAAAAAAACGAGTTGAAGAATTTTTTTATGGGTGTAACACAGTATATACAATATCACACAGACATAGAATCAGCATAAAATAACAACTAGACGCTAATCTCTTGCGTATATAGCGTCTTCTATAAATGCATTGTAAGCAATCCTGATATTAAAAAATTTCACAATGAATGTAAAAAATGTTATATGTTATTTAGTTCTCATTTTCATATTCAAATTGAAAAAACATTTATTACCACCACATTTAGAAAACATCACAAAATTAAATAGCCATTATCATAACTAAAAAACTAGAGACAGTATGGATTTTCATTCAATTTCAATAAACGCGTCCTACAATTGTAGGAACGGCTGACGATACGGTCCTAAGATATTTAAAGGAAAAGGCTTACATTACTCATTAGAAACTCAACCCCCTCCCCCATTTATTTTACAAGCCGATTACCCGCTAACAGCCACTTCATCAAGTTTGCAACATTTGTTGCGAAATGTTTCTCCCAGGTCGAATAGTCGAGATAAGCTTGTGGTTTATTAACGGACCATCCGGTACATAAAAAACTTATTCACGCAAGCGAAAAGTTCAGACTTGTGAGCATAGAAGTACCTGACTTTGCTGCGCTAGTGAACTTTTCAAGTACTCTGGAGGCAACTCCGTGTCAGCTTTTGATGGCTTAGTAGTAGATGGCTTTGTGGCTTGCTCAAAACAGGAATCACAAACTCGGACCTGAAATAGGGAATGTAAAAGTCCTTTTCATGTTTTCCGCTATAAAATGTAAAATAAAATCGAGGCAAAATCAAAATTGACAACCCAAGTGAATTTAGATTTCGCACTCTCTAAGTTTTAAAACATGTATCGTTGGAGTATAAAGTCTAACTGCTAAGTTTTCGTATAAATAATAACGGTAGTGTCCAATAAACATAAGATACCCAAAAAAGTATACACTTATGCTTTAGGTTTAACCGAACTCGAATTATACAGTATGACACAAAAGTCCCGGAACGTATCTGTATTTTCTCGGAAAAGGTATTTTTGGAAAATGTCATGGTCAAGTCTTCAGTAACTTTCAACAAGGAATTCAACGGTGACACAGAATTTGACCTTGACCTTCACCTTCAAGGTTAATGCATGGTGAACTTTATTTTAACAAAATGCCAGCATTCGAAAGAACAGAAAATTTTACGTTCAAACACAAAGTCCAAGGTCAGGATGACTACTAAAGGTCAAATAAAGATCAAATGTGTGCTGCTAGTAAAACCTCTATAAATCTCACAGGATGAATGATGAAAATAACTATCAAGGTCAGGTCTATGGTAAATTTTAACAAGGAAGTGAATGCTGACCTTGGATTTGACATTGACCTTTACCTTCAAGGTTATTTCAAAGTCAACTTTTTTTATGAAAATGCCCATTTTTATGCCGGCAATGTAAAGAGCGAAAAATTTTACGTTCAAATACGAATTGAAGTTCAAGGTCAGGGTGCCATCTAAGGGTCAAATGTGTGCTGCTAGGAAACATCCATAAATCTCACGGGATTAGCAATGAAAGGAACTGTCAATGTCAGGTCTTTGGGAAATTTTAGCGATCTTGAATTTCACCTTGATCCTCCCCTTCATCGTCAACTTCATGTTTTTAATGAATATTCCTATTTTTTTAAAAATAATAAAATACAAATCGAAGACCAGGGTCATGGTGACAGTTCTTTAACGAGTGATCTTGGTAAAGTAATTTCAATGTCATTTTTTTCTAATAGAAGACCGCAGGAACAGCATCGGTTGAAAATCATTTGTAACGAGCACCGTAGTTCCCTCGTTACAACGTATCCATTGTTATTTTTTTAACAGAAATCATTATTTTTGATGCCGGCAACCGGAAGAGCGGGGAATTTTATATTGGAATATCTGTTAAAATTCAAGATCAAGATGACCGCTGGAGGTCAAATAGGTTAAATAAATGTCCAATATGTGCTGCTAGGAAAACCTCTAGAAATCTTCCAGAGATCGTGACGAAAATAAATGATGAGTAAATTTTTACAAGTAGCGGTGATCTTGAATTTAACCTTTAACTTCACCTTCAAGGTTAATTCATGGTGAAACTTTATTTTTCTAATAGAAAGCCCTATTTTTGACGCCAGCATTCGAAAGAACAGAAAATTTTACGTTCAAACACAATTAAAGTACAAGGTCAGGATGACTACTAAAGGTCAAATAAAGATCAAATGTGTGCTGTTAGGAAAAACTCTATAAATCTCACAGAATGAGTGATGAAAATAATTATCAAGGTCTCTGGTGAATTTTAACGAAGAACTGAATGCTGACCTTGGAATTCACCTTGATATTTACCTTCAAGGATATTTCAACGACAACTGTTTAATGATAATCCCTATTGTGATACCGGCAGTCTAAAGAGCGGAAAAATTTACGTCCAAGGTTAGGGAGCCATCCAAAGGTCAAAGGTGCGCTGCTAGGAAAACCTTGATCTTGGATTTGACCTTGATCCTCACCTTCAAGGTCATTTCAACGTCAACTCAATTTTTTTTGAAAATCCATATGTATGAAAAAGCGAAAAATTTTACGTTAATATACGAATCCAAGACCAGGGTCATGGTGACTACTAAAGGTCCAATGTGTGCTGCTAGGAAAACCAATATGAATGTTACAGGACTAGCGATAAAAATAAATATCAAGATCAGTTGTTTGACGAGTGATCTTGGATTTGACGTTGAACCTCACCTTTAAGGTGATTTGGATGTCGTTTTTTTCTAATAGAAACCAGAAGGAACAGCAACGGTTAAAAATCATTTGTAACGAGCACCATAATCCCTTCGTTAAATGTGTATTAAAATTCAAGATCAAGACGACCGCTGGAGGTTAAAATAGGTTAAATAATGGTCAAATATGTGCTGTTAGGAAAATCTCGAGAAATATGGCACGTCTTTAGTAAATTTTCACAAGTAGCGGTGATCTTGGATTTGACCTTGAACCTCACATCCAAGGTTATTGTAAGATCAACTGTATTTTCCAAATAGAAACGCCTATTTTTGTCGTAATTATCGCTATGTTTTTATTAATAAAATGTTGTCCAGCAAAGTTATCGAATTGCAACAGAAGAAACTTATCGTTGATTGTACAACACATACATACCTCCTTCTCGATTCCATACTTCGGTAAAGTAGTACTCCTCGACGTGCACTGCCCGCAGAACACCTGACCGCAAGCTCTGCAATGATGCTTGCGCTGGATGATGTTGAACTGAACCCTGCAACGATGGCAAACGTCGCCGTCCGCCCATTCTGGGGCCGTATCGGCGGCGAACATCGCGTCAGATTCACGCAGAACTGGAAACTTGTATCCTTCTGCTTTCATGGCTGCCATCAAATCCTGGAATTCGGAATAATTAACAATAAGTCAGCCGTCCAAGCTATTGCGAGGACTGTAAATTAAGGGGTGAGACTGGCAACGCAACGTTCCATCTGGCAACATGTGGTTTGCCTTCAGTATAGGGATGTTCCGATCCACGAAAAGTATCGATACCATGTAGCGATTCGTATCGTTTCAGGAAGTATCGATACTCTAAAATATCCTAATAAAAATATCGATATCATGAGTATCGAAACCTTTTGATACGGATACGTACACTGCCGAAAATCGGAGTAGTTTTTCTACAACCCTCAAGATAATGTTTTTCATCTGCATGACAAGATTGTCAAATAAGTTCGCTAATAAAAATACGCAAAAAACCTCACAGTTGTATAACTTACATCACCCACCTAAACTCGATTTTACAAAATAGTTCCGCAAATCACTTATTACAGGAGGCATCAATCACTATCATAATAAAGTTTGGTTTCAAACTATGATTTTAATCAATCAATTCTAAAAGCACTGTGTCTCATGTGTGTGTAGTTCCCCGAAACAGAATCCAACAGGGTTGCCAGATCGTTTAGCTCAGTTTCCCCAGTCGATATGTAAAAAACCCCTGAATTCAGGTTTAGGATTTGTTAGGTATTACTGGATCTTAAAATATTTTTCTGAGCGACATATTTGTTTGTATGTCGCTAAATACCCTAAAAGGTAAAAGTATTTGTTTAGAATCGAAGGACAAATAAATACAAAGAGTACTATAAAAGTTTTGCAATATGACTTGACAAACGGACACCGGAGACTGGATGTAGTTTAAGCATAGACCAGTGCTTACAAGAAATGGCGCTTGCATTAAAGAATGATTGTCCTCATCGTACAACTATATTTAGGGGGTACAGATAATTCCGAAGGGGCAACAACAGAGGAGAGGAAAACATCACTGCTGTGAGGAAAATGCTTGACGAAGACCGGAGAGTGACATACCAACAAATAGAGGAGACCTTACACCTTCATGCACCAGCAATTCATTCAGTTCTGCATGACCATTTACACATAAGGAAACTTTGTTCTCTCTGGGTACCGCATAGCATGACGGAAGAACAGAAGACTCGTCGTACGATTTGGTGTCGAAAGATGCTGAAAATGTTTGATAAGGGGCATTCTCGTTATATGATGAGCATCGTGAAAGGTGACGAGACTTGGCTCTATTATTACGTTGTACCGACCAAGGCTCAAAACAAAGTTTGGGTCTTTGGTAATGAGGACACACCTGTAGCTGTCAGAAAATCTCGATCTGTTAAGAAAAAATGCGGGATTGTGTAGCGTGTAGTTTTGGACACACAGAAGGCAGGAACAGAGCCTGCCTAAAGTCATAGAGTCTATGAAAAATCTGCAGCCAAAGTCAAGAATGAACACTTGGTACTCCCACCATGACAACGCTCCACCTCACCGCGCCAAGCCTGCACCGAGTATTTGACCACTACAGGACTGAAACTTATTGAGAACCCTCCTCACAGTCCAGATCTGTCTCCCTGTGACTTTGCACTGTTTCCGCATGTGAAAATGATGCTAAAAGCGAAACGATTTGCTATCGATGAGGAACTTCTGAGGGATTGGGTCAACGAAGTCAATAAATAAAGCTGTATTGCAAAACTTTTATAGTACCCTTTGTATTTAACTGATTATAGAATACGCACCAATAGTTAACTAAGCAATCGTTCAATACACCGACACCATTTTAACGATATTTTCAAGTTGACTGCTCACAGGCTTCAAAACACTAACCGTGGCACTCGTATAAAAACACAATGGAAATGAGCTCTGATAACATACACGATGCACTATTTGTTGTGTACAGATAAAAATAAACTTAAAAGCAAAACGGTGATTCTACGTCAACCTGTTTAATAATATGAATCATACATTTTCAAGGACGAATTGCTGTAATTAAGTTATATAAAAGCAGGCGTCGAATCAATAACCTCTAATCTCCAGTCGAAATAAGTTCCTTGGTGATTGTACTAATTATAGAATAGACAATAACTTAACAAAGTATGTAACGTAATGAAATGTAAAAAAAGTTATCACTGTATAATGGATAAAGATGATATAAGTTTGTCCAAGGTAAATATTTATTTTGTTGCAGACTGAAATATCTACGTTCTTAGAGATCATCAGTGCAGAATTTTAAAACACAAATGAGGCTGTGTCTTCTCAATTATTGGACATTTCATTGTTCAAATGTATATTTATGTTCTGTACACTATTATCCTCTTTTTCTGTTTTGTTTATCAGTTGTTAAACGTTGATAAGGACCTACAAATGCTACAATTGATAGAACAATACAGGGTGGCCCAAAGAAAAGATCGCACCCCTATTTGTGACTCTCCTGGTATATTTTGGGAAAAACGCTCGGACACGTCAATTTTGATTTCTAGCGCACGTCTTTTCATCTATAGCCGTACAAAACAGGGTGATCCAAAAATAAGATATTGCGTTACACTTTAGATTTTAAAATGGAAACCCTTTTTTTAATTTTTAGATTTTCCATGAAGTTTTTAGTAACTTTTGTATAATAAAGTTTATACCTATCTTCATTCGTTGTGAAGCTACTTGAGTTTATAATAAAATTCTACAAATTGTGATAATAAGGGATTATATCGTAAAAACAATAACCAATATATGTATGTCCATAGTAACAAGACTTTACTTTAAAATTAAAAACAAGTCTTCCGAGTATTAAAAAACAAAAACCAACTTACAGTTTTCATACACATTCAAGTTAAAGTAAAAATTAATTTGCTATAAAGAGGGAATGTGGTAATAAGTGCTGAAAGTGATGTCCATTTACCGACATGCAATAATAAAGATTTTGTTCGAATCTACGAGCCCCTTCCCACTTCAGTTGGCACAACTATTGAATTCTTAGTTTTTTTCTTATCAAACACAAATAATAAAAATGTAGCAGGGTTTTATAGGTTTAAAATATTAACAATGAATATTTTGATAACATATAGTAGAAAACACCAACTTTATCACTCCCTAATCAAATTTGCAGCATAAAAATAACACATGTTACAATTACAGCATATCAACCTATTTTCATTTCAATGCGAAATAAGCCTATAACGCATAGGTGGCTGAGAAAAATAAAAGCCAAGACAATTGTTTTTAATAATCACAGCTGTCAGAATACGTTTAAAATAGTTTTGGGTAGTTAAGGTTTTCAAAACGGGTAGAGAAAAGGTTATTAGTGAGAAAATTCAGTTACTGATAATTAATTTTTTAATTCTGGGAAATCAACTCAGAAATTGCAACTTTGTTAGACTTATCGCGGTACAGTGTGCGAAATATTGTTAGAAGATACAGGGTGGCCCATAAGTCCTTTGAGCTGGAAAAAAAGGAATAAAACCAAACTAGTTACATTATGAAGAATTATTATATTTTGTTATCATCTTTATTGAATGGGAATTATGTTTTAAAAATCACATCGTCTAAATGCAATCCATTACGATCACGGCACTCATATAAACGACGTCTAAAATTGTCGATGACTGCGCGGCAAGTCAATACTGTAATGCTTGCCATTTCTCTTCGGATATTTTCTTTCAGGACATCAACTGATCGCGGAGTGGTGTCGTACACTTTACTCTTGAGGTAGCCCCATAAAAAGACGTCCATTGGGGTCAAATCTGGACTACGTGGTGGCCAGGAAATGTCTCCTCTTCGAGAAATTACTTTGCTGGGAAAAAGTTGACAGACGACGGGCATAGAAGTGTTGGAGGTGTGGGCAGTTGCTCCGTCCTGTTGAAACCAGGTCTGCGTATTATAGCCTGGAAAATTCTGCAACGCTGTTGTCAAAAACTCCTCTATCATTGCTACATACCGCTCCGAAGTAACAGTTAATGCGCGACATCTGTCGTCCTCAAAAAAATAAGGGCCTACGATGCCATGCGCTGACATAGCAGCCCAAACTGTAACTTTAGGGCTGTGTAAGGGCTTCTGATGCTTACGCCTTGGATTTTCGGGGCTCCAATAACGGCAATTTTGTTTATTTACATGCCCGTTTAAATGGAAGTGAGCCTCGTCCGAGAACAACACATTATTGAGCGAAGAAAATCGATTCAACATTTCATTCGCAAAGTTTAGTCTCTGAATAGCGTCATTATCTTTTAATTCCTGCACTAACTGAATTTTGTAAGCGTGCAGACGTAAATCTTTCCTTAAAATCCGCTGTAAAGATGTTCTGGGTACGTTTAGTGCACTGGAACGCTTACGAGTAGACTGGGTAGGATTTTGACGAACAGACTGTGCCACAATGTTGATGTTTTCTTCAATACGAGTTGTCCTTGGTCGACCCCACCGCTGGTTATCTAACGTCGAACCAGTCTCTTCGAACTTAGCAACCCAGTTCTTAATCGTTTGAGCTGTTGGACACTTTGTAAAATTGTGTAAATTGTGGTATTCTCGATATTTACGCCGCGCAATGGTTGCCGAAACATTATTTTGATAAAACGCGCGCACACAAAAAGCACGATCCGCTCCAGTGAAACACTCCATGGCGACTAAATTCCCAGACACTGAAGATACTGCCCCCACCTCGCCCGCGCCGCTCACGCTCACCCGTTAAATTTTATTCAAATTTGAAATTTCAAAGGACTTATGGACCACCCTGTATAACGTAACTGGTTCAGTTGATATTAAGCCACGATATGTGAAAATAGTAATATCACAAATACCGACCGAAGAGCATTAAGAAGAATAATTGTGAAAAACAGGCTTGCCAATCATTTACAATTAAGTGCTCTGTGGAATGACGCTGTTGGAAGGAGAATTTCGAGGTCCACAACTCATAGAGAGACCCAAAATCTGGGATTTAGCACTTAGCAAGGTAAGTTTTCTTATAAAAAAAAGTGAAGTAAAAACCCTAATGTTGCACAACATGTTTATATGCCAAAGAAAAGCCACTATTAACTCCACTGCAAAAGAAAAATCGGCTTAGATGGGCTAAAGAACATAGACAATGGACACCTCAACAATGGTGTGCAATACAATGGAGTGATGATTCCCGATTCGAAGTTTGTGTTGGTGACAGTCGCAGTAGAGTTATTCGTAAAAAAAATGAAGCATTCCATGTTGACTGTCTGAAGAGAAAAGTGAAATTTCCAGCATCCATTATGGTCTGGAGCAGTATGTCATCAAAAGGAGTAGGAAAACTTCATTTTATTGATGGAAATGTGGATACAAACAAATATTTGACAATTTTAGAAGAATCGCATTTACCAGTGATGGAAGAATGTTTGACATCCGGCCAAGATTTTGTGTTTCAGCAAGATGGTGCAGCGTGCCATACCTCAAAAAAGGCTATAAAATGGATGGAAGAAAATAATGTATCACTTTTGAAATGGGTTTCTAGCAGGCCAGATCTGTCACCTATTGAAACTTTGTGGCACGAGATGAAAAAGGTTCTACGACAACATCCTACTCGTACAATCACCGAACTGAGACAAAAGCTCCAAGAAATATGGGATTGTTTTACACCAAATTTTTGCCAAAACTTGGTTAACACTATACCCCAAAGGAATTTCAGCCGTAATAATAAAATAAAGGTGATGTTACCCAATGGTAATATTTCAATTGTTGCTTTGTTATTTTCGCGCATTTATACGCACATTGTTTATTTGTTCAGATGTTCTATTAGTTATAGGTCTAAGTGATTTCAAATATGTATTTTTTACGACTAGAGTGCATCTAAAATGTTTTTGAGAAAATAAATCGTTTTAGAAGTAAATAGTTTCATCATGTTTAGTTTATAAAGGCATATTTTGGTACAAATCTTGAAGTGGGCCAACTGAAGTGGAAAGGGGCTCGTATTCCTCACATTTTCAAGCATGTCTTGAGTTGTCTTTATTCTATATTCTTGAATGGAATCTGGCTTCGTACTAAAAACTTTTCTTTTCAAATGGCCCCGAAGAAAGTAATCTAAAGGACTTAGGTCTGGAGATCTCGGCGGCCACTCGATGGGGCCTCGTCTGCCGATCCACTGATTCAGGAAATGTACTGGAGCCACATAGTGCGGCGGTACACCATCTTGTTGGAAGTGAATATAATTTCCATTAAAATTAACATCATTTAGTATTACTTCGATAATTCATGGCTCTATTGTATTTTTTGACATGTCCAAGTACGTCTCGCCCGTTAAGTTTTCAGGAATAAAGAAAGTTCCTACAATATGATTTCCGAAAATGTTGGCCCACACATTTATTTCTTCAAGATATTTCGAGTGTACTTCTCGAAATAAATGTGGATTCGAGCACTCCAATATTGACAATTATGTCTATTCACAACGTACACTCATCCGAGAAACAAATATTGAATAACAGATTTGCATTGCTGATTAAACGTTGGGACATCAAATCGCAAAACTCCAACCTTCTATAAAAATCGTCTTCATTAAGCTCATGGACAAGTTTTGTCTTGTAATGCGTGATTTTTTTGCTAGTATCTTTTTGGCAACACTGTTTTTGACAGATAACGCGTGAATCGTGTCTTGTGTCATTGTCAAACTTGTTCAGTTTGGTCTATAATTTAACCATGAATCGACTTACGAACGAACAACGCTTGCAAATTATTGAATTTTACTATCAAAATTCATGCTCGGTTAAGAGAGTGCCTCGAGCACTGCTTCCAATTTATGGGCAATTTGGTCGGCCTACTGAGGGAGCTATTCGGAAGCTTGTGACTAAATTTCGAACCCAGTTTAGATTATTGGACATTAAACCATCAACACGCAGACGTAGAGTGAGGACTGAAGAAAATATTGCGGCTGTATCCGCCAGTGTTAGTGATGACCGTGAAATGTCGATTCGCCGCCGTTCGCAGCAATTGGGCTACGTGGAAAATTTTGCGACAGGATTTGGGTGTAAAGCCTTATAAGATACAGCTGGTGCAAGAGTTGAAGCCACACGACCTCCCACAACGTTTCCCGTTTGGTGAATGGGCGCTGACAAAGTTGGAGGAAGATCCACATTTTTATCGAAAAATTGTGTTCAGCGACGAAGCTCATTTCTGATTGAATGGGTACATTAACAAGCAAAATTGCCGCATCTGGAGTGAAGACCAGCCAGAAGCATTGCAAGAGCTGCCAATGCATCCCGAAAAAATCACTGTTTGGTGTGGATTATGGGCCGGTGGCATCATCGGGCCGTACTTCTTCAAAGTCGACAATGGCCGGAACGTAACTGTGAATGGCGAGCGCTACCGTGCGATGATAACAAACTTTTTTTTGCCCAAAATGGAAGAGCTAGACTTGGCTGACATGTGGTTTCAAAAAGACGGTGCCACATGCCACACCGCACACGAAACAATGGCCCTATTGGGAGGCGAGTTCGGTGAACAGTTTATCTCACGTTTGGGGCCCGTCAATTGGCCGCCTAGATCGTGCGATTTAACGCCGTTGGACTATTCCCTGTGGGGCCATGTTAAGGCTAATGTCTACAGAGATAAACCAGCAACGATTGACGCACTGGAAGCCAATATTGAAGCATTTATTCGTGAGATAACAGCCGATATGTTGGAGAGAGTGTGCCAAAATTGGACCTTGCGCATGGGCCATCTAAAGCGGAGCCGCGGCCAACATTTACATGAAATAATCTTTAAATATTAAATTATATCGACCGTTTTATCGACTCAAATAATGATTTAATCGTTTTTTCAAAATTTTGTGTTTTTTTTCAATCCTATATCTCTTAAAAAATCACCCGTTACGTGTGAAATTAAGTGTTTTTCAAAATTCTTTGTGCTGTTGAGCGTATAAATCCTGAAGAAGTAAACAGACCACGAGTAGTGTTGCCAAGTGCTACGTGTCCCAAAACTGCTATTTCTGTGGCCGCATTTCTAACTGCTCGATTTTCTCGATGGCGATTACGTTGAAAATTAGACACACATCCAGTTTCTTCAGATTTTCTTATCAACTTAGCCACTTATTTATCGTTAATATTTTTGTCTGGATGTAACGCATTAAACAACCGGGCAGTAGCTCTTGCAATGCTCCCATTTTGGTAATACAGTTTTGTTATGTCTACCGTTTCTTGAATTGAGTAAGCCATTGTTTAATATTTATAACAACTAAGTAGGTAACTTAACAATTTGAAATGAAAGACAAAGTTTTTCTATGACATATGATGATACTGAATGTTCTTGCTGGTATCCATGATTATTACTTGTTGCCGTGCATTCCATAATTATCTGTATTAAGTTTCGAATATGATTATAAACTCAAATAACTTCACAACAACTGAAGATAGGTACAAACTTTATTATAAAATAATAAAATATATATATTATAAAAGTTACTAAAAACTTCATGGAAAATCTAAAAATTAAAAAAATGGGGGTTTATAGATGAAGAGACGTCCCCCTAGAAATCAAAATTGACGTGTCTGAGCAGATTTCCCAAAATATACCAGGAGAGTTACAAATGGGGCTGCGAACTTTTCGTTGGACCACCCTGTATGTCAGGAAAGTCGATAAACACGTACGCAGGAATCTTAATGACTTCAAGAAGCTATACAGTAATGGACAAAAGTCTATAGACAAATTAATATTGTGCTGTATTTCTTTTTTAACTTGTTTTATTAATACACCAACCTGTATACATAACTCGTTATAGCATAATACATAAATACATTCATTAGACTCCCTTCAATAAAAAATTAATTGAAAAAAACTGGAACTATGAAGGACCAAAACATATAGACAAAGCAAAACAATTATAGAAAAAAGAAGCAAAGTTCATTGAATTATAGAAAACCAACCATGTTTGTGTTAATATTTTGTAGCATAACCATTCACCGCCTGGCATCGTCTCGGCATAGATTGTACAAGTTTCTTGATATAAGATTCATCAATTTTTGCTCTAAAGCGGCAAAAAGTTCATCCTTGTTTGAATAATTTTTATCTTGTATTTGCTTATCTAAGTATTCCCATAGATTTTCAATGGGGTTTATATCGGGAGACTGTGGAGGCCATTTGAGAACTGATATTTTTTCATCCAGAAAGAATTTCTTTGCGAGATTTAAAGTGTGCTTCGGGTGATTATCTTACTGGAAGATTGATCAAAGTGCATATTGTCTTCCATATAGGGTAACATGACATGCTTTAGTATGTCGGCGTATACAAACTTATCCATAATGCCATCTATTCTACGTAAACGTCCCATTCCAAACCCCGAAAAGCACCCCACACTTAGGGTTCAATCTTTGTCCAGTAGGACGTCTAACGTAATGAACACCAACTGATCCAAACATATTGAACTTGGATTCGTCACCGAAACATACCCTCTTCCAGTCACAGATGCTCCAATCAAGATGCAACCGTGCAAATTGTAATCGGTCCATTTAATCTTCTACTTATAGTTTTTGTAGAAACACTGACAATTCGTTTTGTCTCGATTTCGGCTTTTATTTGTCTTGGGGTTTTAAACGGATCTTTGGACGAAATTACTTTTATTAATCTAACTGATCTAGCATTTAGTTTTTCAGGCCGACCACTTCTCTTAGAGGCTTCCAAGATACCGTTTTGTTTATATTTATTCAATATTGCCCAAACTGCTTTACGATTAAGCTTGAAATTTTTGGTAATGTCGACTTGAAGTTGACCATCTTTGTATAATTCAATGATCTTAGTTTTTACATCGAAAGAAATTTCTGGACCACGCGGCATGGTCTTAAAATCGCTCAACTTATTCCACAATACTTGATGAACACAAATTAATCCTCTTCTGACACGAAACTGTACTAATGTTGAAAAGAATTTGTCTACTTGTGTATCTAACGAAGCTACAAAGTAATCGTAAACAGTGGTTGATTCGTGATCAACGCGTGATCGGTAGCCATGGCGCTCTGTCGGCCTCTTCCTGATTGGCTTGTAGCGACGAGCCTCCAGACAAAGTCGCACGGTTGCCAAGCTCGGCGAGTTTTCGCCAGAGTGGTTGATCACATTGGCATGGATCACAAATCAATCTGTTGGTGCAATACGTGCAATAACTGTTGTAAAGGACATTATATAACAATAAATGGCATCACAAAGGTATATTCCAATTTGATCTGCAGCAAATTATGAACGGCATATACGGAGATGCGAAAACAAGCTCAAAAAGGTGAAGAAAATTTTTGTGCAATCTTTATAGTTAAATTTTTCCTAAGAGATAGCATCAGTGAGGGAATTTTTTTCTATTGTCTTATTTTTCACATTAATGCGATGTCGAGGTATGTGGCCCTATCGCAATTGAAAATAAGGTTTCGATAATCCTTCCATAAAGTTTCGATGAGTACATCTGAAATAACCTTGAGATATTCTTCAGGGAAATAAAAAAATCTCCTTTTGTGTTTTTTTGTGCAGATTTATCTATTAAAATCCTATCCGCAATCTATTTTCCGTGCACACACCTTCAACCGAATGTATGCCATATATGATATTACCGTTTCCAACTTTCACCAAGGTTAATAGGAACCATAACAGCTCCCTACCCTTACCCCCTATAAGAATATCGATTTGTAGCCTCGCATTTCAAGGTTAGACTCCTTGTAATGTTTCTGTTCAACATTCGGCGATTTCTGACAATTTTCCCAATAAAACATGATCATTGTGACATTAAGCCTGGCAACGCTGCATAGTAGAGGGAACTCTCAGCGTCACGTTGATGGTTCGTCACCACGCACAGGATTGTAATCAGTTACGGATACCCGTTTATGAGCGCGAACGTTTTATGCACGTCTTGACTTGATTTTTCTTGCGGAAATTTAATATTAGTCTAAAATGTCTGCTGACACAGATACAGCTGATGAAGTGGTTGAAATCAGCTTAACGCCACCCAGAAAAAGGGCTAAAAAGCTTCATCTTAGCGCAGGTGAAAAACAAATTATTCTAAATATCTACAAGAACCAGATGCAAGAGAATAGTGGATTGGCTATAGAAAATATCGTATGTAAGGTTGCTGAAATTTCTGGAGTAGGTCGATCAAGTGTTTACAAAATCTTGAAGGAATATAGACAAAATCACTCACTATCTGAGCCAAAAACATATCCAGCGAGAAAAAAAATCATCGAAAAAATAGATGACTTTGACAAAAGTGCCATTAGAAGAAAAGTACATCACTTTTTCTTCAGGAATGAAATACCTACAATAGATAAAATATTGAAGCAAGTGAATGATGATGAGGACCTGCCAAATTTTAAAAGATCTACGTTCCATAAGCTGTTGAAAGAACTAGACTTTCGATTTTTGAAAAGAGGAAGGAATAGTTTATTGATAGAAAAGGAGGAAATTGTTATCTGGAGGAGAGAATACCTTAGAAAAATTAGGCAATTCCGCGCTGAAGGAAGAAAAATTTATTATTTAGACGAAACATGGGTGAACGCGGGGCATACGCAGGGAAAGGTTTGGGTAGACAGATCTGTGAGGTCCTCAAGGCAGGCTTTTTTAGATGGCCTTTCGACGGGATTGAAAAATCATGCAGGTAAGTTTCGAAGTATATGAACTTTTTTGGATGCAGATAATTCATTTTCTGATCGAATCAATGATTTGGAAGCTCCGAACTCAGTTTTGCTATCTCATCCAAGTTTCTGAGTATTTCCTTCACCCAAAAACTAATCTAAGACCCTATCCTACACTAACCTAAAAAGAGTAAGTTGCTTAATTTCGTCATTTAGTGCGCTCGCTGAGAAGTAAAATAACTAATTACTTTCAGGCAAGGGAAAACGCCTGATCATTTGCCACATATGTAGCGTAGATGGATTTGTTCCTGAAGCATTGTGGGCATTTGAATCCAAAAAAACTGGAGACTATCACGAAGAAATGGATGGTAACTCATTTGAAAATTGGTTCAAAAAAATTTTACCGACACTTGATGATAACGCAATTATTGTGATGGATAATGCCCCGTACCACTCCAGAAAATTGGAAAAAATTCCAACAATGGCCACCAAAAAGGCAGACATTCAACAGTGGCTTGTCTCAAAGAAGATCAACTTCGACCAAACAATGGTCAAAGCTGAGCTGATAAATATAGTCAAGCGACATAAGTATAAATATGATTTAAAAATTGTTGACGAAATGGCCAAAAACCAAAATAAAACGATTCTCAGGCTGCCTCCCTATCACTGCGAACTGAATCCTATCGAGTTGATTTGGGCCGACATCAAGCAATACGTGGCGTCAAATAACAGCACTTTTAAGTTTTCTGACCTTAAAACACTGTTTGATGTTGCTGTCGATAGAATTACGCCAGCAAAATGGAGAACATGTATTGACCATGTCCAAGAGAAGGTTGAAACCAAAATGTGGGATATGGACAATATCATTGACACCCAAGTTGAACCCCTTATAATTGACATCAACAATTCTGATGATTCAAGCTCCTCGGGATACAGCATATAAATCGATTGATACCATTAAGACTGGCAGTTTAACGGGCTTTTTAGCAAGACAGGTAAGTTCATTATAGACTGCAATCAAAGTGTAAGTTTCTAGTTATTAATGTGGAAATTCCAAATTTATAATTACACAAAATTAGGGTTAATTTAGGAGTTCCAAAGCATAATAGTGCCATTTTGACCTTCTTCCTATTTCTCATGTAAATTTTAATAGCAATCAAACTAACAAACTTTATGGAGTCTGTAATAAACTTTTGTACTACTACTACTACGTCTGTAGTTTCTATTTGCTCAAGAAAATTTGCTCTGCATTGTGAATAGAAGGTTGATTTGTAAATATTATTGGGTATATATGTAAGTTAATAATAAAATATGAACAATTTCAATTGAGATGGTCCACAAGTTTTTTTCGTGTGCGTTTTAGTAACATTTTGCTGAAATGGTGAATACAGAATTTTTTGCAGTGATTCCTAATGTCGAAATATGATTAGAAAGGCGTGGTATATTCCTGATAATTTACTATGCTTTTGATAGAATTTACAGCAACACATATCTTGTACGACATTTTTTGATAGATCAGTCACAATAGCTTGATACGGCCCTGTAGCGTCTCCTACGGTTAAGTTCTTGATCACGTGCAATACGGGTGTATATGTTTGATTTTACTTTGTTTCTTCGATGGATACAGAGTACATATTTTTGTCCCTCATAAAAAAGTGCTTATATTCAGACTTGTATTGTGTTCATTGCAGATAATGTAAAAACAAGCAATTTACTTTTCGTACTAATAACGCATTTGTTTATGGAGCAATGAAGTATGAATTCGTTTTCTAAAGGTATTTAGGTAAATAATCATAATTGTCTATATACTTTTGTCCATTACTGTACATACACAATAGGTGCTCTTTACGAAAGTTCAAATGAGCTTCTTACCTTTAGAGCGCCGTGCTTAGGATTCTTTCTGAATGCAAAATTCCAGGCTTGTATGAGTTCTAACAGCTTTGTGCGAACATTCTCGTGAACAGTTGTTTTTGCTAAATCATGCAGAAAATCACAGAAAGCTTTTGCTGTCAATTCCTCGTGGACAACAGGACCTGAAAAAAAAGCCTGATCATACACTGTTCATGCACGTTAGAGTTAAACTCACCACAATTTTTAACCATGCTCTCAACAACGAGAAGAGCATAGTAAGCCGAATGCGGATTAGTACTGGTCAGTTTTTTCTTCAAAGCAGCCAGAGCATATCGCGGCCTGGAAAATATGTGAAGTTGATTAATGCAAATATGGTAATACTACTGCTACTGCTTAATCGAGCGTCAGTACTGAATCTTAACCTCACTCTTTAGTAAACTTAAATTCAAAATTCCACAACAATACCTGCAGTGTTCTCACTACAGTGAATTTTCAAGTGTCACCAAGTCATTAGAAAAATTTAACTCGACGGAGAACATTTTCGCGACATAATTTATTACAGCTTTCAGAGACAATTATCGCAACAAGAATGCCTTGCTGAGTTACTGTCTGTTTTCGGCAACGAAGGGCCACATCAGTCGATAATTTCCCGTTGGTATGGAGAATTAAAACGTGGACGGGTGAGTCTTAGCGACAATCCCAGGGTGGGTGCACCAAAAACGGCAGTCACCCAGGAAAACGTCGATGCTGTGCGCAAACTCATCATTGAAGATAGACATGTGACATATCGCGAGATTGAGGCGTCCTTGAAGATCTCAAAGACCTCAATTCAAAAAATTTTACATGAAAAATTAGGAGTAAGAAAATTAGTTTCTCGTTGGATACCCCACCTGTTGACTGAAGAGCAGAAAGCAGCCAGGGTTAACTGGTGTCAAAAAACGCAAAAAATGTGTACGGCATTGTTAGTGGTGATGAATCGTGGATTTACTGTTATGAACCAGAAAATAAACGACAGTCGGCTGCTTGGGTGTTCCAAGGTGAAGAAAAGCCAACAAAAGTCATCCGTTCTCGAAGTGTTTCGAAAAAGATGGTCGCGACATTTGTGTCAAAAGCGGGTCATATTGCAACAATTCTTCTTAATGAGCAAAAAACTGTTACTTCGGATTGATATACCACCAGTTGTTTGCCAAAAGTCATCACTGAGCTTCGAAAAATCAACCCCGAAAGAAGAATCATCCTCCACCAAGACAACGCAAGCTCGTACACAGCACAGAAAACAAAGCAGTATTTAAAGCAAGAAAACGTGGAATTATTGGAGCATCCTCCATATAGTCCCGATCTAAGTCCAGCGATTTCTTTACTTTCCCGAAAATTAAAAACAGACTGCGTGGTCAAAGGTTCCAGACACCAGAAGAAGCAGTTGACGCATTCAAAAATGCCGTTTTGGATCTGCCAGCAAACGAGTGGAATAAGTGCTTCGAAAATTAGTTCGAGCGCATGCAGATGTGTATTAATCTTCGTGGAGAATACTTCGAAAAACAATAAAGTCATTTAAAACTACATACCGTGTTGTTTTATTTCCATATGCAAAACTTAAAAGACATCCCTCGTAATGATTGCCCTCATCGTACGACTATATTCAGGTGGTAAAGAGAATTCCAATGGGGCTATATCACTCTGGAGGACGCTGAGAGGGAAGGAGGATAGAGGAAAACATTACTGCTGTAAGGATGATGCTTGACGAAGACCGGAGAGTGACATACCAACAGATAGGGGAGACCATACACCTTCATGCACCAGTAATTCGCTTTGCTTTGGAGCGTGTCAACTTCACTCTGTCTACGATTTCTGGGATTCTAACAGTACGGTTTCGCACTGGCGGTTTTTTCTTCATCACATTACCTGTTGTGTTGAATGCTTCCACCCATCGCAAAATGGTGTTACGGTCTGGTGGAACACGAACGTCAGACTCGCCATTTTGAAAGCACCGACGTACAGTGAACACACTATGCTCAACGTTCCAAACCATCTTGCCAACTGAAACGGCACTTCTCTCACTATCCAAAACGCCCTTCCCCACCGACACGGGACCAGCCCACTCGATGTAGTACCCATTCGAAAAACATGCGTTCTTTCTGACGGACCCTGTAGAACCCTTTGTACACTACTCGTCGAAATGAGTGGTACTCCAGACTTCAGTTTTAAAGCTAAAAATGGACCAGTTTGTTCAATGATGGGCCCAAGCCCATGGTGATACTTGATTCAGTGCTGAGCAAAATATATTGATACTATTACCATATGATCTATCGAAATAAGATAGCACCAAATGCTATCTGTTACCAGAATCGCCCGCTACGAAAGCGAAAACAGCAAGCTGTCTGTTGGAACTGTATCCCACTTTGTATTGTCAGCTGAATAATTAATCACCTAAAGTTCTTCCTCCTTTCTCATGCACCTCAAAGCTGCACGTTTACAGATTCCAATCTATTTTAATTGAAGAGCGTTAAAACAAAGTTTGACTATCAGGGGTGCTGACGGCCCAAAGCATGAGTTCAAGTGAGAAAAGTGGTGAGAAAACAATTAAAAATAATGAATTTATACAAGTTATGTACCAGTCTATAGAGAAGAAGATGCTGAACAAGGACTTTTGCCTCCATGTTCCTTTCTTATCAGTTTCAGTATTGTATTTCATTTGTTCTTTACTTTGGTTTGTATAATGCACTTTGCAGTCAGTATCGATTCAGAACTCATTCAATTAACATCGTTGTATTTGGTTGTTCTCAAAAATAAATCTTTTTAAAAACGGTTTTGTTGAAGAAAGATATTTGAGTTACATAAAAAGTGAGTTAATTTTCTGAGAAATTGAATACCATAATGCTAAATTTAAATGGATAATAATAAATAAGAATGTGTGAAAAAAAACGAGAATTACTGATATAAGGTCTTTGCTACTGTTTTATTGACGTAAGCAAAGATAATTATTCATATGTATGAATGTTTCAAGATCAAAGGCACACGATGCATAAAATAAATATAAAAAATGATTTCAATTTACAAGAATAAAGGCATGTTATCAGTTTTTTCAAAAATATTGCGATGGTAATGTATAACAGAATATTGAATATTTCAACTCTAAATTATCTGATAAATGTAACTCAACATGGTTATACAGGGTGGGCCATAAGAGTGTTGGCGATTTAAATCTTAAATTTCTCGGAAAAGCGGGGCGCGGGTTGAGGGGGGGGGGGCAGATAAACTGTTAGCCGCGCCGTTACCTGGAAATTTAGTCGCCATAGAGCCGTATACGGGAGCTTAGCGTGCAGTTTGTGTCCGAGTATATTATGAAAACAATAAATCGGTTTTTACAGCAGGACGTTTGTATCGACGTGAACACGGTTTACGCGATTTGAGAGAAGTTACAAACGTCAATGTGATACGGAAATGGATCAGAATGTTCATTATTGAAGGGAGTCTAATGAATTTATTTATGTATAAGTGAATTATGTATACAGGTTGGTGTATTAATAAAACAAGTTAAAAAAGAAATTCAGCACAATATTAATTTGTCTATATACTTTTTTCCATTACTGTATCTATTTAAAAATAAGTGATTGTTAACAGTTAATGAGTCTACAAGAAACTATACTAAAGTTTTTAACTATATTTATGCTAAGCATAGATCAGCAATATGATATTTGAAAAAGAATGCCTTTTACAATTATGAAAAACTCATTAACCATTTACCAGCAGTTGTGAAATCCTAAAACTAAGTGCAATTAAAAAAATATACAAAATATTACTAACTTTAGAACCATATACAAGATTTTATAATTACTGTTGTTTGGTTGACACTATTTGTATCACAAGTGGTTTAGCTTTTATGTAGCATTTGTATTTGCAAATAAAGATTAATGTTCTTGTAGAACAATGAAATTTCAAACAAAATCTCCACTACAATTTATTGAAATGAAACAGCTGACACAGTGGGGAATTTACAAAGGACAAGCGACAACATACTAGTGAAACAAGTTTGGAAAACTAAGTTACAAGGAAGAAGTTGAAAAGTCAGACCATGAAAGGCCACAGAGGACATGGGAGAAGACAATACAATAGACTATATTGACAAAACGAGGATCAATTGGCAAGAAGCTGAGAAACTTGCTGTAAACAAAAAAATGGACTAGTTTTATATATAAATAGCAGTTTACTTTGTGTTATCTTAGATTAACCCTACACCCTTCAGGATAAATGATTGATTATATATACAGAACTGCCAAAAATAACTGACCATATTTAGTAGATAAAGTAAGAACAACCAAGAACAGAAGAATCGTGATAATGTATAATTATCATAGCATTTATATTTATTAGAGTTGTCAGCATCGACATCAACTCCAAAGGCACTGGCAGCTGTCAATGACCTACAACAAGTCGTTGCCTACAACTACTATTAAATTTACACATAAAATATAAATCATACTTACTGCACATCGTTTTGTCTTATTAAATCGCATATTTGTAATGTAGACACCCAATCGGGGTCCATCAACAGATGACTAGTAGCTTTCTCTACAAAAAAAAGTATTTTCATTGCAATATCAAAATATAAAGAAATACACTTACCGAGAAGTTTATCAAAGTTTCCCGTACGCGCAAACATTTTTGGAATGTGGCTTATGTATCTCCAATTGCGATATTCTTCTTTTGATCAAAATATATTTCACATATATTTTTTCCTTGGTCTTTACTCAATTTGATGAAGAATTTTTGTAAATGTTAATGTTATATGTTCAATGACGGGTGACTCACAAAATTTTAACAGATGATTTTGACAGTAAGCTTCGACGGTGTATTTTCAAACCAACTAGTCGGGTATAAAACGAGCTCATACCCACAAAACATAATAATCAAATCCAAGCGGATAACCAAAATTTCCGTATTACGTACCGCGGTTATAATATGGTTCAAGATGACACACAGGATGGTGACGTCAGTTACTCGAATCGCTTGAACGCGTTGGTTTTAACCGCGGTTTGTTGCAAGTTGTTTATTTTAGAAAAGCCCGTATATAATTTCTGATTATTTTTATTATCACTTAATAATTGGTGCTTTTTCGTCTACAACGGGGTATGGAAAGTTGAAAAAAGGAAACTTTCATAATATTAATGGGAGGAATGTTTTTTGTAGCTATGATAACTTTCAATTCTCTAAACTTTTCCGCATGTCAAAGAAAATATTTATTGATTTAGCAGAAATGATGAAAAAGCGATGAAAAAAAGATATTACAAAACCGTATACAGGTGGACATCATCCAGTGAGTTTATACGGCCATATTTTAATATTCTTGTGGTATATGGCTATACAGGATACTTTTTTAAGTGTAGGAACTAGATTTAAAGTGTCCCCAACAACAGTGATGATTATAAATAATAAGGTGCTCTCTTATGCTAAAACTGAAGTCAGCCTGTATCAAGTTTCCCAAAAATGAAGCTGAAGTACAATAAAAATATCCAATACCCGGCAAAATTCTAACTTGTCACATGTCAAATAATAACCAGAAATATAAAACTCTTCCGGAGTTGGGTAAATACCACAATTTTGCGGTGATAACTATGACATATAACAGCTGATTCGTGACGTCACGGATCTTATAACCAAACTGATAACCACACTCGCTTGAACGGATCGGTAAATACCAATCCAAAATGGTAAATACCATTTCAATTTGGTTATCCGCTTGAATTTGATTAATAAATCAAATCCAAGCGAATAACCAGAATTTCTGTGTTATGTGCCGCGGTTATAATAATCAAATTCAAGCGGATAACCAAATGGAAATGGTATTTACCATTTTGGGTTGGTATTTACCCATCCGTTCAAGCGAGTGTAGTTATCAGTTTGGTTATAAGATCCGTGACGTCACGAATCAGCTGTTATATGTCATAGTTATCACCGCAAAATTGTGGTATTTACCCAAGTCAAGAGTAGTTTTATATTTCTGGTTATTATTTGAAATGTGACAAGTTAGAATTTTGCCGGGTATTGGATATTGTTATTGTTCTTCAGCTTCATTTTTGAGAAAAATGATACAGGCTGACTTCAGTTTTACCATAAAGTGGAGCACCTTATTAGTTATACTCATTACGGTTGTTGGGGACACTTTAAATGTAGTTCCTATGCTTAACAAAGTATCCTGTGTAGCCATATACCACAAGAATATTAAAATATGGCCATATAAACTCACTAGATGATATCCACCTGTATGCGGTTTTGCTAATTTCTTTTTTCATCATTTCTGCTGAATCAATAAATGTTTTCTTTGACATGCGAACAAATTTAGAGAATTGAAAGTTATCATAGCTACAAAGCCATGGTTCCATCATTAAAAAAAATCTGAAAAAACATTTCTCCCATGAATATTATGAAAGTTTTCTTATTTAAACTTTCCATACACCGTTGTAGACAAAAAAGCACCGATTATTAAGTGATAATAAAAATAATCAGAGATTATATACGCACTTTCCTAAAATAAACAACTTGCAACAAAACTGCGGTTAAAACCAACGCGTTCAAGCGATTCGTGTAACTGACGTCATCAACCCGTGTGTCATCTTGAACCATATTAATCAAATCCAAGCGGATAACCAAAATTTCCGTATTATGTACCGCGGTTATAATAATGGTTCAAGATGACACACGGGATGATGACGTCAATTACTGGAATCGCTTGAACGCGTTGGTTTTAACCGCTGTTTTTTGCAAGTTGTTTGTTTTAGAAAAGCGCGTATATAATTTCTGATTATTTTTATTATCACTTAATAATCGGTGCTTTTTCGTCTACAACGGGGTATGGAAAGTTGAAAAAAAGAAAACTTTCATAATATTAATGGGAGGAATGTTTTTTTTTCAGAAAATTTTTTTTATTGATGGAACCATGGCTTTGTAGCTATGATAACTTTCAATTCTCTAAACTTCTCCGCATGTCAAAGAAAATATTTATTGATTTAGCAGAAATGATGAAAAAGCGATGAAAAAAAGATATTAACAAAACCGTATAGAGGTGGACATCATCCAGTGAGTTTATACGGCCATATTTTAATATTCTTGTGATATATGGCTATACAGGATACTTTGTTAAGCGTAGGAACTAGATTTAAAGTATCCACAACAACAGTAATGATTATAAATAATAAGGTGATCTCTTATGCTAAAACTGAAATCAGCCTGTATCAAGTTTCCTAAAAATGAAGCTGAAGTACAATAAAAATATTCAATACCCGGCAAAATTCTAACTTGTCACATGTCAAATAATAACCAGAAATATAAAACTACTCCCGAGTTAGGTGAATACCACAATTTTGCGGTGATAACTATGACATATAACAGCTGATTCATGACGTCATGGATCTGATAACCAAAGTGATAACCACACTCGCTTGAATGGATCGGTAAACACCAATCCAAAATGGTAAATACCATTTCCATTTGGTTATCCGCTTGAATTTGATTTGTTATGTCACAGATTATAGTTGTGTTGTGGTTGTGTTTGTGGCTAGAGCGTTGTTGTTTTTAAATGTGATTTTTGAGTATGCAATAGTTTCTTAGATTTGAGTAAATAATCTGCGATAGAATTATTTTATTATTCTTTATAAGTTATATATCCTGAAATGAAGACTGAACATTCAATAAATCCTGTAGAGGAACCATATAGCAAGAGGAGCATGAGTTCCAGTACAACATGTTCAACATTGAAAAGGTGAGAAATGTAATAATAGTTGATCATAGGAGATCAAGAAACTTCCATATAGTTTTCTTATTGTATGCTACAATGAGGTATCTCTATCTACCATACAAGTGCAAATTTAGGAGCTTCAAAAATAGTAGAGTTCCTCAGTGCTTCTTTTATAAATATGCCATTGTTTAATATGTTCTCCAAGGAGATACTCTGCATCATGTTGTATTTGGATATTCACATACAATTTTAACCATCACAGCCATTTTGCCAGGTAACTAATTCCATTTGAAGTAAAAGGTACAGATTCCACTTTCCTTTTAAAGAACATTGTTTATTCTTAAATGTGACATTAGCCTCCAAAAGAAAATTCACCTTTCAACCTCCTTCATAATTATTCCTAATATTTTATATTCTCATCTCAATGGTAGAGAAGGAAATCCCTTCAGCAACAGTCCAAGAAGTGGCAACACTGGCACCTAGAGATGGTGCTCGACAGTTATAGTAATATTATTTTAGTGTCAAAGATGAACACTGGGATGGAGTTAACCAGGAGAAAATGGAGAATCAGTTAGTAGTTGGGGTTAAATCCGAAAAATCAGAGCCAGAAGCAGAACCAACTGTGAACAACACAAAGTTTGAAAATATGGACACTTTGATGCTAAATGAAGAGTTTGACATCAAATATGAATGTGAAGATGCCATATTTGTTAGGTGGGCAAAATTTTTTTTGGACCTATTCAATTCAAAAAATTCGTTAGAAAAAAATCAGTCATTTATACAGGGCATTCATTAAAAATGTTTCTCCATACTTAATTTTCGAACAGGTCAACTTAGTAGGAGTTTTGGATGACAAAATTAATGCACAAGTATTATAGTTATGTTAGCTCATTAGAAATTTCAATATGGTTGTTGAGTGCCACCTTGAAATATTTTTTGAAGATATTATGCAAAAAACCTACAGAACATCAGAAAAAAAAATGACAAAATGTCGGGTTATTTGTATTGTCCTTTCTAAAGAGAAGTTATGTTCAAAATTATACATCACAATTTTGTTGTTTGATTTTGCTTTTTCAAAAACATTGAGAAGCGTTATGGGAAATTAGCACCACACTTGCGTTGTGTGTAATTAAGCCACATGACAGATAAATTAAGAATGACGCAACACATAAAAAACAATTTTACACTGACTCACATCTAGCTGTCAAATTGTATTTTCGACTTGACATTGCAAAAAAATTTCTATAAAATATAAATGACTAGAAATAAAAAAATATCCTAAAATGTAAGAACTATTATACGTTTTATGAATATTCACAACACACAAATTTAGTGTTAGGTGGGAGAAGTGTAGACGACCTAACTGCCAATGGGAATCTCTTATTCAGAGGTGTGAATACATGGTTATCTGTGAACAAACTAGTGCTGAATAAATCCAATACTGATGCAACATTCTTTGGAACCAAGTGGAGTAAAGTCGTTAAGCCACCATGTATGTATAGATGATCATCAACTGCCGTTGAGTGAAAGTGTAAAATTCTTAGGCATCTATATTGATGAATTTTTAGATTCGACAACACATGTATTCGAACTGCTGAAGAGGCTCAATTCCATTCGCTATGGTTTTAGGGTAATATCAAGATATCTAAATAATATGAGTATGAAAATATTGTACCATGCTAATTTTGAAAGCATTCTAAAGTATGGGATTATGTTTTGGGGGCGCAATAGGTTTATTCAAAAAAATTTTGTTGTTCAAAAAAGAGCAGTACGTCTGCTAAAGTGACTAAATTTCAATGAAACTAGCAAGGGAGTGTTTAAAACTGAAAAAATCATGACTGTGTATGCCATCTATGTGTATGAGTGTCTTATATTTTTTTCAAAAATAAAAATTTATTTGAGCTTGAGGTGAAAACTGTTTATGATACTCGAACAGTCAATGTTACTTATCTGATACACAGATTATCCTCCACAAAAAAAAGCCCTGTTTACATGTGTTTAAAATTATTTAACAATCTACCAAATGAAATTAAAAACATAAACAGTTTACATAAATTTAAAAAGACTATTAAGCAATTTATAGTACAGTCAGAGCCTTATACAATAGATGAGTTCTATGGGATTTGTAATAGTTTAAGATTGTAGCTGTTTTGAGATAAATAACCATGTAACACAAAAAAAAGGTCTCGGGTAAACTACTATAGTTACGGTGATAGTGACAAAACATTTCATTTTGTAGCGGCTATACAATTTCTGTAATGTCATTGTACAATTTGGAATGTAGATTATTATTATTATTATTATTATTATTATTATTATTTTTCCTGTATGTACCATATTTTCTCACTTGTTTGTTTTAATATACTTCACCAACCAGATATTTTCTTTTCTTTTTACTCTTTTTTTGAATTTCAGATAATTTGCATATGTAACTTGTGGGTTGAATAAGAAAAACCAGATGTGCAACTAATTTTTAGCTTTGCATACATCTCAAGTAATTGTATTTGAGACAAGAAACCAATGGAATTATCATCAACATAATAATAATAATAATAATAATAATAATATATATTATTAGCACACAAATCCTTACTATGAATCTATGCACGGCCGTTTTCGTCTAGCTATAGTATACAACTTTCAGCTTAAATCTCCAATAAAGTAGATGTTATATCACATCAGAGCCAAACAGTAATAACTGAAACATCATGATGTTTGAGCAACACATACACAAGTGTTCAAAGTTGATGTCTTGTAGAAAAACCTACATAATATCACAAAAAACCTATATATGTAATGTCAAAGAAACGACTTTTCAAGACGCGTAATACCCATGCCGGATTGCTACCTCGACACAGAAACCAACAAGCTACCGAGGCTCCCGCCATAAGGAGCTACAAAATGAGGCATCAAACATCACATGGCATTAATGCTGCAAGGTGGCGCGCTACCGTTATTTGAATTGTTCCACTGCCACCCTAACAATAATAACAATAACCGTAATCTTTATTTGCAAGTAGAACTGCTATACAACTGCTGAAACCAGTTATGATACAAATAGCGTCAACCAAACATAAGTAATGATAAAATGTTGCTCTGAACCATATGAGTCAAATCTGTCTTAAAAAAGTCATCGATCGTAATTGTTGAGTGATCCTTTTCCAATAACGCTCTGCTCAGGATAAATATAGTTAAAAAAGCTAAAATATAGTATTCATGCATGAAATTCGTCACCCTATTCAAAAAATAGCTGGGAATGGGAACCTTTTTGAAACGTCTTGTAAATTGACGGCCCTGTATTAAAACGCCCTTTTTATTACCATTTTAGAATTAAAGTTGAAGAGAAATTAGAGTCTGGACTTGAAGCTCACTCGACAGCAGATACAGTTAACCAGATGAAAATGGAGTTCCAAGAATCTGAAAAGCTGGAAGAAAAACCAGATTTAAGGAGCACAAATCTTGAAAATATGAACGCGTTAGGGCTACATCACGAATTTGACATCAAAACTGAGAGTGACCAAGATGACAGGCATGATTCGGCGTCCGATAGGTGAGTCTCCTTCAATCCCCAACTCTACGGGATGTCCCAAAATGATGAATGAATTTGTAATATACGAGGTGTGTAATAAAATTTCGTAGGTTTGGAGACTCTGATTGTCAAAAACTTTTTTAATGTAGGTATACACGGTACTGAAGTATGATGAATTTTCAGCTGTTTTCATTACTTTGTCTGTTGCAGCCGCTTAGGTAAGACGTATTTTTATGATATGTATAATTTATTGGTGTTAATCCCCATAATTCAATTCACCAAATTATACCATATTTACAGTGTTCAGTCAGTGATTGTACTTTTAGTTTTAACAAACCCAAGCACAAGCAAACTTTTTTGGGTACTTTGTTTGTTGTGCATAATATTTAGGATTTATCTATACTTTGTGATATACAGGGTGTAAACGTTATGATAGTCATTATTTAAATAAGTAATAGAGGGGGTTAGAAGAAGCAAAAAGTTTCATATAACATGGGGGCCAAAACGGCATTTTTTTAGAGAAAAGCGACTTTAAAGTAAAATAAAATCTGACGCCGCAATGGCAGACGCAAATTACGACGGAACGCAGTGTAAATAAAGATGGAGTTTGTTATTTTTGGCTGTTAGCTATTATTTCATTATTTGATAATGTTCTCTCAGCGCTTCACCTGGTGTGTGAAAGTTTATTCAACATATTAAAAAAATCCACTTATAAATAGGGAACATACTTTTGATGCATGTATTGTTTTTCTTTTTAAAACCCACACTGCACTTTTTTGTATTTAAAGAAGGAGTTCAAAATGTCGTCCTCCACTTTCCACACAAGCTTCATTACGACGAACCTAGTTTCTTCTTACTCTAGGTCTTCGAAGTTGTCCATTTATTATTTCAGTCGCATTTAACATTTTTTCGCGAAGTTGTGCTTCAGTTGTTATTGGACCAGCCCCATAAACCATACCTTTAAGTTCTCGCCAATACTATAAATCCATCGGATTGAGGTCAGGAGATCTTGCTGGCCATTTTCGAGGATCAGGAGCATTTGGACCGATCCAGCGATTTGGATAATGTTTATTCAAATACTGAATGACGCCTCTAAAAATGTGTGGTGGTGCCCCGTCATGAAGAAACCACAAATTCTGTCTCCGTTATAATGGCATGTTGTCTAAGGTCTGTTCCAAAAGTTCTGGTAGGTTATTGGCTAGAAAGCTAAGGTATCCTTCTCCTGACAACTTTGAGGGTAACTCGAAAGGGCCAATTACCTGGTCGTCAAGAATACCCGTCCAAATATTTATTTTAAAACGTTGTTGGAAATGACCTTCACGAATGGTATGATGATTTTCTTGAGCCCACGTGTGAGTATTATGGAAATTTAATATCCCGTCTCGCGTAAAAGTACATTCGTCCGTCGTTAGAATGTTTTTAAAAAAATCCGGATTTTCAATGTTTTTGAGCAAAACCCACTGACAGGATGTTAGTCTGCGAGGATACTCTTCTGGTAACAAGGCCTGCACTCGTTGTACATGGTAGGGATAAAGCAAATGTTCCCGTAGGATTCTATGGACTATGGTATGCGATAGTCCTACGCGGCGGCCTAGTTCCCGAGTGCTGATATCTGCATTGATTTCCACGATATTTAAATGTTGTTCCTCCGGCTCTACAGTAACCTGTCTTTCACGAGTGCGAATATTATTGGGCTGAACACTTTCTGTATTTGCACAAATGTCCTTCTGTCTGGGTGTACCCGTTGGCGATCTCTGTCGCGATACATTTGAGCTGCAAGATTTGAATTCTGACGAGCTTCACCGTAAACTAACAACATGTCGGCGAACTCTTGATTCGAGAACATTGTAAATAAACACGACGACGTACGCGAACAAAAACAAAACAACACGCCCGATGCTCTGCTCGACAAAACGATAGTAGAGTAATGTATCTATGCAAAAAGATAACTAACCACTGTTAGCGTTGGCGATCGATTGCCGGTTCGATATGAGCGCTGACAGACTGACGCGCTGCTGTCATGTGTGTTTTAAATATTTAATGTAATGAAACTTATTTACTTACTGACTACAAATTTTGGCTATTTATTTGTTAATTAACCAATTTAAAAACGTTTTAAATTAGATTATAAAAATTAGTAAGATTGTGGTCGATATAAAACACTTAAAGTTGTAAACTATAAAGCCATTTAGAGAAAAATCTATTCACCTCTGGACCATGGGTCATATGAAGCTTTTGACTTGTTTTGACCCCCCTATTACCATTTCAATAATGACTACCATAACGTTTACACCCATATATATATATATATATATATACACCGTATATAGCGAACCTTGAAAAAATTCATAAACTGTTTTTTTAGGATAGTCCAAAGATCAAAAAGATACATAGAGAAATTTCAAAGATCAAAAATTGAGAATCTGACATTGAAGTGTATAAATAAAAGAAATATACCGATCAAACCGTGCCATTATGGCTGCATGCCTGTCGGAGCAGATGACGATCGACTGAGAGAAGGAGATCATGATTTGTATTCTTTGGCCCACGCTAGTCTGTTTTTCTTCTGAATCTTTATCAATAAGGGCAAAAATAATGTACCCCTACCTTGTAAGTTTTAAATCCAAGTTTTTGGGCAGCTCTCTGGCAAGTTGCTCTTGAAAACTTTTTTGTGGTTGCCTGATTCCATGTGAATATAAAACGACAATCATGAAAACTTTATCTGTACGAGTACGAGTCTTTGGTTCGATCTGTTGTATCAGTCTTTTAATAGTACATATACTTTCATTTGTCTGCTTATTTTGTTCGAAAAAATGGCCCATGTTTACGAAAACAATGTTCAAGAGGACATAATACTAACATATACGGAAAGTGCCAACAAAATGCAGCTGCAGTATCCAGGTCGTATGCGGAAAGGTATCCTTTAAGAAATCATCCGGCCCCACGGATGTTTGTAAATTCAGTTATTAGACTTCGTGACACAGGATATTTAAAAGAAAAACGAGGAGGTCACGCTGGGAAACCAGCTCAACCTGAAATGTTACAAATTGAGGAAGACCTTTTAGAAACGGTCGAAGACGACCCAACAATGAGTCCTAGAGCCATAGCAGCTCAAGTTGAAATTTCTCATAGCAAAGTGTGGAAGGCATTAGGACAGTGTTATCCTTATCACTATCAGCGGGTAAAAGCGTTACAACCTGAAGATCATCCTGGAAGAGTGCCAGTGGCTTTTAGAAATTTATTTAGATTTTCTTGCCACACAATCTGCCACAATTCTTAATTGTTCTTTTAAATGTGAGAGAGAATATTATGTGGTTCCTACATGATTTCGCCTCACGACATTTTAGACGAGATGCTCATGAACATCTAAATAATGAGTTTCCGAATAGATGGATAGGGCGCAATCGGCCCATTTCTCGGACTGCTCACTCCCCGGATTTAACACCTTGCAATTTTTTTCTGTGGGGCTATTTGAAAGAGTTGGTGTATCATGATGGAGCAGTAAATACTCTGGAAGAACTTCAACAGTGCACTTTGAAAATGCTTGTGATTTAATTCGTGGACACCATTTTATTTTCGAATGGTATCCATTTAACTTGATAATGATTTCCTTAAATAATTTTTAATAATACAAACTAACTCTATTACGCAACTTTTATATAGGGGATTTTTGGTACATCAACTTCTTTTGACGAGTTCTACAAGCTGTTAAAATAAATAGCTCAACTTTGAAAACACCCTGTATATCCTCCGAAACCTGTTTAAACTAATATTATTTATAGAAATAGCGTTTAATGCAAACTTCAGGCACTGTCTCGCTATAACTGAATCGATTCTCTTTATCAATTAAAAAACGTAAAGTATAATGAAACTTTTTTTCAGACTACCAATAAAGAAAACGCGGGAAAAGGAACAACGAAATTCACCGATCGAAGAAGGAAAACAGTCGTTCAGCTGCTATATTTGTAACTATACGAGCCACTGTAAAAAGGGTTTGATCGGTCATATCAAAAGGAACAATTGCTATTTAGGATCTAATTTGGGAAAATCACGATCTGTATCCAGAAAACAGTATCAGTATTGTTGTATCAAATGTAATAAGGTGTTCAAAAGCAAAACATCACTAGATAATCATTTGGTTAAAAATCATGTAGGATCTATTGCGTCAGTTTCATCTAAAATACATGAATGCGCATTCTGTGATTATAAAACCGCTTATAAAGGGGATATAACTAGGCATGTGCTAAAGCATACTACTAAACTACGCATATGCAAACATTGTAATACATCATTTAAAACAGAACGATCGCTTTTTGGCCATATTTTAAAGAGACATCCCAACTTTAGCGGGACAGTTTCTAGTAAGATATATGAATGTATGCATTGTCCACATAAACAAATAGCTAGGAGTAGTTTTATAAGGCACCTGGCAAGACATGATACTCAAACGACTTTCAAATGTAATAACTGTGATGCATCATTCAGTACTAAACGACGCTTAGAAAACCACGTCTTACAGAAACATCCTAAATTTGAGTCATCCGTGTCTTGTAAAATACATAAATGTACACATTGTGAATATAAAACTACATTTCCACACTGCTTAGCTAGTCATATGATGAAACATACTGGTGCTAAGCTCAAGTGTACAAAGTGTGATAAGTCATTTACAACTATACGAACATTAGACGATCACATTTTGCGGAAACATCCTGAGTTGACTACTTCTGTATCTCGTAAGATACATAAATGTACCCATTGTGAATATAAAACTATATATAAGGATTATTTAGTTAGCCATATGATGAAACATACTGGATCTAAGCTCAAGTGTACAAAGTGTGATGCGTCATTTACAACCATACAACCATTAGACAATCACATTTGGCGGAAACATCCTGAGTTTACTACTTCTGTATCTCGTAAATTACATAAATGTACACATTGTGAATATAAAACTACAAATAAGGGGTATTTAGTTAGCCATACGATGAAACATACTGGAGCTAAGCTCGAGTGTACAAAGTGTAATGCGTCATTTACAACTACACTAGCATTAGACGATCACATTTTGCGGAAACATCCTGAATTTACTACTTCTGTATCTCGTAAGATACATAAATGTACACATTGTGAATATAAAACTACATATAAGTGGTATTTAGTTAGCCATATGATGAAACATACTGAAGCTAAGCACAAGTGTACAAAGTGTAATGCGTCATTTACAACTACACTATCATTAGACGAGCACATTTTGCGGAAACATCCTGAGTTTACTACTTCTGTATCTAGTAAGATACATAAATGTACACATTGTGAATATAAAACTACATATAAGTGGTATTTAGTTAGCCATATGATGAAACATACTGCCGCTAAGTTCAGGTGTACATTTGCAAGAAAGGAATACTTAGACAACCGCACTTTTGGGAAACAGCCTGAGCTTATCGCTTCTGGGGGCAAATTGAAAAAATCTCTGGATCGTACCAATTTCAATATGTCGAATTATGATAACTATGAATGCTGTAATGTGACATTTGATTGTAAATCGACATTTGATGATCACGTAATAAAAAGTCATGCAGATATCATTCGATGAACTATGAAAAAATATCGTATAAAATACCGATAATGATATCATTCATAAGAATATACTCATACAGGATATCCTGAAAGTTGGGATTTTCATTTTAAGGAATAACTACGTTTGAAATAACAAAGCTAATGTACGGCAAAATAGCAGCGAAAAGGTCAGTAAGAAATTGAAGAAAAATACTCGCTATTCATATTTTCAAGTACTGCCCTGTTACATGTTTGTAAACACTGCTTGACACCGTCGCTGTTCGATTCAAAAACCCGAGCTTGTTTAGTTATGAACTGTGTTCAACCAGACGACTGTTGCACGATAAAAACAGACATACGACTATATGCAGCTCTGAAGGAAAGAAACGTCCAGGACGACGGTGACGTTTTGAGAGCACTCGCGGAGTATCAATAGGATGTTTAAGAGGCTCATATCAAATCGATATCTACGTTATTGCTTTAGGAAAGAATGAGGGTATTACACGGACAGCAAATTAAAAAAATCTCTTGAAGATGGCATTTGATGAGATGAGCGGGGAGATGGGCATGAGCTTCGACAGAAGGAGCACGTATCTATTCATTCAGCCCTACAGACGTACGAACTTTTTTATTTATCAACGATATTTTTATTTCCCGAATTGTTCGCTACAAGTTGTAAATCAGCAAGGAGGCCTCTATGTTGGCAAATAAAGTGATAACGCAGTTAACGCTGTCTTCCTACCCCTTATCCCTAGTCAGCTTAACTGGAGAACTATTTCATATTTGACATTGCGTCGATTTGTGATATTTACGAATGCTGTAATGGGACATTTGATTGTAAATCGACATTTGATGATCACGGAATAAAAAATCATGCGGATATTCGATGAACTACAAAAAGGAAAAAACGTCGTAAAAAATTCTGATAGTTGTAGCATTTATTAGAATACCACACGGTAAATATATGGTATCCAGGAAGCTGGGACTATTGCTTTCAGAAATAACTACATTTAAAATAACAAAGCTAACGTGCGGTAAACTAGCAGCAGCAAAAAAAGAATGACGGAAAGTACTCTTTATTCATTTATGTTATTGTAACGACGATGAAACATTTATATGCCCCACTATTTATGTCTGACTAATTCTTATGTCACCATTGACTGCACTATACTTCTCGCTCTGCTACTCCACCGTAATCCGTACTCTCTGCCCCATCTCCCGGCCGCCGAGTTATATATAGTTCAATTACCACTGCGAGAAAACCACAAAGCGATATCTAGAATGTTGGAGATCACTTCGCGTCGATCGGTTGAGGGTTGAAAGGGGTAGGAGGTTGTAAATGTAGTATTAGTCAGACGTTTTTATCACTCAGAAGTTTCTGATCCCTGTAACAACTGGAAAATTAAATGATAAAAGTCCGATGTATAATGTGCTCATAAATATCTTGGCAATGCGTGCACGGAGCGATGCTGCGTCGTCGTGGAGGCCACTGCCGACTGTGCAATCGGTAACAGATTCCAACTGGTCTGTGGTGGTGTCATCAGTGACACATCGCTACGGGAAGAATATTTATAAATTTTAAGTTATATATTCTGGCAATATTTGGATATCAGGAGTACGTACCATTTTAGTGTTCTGCGATGCTTTTGTAAATGATGACTTTACTGTTTTTATATGTACACATGTATTTTTCTGAATTTTATGATCCTTAAATGTACCCACCCATTTCGCCTAACTTTTAATTTGTGTTGCTCAGTGGTGTTGCAGTTTTTCAGAAATAAGAACCCAGTGTCGTGCCAATTTGTAGTTTCGCTAAAGTTAGTTTTAGGTAAATTTAGTATATTAATTGAATTTATTACCCATTGCTCTGTAAATGGTGTATACTGTTGGGCAATATATGCTTTATTACTATTATTATTATTATCTCTGTCAGAATTGATGAAATCCCATTTCAAAAAGAGTCAGGAGAAAATACGATTTCGGGAAAATTCTTTTTAATTCTGACATTCTGAAAATAATCCGAATTACAAAACTTTCTAAGTGCCACTTTCATAGTTACCTAAATGCACAACTTTACCCCATAACCCTACCTCTTATCGAGGTCCGAGTTTTGAATATCTTTCAAAAATTGATTAACTGCGGACCAACGGGCAAACGAAAAAGTTGAAAAATCTCCATTTTCAACGTTCCAGTCCGTGATAGATTTTGACGTTTCACAGTTTTAAGAACAGTTCAAAACGGAAACCTTTATTATTTTATTATTTATTATACATATTTTTATGGGTGCGGTGTATAGATTACGCTTAAACTATTAAAGTCAATCTAATTCTCACGCATTTAGTAAATAGTTTTTTCATTATCCATTCTCAAATCCCTAGACCTAGGTGATTATTAAAAAATCACAAGAAGTGAAAAATCTGTACAAATGGGACAAAGATTCGGGATGATTTCGGAATTGCACTCCTAAATACACTTTTGAATGCAGACATTTCAATGCCTTCTCGATTGTACATATAGTAGGAAATTACAAGAACTTATAACGCGGCTTCAAACATTAATGATTACTGTAACGGAACCATGTTTTAAAAAAATTATAACCTTTTAGAATTCTTAATTGCGCGAAAGATTCCCTTAATTTTGGGTGTGACAGATAAATTGATTTTTAAAATACTCAAGTCTTTGCCGACTGGATTATCTCCTCCGACTCGTTTCGTATCGAGATAAGACAATCTTAAGTTACCATCTGATGCCATCTAAATATTTTTTATTTAGCTAAAAGGAATCAAAGAGAGAAATCTAGCCAAAAGATATACTATCGGTTTTTCTCCAGTAGATGCTGCCAGCGTTGTTGAGTTGCAGGCATCTGTAATTTGAGAGTGAATGTTGAAATCTGTATAAAAAATAGATACTTATGTTTTTCACCAATAGATGGCAAAAGACACAACACAAGTGACTGAGTCCAGTGTAACTTATGACACAGACAGTGTTACCAAGTCTACCGATTTTGGTCCTAGTCCACCAAACAACCGATTTTAAAGCAAAATCTACCGGAAAGTGGACTTTTTTTCAAATGAATAATTTTTGTTCCCTAAATAAGAGAAATATTTCTGATGCATAGCGTTAAAAAGAATGACAAAAGTACTATTATTATTCGTAATAGACCAGAAATATTTTTATTCTCTTTGCCTGACATTGGTGTGCCACATACGTTGATTCTCCGCATCTGGGAATCACCGAAGATACTCGATGATTTGGCTGCATCGCCTAGGCCTAGCGGCTCGTAGCAAGTCTATGCCTGTATTGTACGATTTGTATGACTTCGTGTACTTAGTAATTCCGAATTCGGTCGATCTCTGCCTCTGAGCTGGAAAAAAGAAGACTATCGACGACTTCCTCTCTGACAAGAGACCTGGAGGCTATCACTGCTTGGGGACGCAACAATCTTGTACAGTTCAATGCTTCCAAATCACAGTACTGTACTTTGACGAACAAAAAGCGTCCTAGCGCTCATCCGGTTTCGATGGATGGCCGAGTTCTGTCAAAGAGCCATTCATTCCGGCTAGTCGGAGTCCAGATCACCGAGGACCTGATTTGGCACGAACACATCTCGTCAATAGCTGCAGCTGCTGGGAAAAAACTAGGCTATTTGTTTAGGGCTAAAAAGTACCTTTCTCCGCATGACCTTCTTACTCTATACAAGGCCCAGATAAGGCCTAGCCTCGAGTATTGCTCACACATTTGAGGTGCTACCCCGACTACATTATTTATGCCCGATGTTGACCAGAAGAGGGCTGTCCGTCTGATCGATGACTCTTCTCTAACAGACAGTCTCGGGACTCTTTCGCACCGGCGGGCCGTCGGCGATCTAGCCCTTTTCTACCGCTACACCAACAGGCTTTGCTCCTCAGAGCTCTCTCTTATGATGCCGCCGCGCGATGTGCCTGTCAGACAGACCCGCCTGACTTTGGCGTCCCATCCTAACCGTGTCGAACTTCGTACATCCAGAACTGGCCGATACGACCGCTCCTTTGTCCCGAGGGTGTCGAGATTGTGGAACAATCTATAAGAGGAAGCTTTTCCCAGTTCTACTAACCTTAGGCAGTTCAAAAATCGTATTAACAAAATTTCTTTGGGATCATCATAGCAGCCGCGGTGTTCCGGCATTTAGGCTTCTGCATGCGCGGCTGCATCGATATATAAAAAAAGTATAAGTATTGCCTGTTATGCAGTTCTTTTTTTTTTCGCATGCGTGTGCCCAACATTATAAGGAAGACTGGAAAGAATTGCCAGATTTCCAAGGCTGACTTAAAAAAGCAATAAAGGGCGCGATTATGCGAAATGCATGGTCTGTGATAAAGATATTAATATCAAAAGTGGAAGAGATGCACTTATAAAACACGCAAATGGGCAATTTCATAAAAAGTGCAAACCATAACAAAACAGCCAAAACTGTTGTCACTTGCAGTTGCAGGTACATCAAAGAAATTAGAAAATGATATTAAAGAAGGTAAAATTAAACAAACTATTTGAGAAGATTTGAGATTATTATAGATTATTTTATTATTTCCAGGAGAAATTCGTTTGAGCGCATTTTTGGCCGAGCATAATTTGCCATTCCTGCTATATAATATGACTGATAAAAATGAATCGGAAGAATTATTATCCAATATAGCTTACACATTTTTTTTATACACCTTTTCTGTTTATTATTAAGAATATTTTATTTTTAGTTAGCTAAAGTGAGATATAAACTGTTTATTTTTGTTTTGTCTTCTCTTTTAGAGTATAGTTTGAGTTAAATAAATTTGTTTTAAGTGAATGCCTTCATTTACTCTTCGGTATTCAAACTACCGAAAAAATTCCAAACAATTCTACCGAAATATCGTCGACTCCACGTGGCAACACTGGTCACAGGTGTTTTGTGTTTGTGGTTTGTGGGTTAGCGGTTGAGCGTTGTTGTTTTTAAAATGTGATTTTTGAGTATGCAGCAAGGGTAGTTTCTTAGATTTGAGGGCTTTGAGTAAATAATCTGCGATAGAATTATTTTATTATTCTTTATATGTTATATATCCTGAAATGAAGACTAAACAGTCAATAAGTCGTGTACAGGAACCATATAGCAAGAGGAGCATGAGTTCCAGTTCAACATGTTCAACATTGAAAAGGTAAGAAATGTAATAATAGTTGATCATAGATCAAGAAACTTCCAAATAGTTTTCTTATTGTATGCTACATTGAGGTGTCCCTATCTACCATACAAGTGCAAATTTAGGAGCTTCGAAAATAGTAGAGTTCCTCAGTACCGTGAAATGGGGTGACGTTGATCTCACGGGGTGAGTTTGATAACTATTTTCAGTCTAGGAATTTATGAATTTCACGCGTTGGATGTCAACTGCTCGAACGCGGTGACACCAACCCGTTGTTCAGTAGCAATAAGCAGAGTGATTGTGTATGGTTTGTTGTGAAATTACTGATGTGTTCGTGCTTAAATTGACCATTAAAAAGGGGTAAGGGTTTTGTCGATAGATTTTGTACCTGTAATAATTTGTCTTCTACTTCCGTACGATTTAAAGAACAACATAGTTTTGTTACACAACCATGTTCATGGGTACCTTGCAAAACTTTAACCTTAATGTGAACCTTATATTGTTGCCAGGTTTCTTCTAAAATTTTAGCTAAGTAACGTGGGGTCATATTGATCACCATATTGAGGTGAGCTTGATTACTCCTCTGGGGTGGCATTGACCACCAAATTTTTATCTTCAAAATGATTGAATACCCCTATGTAATTTATCAAAATAACAATCTATCGCTCTTTACTTTAATGTGTTCTCAAAATATTTTGTTGTTTGGTGCCTTACATATTTGATGGTGATAATCTAGGTGATCAAACTCACCCCCAGTGATCAATCTGACCCCATAAGATAAAATCCACAATAATTTCCCAACCATTTGACGAAACTGACCAGGTATCAATCACATTGTTCGCCAACTAACACAATTATATGTATTTCTGCATTGGAATTTATTTTCTGATCAAAGTCACCCCAAATAAGGTATAAAGCTGATCATGTAGTTTTTGCTTATTTTTGTGCAAAATAAGCTCCTCCGGTAATGAGCAATAATGAAGATAGTTACTTTACAGAATGTATACTAAGTGACATATAAATCCGAACACCCAGTTTAAATGGTTTTATTTTAATAAAATTTTGTATAAGTACTTAATGAAGCATAATAAGTAAATGATAAAAATTTCAAAATGATTGCACTGCTTTAAAGCCATTTGACCTTTAATAATGTGTGGATGCACCCTGATGTGCTACGCATTCTCCAACGTGCCTAGGCATGCTTCTGATCAGGTGGTCAATGTTCTCCTGTGGTATCTCATTCCAGGCAACCACCAACTCCTCTCGAAGTGCTTCAAGAGTCTGAGGAGGACGTTGCAAATTGAGCAATCTCCTACCCATCTTATCCCACAAGTGCTCAATTGGGGATAAGTCGGGAGATCTGGGTGGCCATGGTAACAATGTGACATCATTATGTTAAAAGAAATCTATTGTGACTCTTACAACATGTGGTCAGGCATTATCTTGTTGGAAAGTTGGATCTGCCAGGGTGTCAAGATAGGGTAAAAGATGGGGTTCTAGAACTTCGTGGATATAACGCTGCGCGTTCATGTTACCTCTGAAGAAGATTAAAGGTGACCTGGAACCATAAGCATAGCATAGCACCCCAAACCATAACTCCATCAGTGTGATGAACATGTCTTTCAACAAAATACTGTGGATTCCTCCTTTCACCACGTCGCCTTCTAACCCTGGCACGACCATCGTGCATGCCTAAACAAAATCGAGACTCGTCACTAAAGACAATACTGTTCCATTCCTGATCCCAGAGTGACCGTTGTCTGCACCACTCAAAGCGATTACGTCGGTGTTCTCGAGTTAAAGGGAGGACCCAGTGTGGCCGGTATGAAAACAAGCCAAAACTTCCCATTCGTCGGTAAACACTTCGCATATCAATAGGTCTTCCGTGTTCTGCAAACCATTCATTTGTAATGGACCTGGTAGTGGAGGAACGGTCCCTTAAGGCCAATAATCTTAGGCGGCGATCTTCACGGTCTGTTGTTCTACGGCGGCGTCCAGTGCCCCTTGCTCTTTGCGTACGGCCTTCTCGAAGCCATGCCTGACAACACCTAACCACAGTGTCTACACTTCTTTGCACTCTAATTGCAATTGCCCGAAAAGAAAGTCCAGCTTCCCGAAGTCCCACTATACGGCCCCTATCAAACTCACTAAGTTGACGAAATCGTACAGGTCTCCGTACTCTAGGCATCGTAACCGATCGTAAAGGATGTCAAGAACCAAAATCCGCCAACGTTGATTCTTTACTGCGGCTGAAATATTCATTTTTAGAGCGTTAGTGAATTAAAAAAAAGCAGTATAAAAACCAGAATGTCCAACTGATAAGGCTGAAAATGTTTTCACTTGTTATTTACAGTAAGATAAATACATTCACCAACTTTTATTAAAATAAAACCATTTAAACTGGGTGTTCGGATTTATATGTCATTTAGTATATTTAATTGTATCTGATTTGAAAAAGACATTCCAATATAACGATTGTAAGTGATCAATTTCACCCCATTTCACGGTACTTCTTTTATAAATATGCCATCGTTTAATATGTTCTCCAAGGAGATACCCTGTCTCATGTTGTATTTGGATATTCACATACAATTTTAACCATCACAGCCATTTTGCCAAGTAACTAATTCCATTTGAAGTAATAAAAACAGATTCCACTTTCCTTTTACAGAAAATTGTCTATTCTTAATTGCAACATTAGCCTCCCAAGGCAAGATCACCTTTCAACCTCGTTCATAATTATTCCTAATATTTTATATTCTCTTATCAATGGTAGAGAATCCCTTCAACAACAGTCCAAGAAGTGGCAAAACTGGCGCCTAGAGATGGTGCTCGACAGTTATAGTAATATTATTTTAGTGTCAAAGATGAACACTGGGATGGAGTTAATCAGGTGAAAATGGAGAATCAGTTAGTAGTTGGGGTTAAATCCGAAAAACCAGAAGCAGAACCAACTGTGAACAACACAAAGTTTGAAAATATGGACATTTGGACACTAAATGAAGAGTTTGATATCAAAAATGAATGTGAAAATGCTGTATCTGATAGGTGGGCCTAATTTTGTTTTGGGTCTATTCAATTCAATAAATACCTTTATACAGGGCATTCATTAAAAATGTTTCCCCATACTTAATTTTTGAACAGGTATGTTAGCTTATTATAAATTTCAATATGGTTGTTAGCGCCATCTTGAAATATTTTTTGAAGATTCATTAGGAGCACTTCATGTATATAGAATATAGCTTCAGGCAGTCTGAGCTTAATTTCATATGCATTACAAATTTTTTTCATGTCCCACCACATTTCTGAGGTATGTCAAAAATTGAGTTCAATTTGCTATGGAATCGTAGAGCTATTATGCAAAAAACCTATAGAACATCAAAAAAAAACGACAAATTGTCGGGTTATTTGTGTTGTCCTTTCTAAAAGTTATACATCACAATTTTCTCGTTTGATTTTGCGTTTTTAACAACTTTTAAAAGCATTACAGGAAATTAGCACTGCACTTTTAGCCACATCACAGATAAATAAAGAATAACGCAACACATAAAAAACATTTTCACACTGCCTCACATCTAGGTGTCGAATTGTATTTTCTACTTGACATTGCAAAAAAAAATTCTATAAAATGTAAATGACTGGAAATAAAAATATCGTAAAATGCAAGAACTATTTTACGTTTCATAAATATTCCTGTATGTACCATATTTTCTCACTTGTTTGTTTTAATATACTTCACCAACCAGATATTTTCTTTTCTTGTGACTCTATTTTTGAATTTCGTATAATTTGCATATGTAATTTCCGTGTTTAATAAGAAAAAGTGGATGTGCAACTACTTTTTAGCTTTGCATACATACATGTCAAGTAAGTGTATTTGAGACAAGAAACCAATGGAATTATCATTAACATATATTATTAGCACAAAAATCCACACTATGAACCTATGGACTGCCGTTTCCGTCTAGCTATAGTATACAACTTTCAGCTTAAATCTCCAATAAAGTAGATGTTATATCACATCAGAGCCAAACAGTAATAACTGAAACATCATGATGCAACACGTACACAAGTGTTCAACAGCTAGTGCAAAGTTGATTTCTTGTAGAAAAACCTACATAATATCACAAAAAAGAGACAAAATTTTTCTACATGTGCTTCACGTCAATTCGAGTGGAAAAAATCTAATGAACATGGGTCCGAAAATACTTCCTTATCGAGATAATGATTTTTTATTTTTAAGGTGCTAATGGTGGGAAAACCACAATATTGTTGGAAAATTACTTTTATTTAAGATAAAATTACTAGATACAATAAAAATAACTATTCACAATAGTTGTTCAAAGTGTCCACCTTCATACTGTAAACATAGTCTAGCTGGTTTAGTAATGTAACTGGTGGCTTTCCCAATAACAAGACGATTAATACTTATGTCGTCAGAGACATCAGTAATTTTATGGAGCAGTTCAGGCCTGGTATGTGATTTCTCTGCATACACTAAAGACTTCATATGTCCCCACAAGTTATAATCCAAGGGATTTAAATCGGGCGAGCGGGGTGACCAAGAAACTGCGCCCCCTCGTCCGATCCAATGCCCAGGAAAAGTGTTATTTAAATACTTTTTGCAAAGTTCAATCAAACTGACACAACCACTCCGTCAACAAACAAACAAACACTAATCTATTAATCGGGCAGTACATAGTGAATGTTGACTTTAATTACTGTAAACAGTTGTTTTCATATGAACAGTATTAAATTTTTTGTTAAATAAAAGCAATTTTCCAAGAATATTGTGATTTTCACCCACTAAAAATAAAAAATCGTATCTCGATAAGGAAGCATTTGGAGACCCATGTTCATACGACTTTTTCTACTCGAATTGACCTGAGGAACCCGCAGAAAAATTTTGTCCTTTACCTCGCGGGACACCCTGTATGTAATGTCAAAGAAACGACATAATGGTCACTTTTCAAGACGCGTTATACCCATGCCGGATTGCTACCTCGACACATAAACCAACGAGCTACCGAGGCTCCCACCATAAGGAGCTTCAAAATGAGGCATAAAACATGACATGGCATTAATGCTCTGAAAGAATACTCCAAGGTGGGGCCCTACCGTCATTTGAAATGTTCCACAGCCACCCCAACAATATTAACAATAACCGTAATCTTTATTTGCAAATAGCAATGCTATACAACTGCTGAAACCACTTGTGATACAAATAGCGTCAACCAAACAAAAGTAATGAGAAGATGTTGCTCTGAAGCATATGATTCAAATCTGTCTTGAAAAAGTCATTGATTGTAATTGTTGAGAGGCCCTTTCCAAATAATGCTAACCTATGCTCAGGATAAATATAGTTAAAAAAAGCTATAATATACTATTCATGCATGAAATTCGTCACCCTATTCAAAAAATAGCTGGGAATGGGAACCTTTCTGAATCGTCTTGTAAATTGACTGCCCTGTATTAAAATGTCCTTTTTATTACCATTTTAGAATTAAAGTTGAAGAGAAATTAGAGTCTGGACTTGAAGCTGATTCGAGAGCAGATACAGTTAACCAGATGAAAATGGAGTTCCAAGAATCTGAAAAGCTGGAAGAAAAACCAGATTTAAGGAGCACAAATCTTGAAAATATGGACGCGTTAGGGCTGCATCACGAATTTGACATCAAAACTGAGAGTGACCAAGATGACAGGCATGATTCGGGGTCCGATAGGTGAGTCTCCTTCAATCCCCAACTCTACTGGATGTCCAAAAATGATGAATGAATTTGTAATATACGAGGTGTGTAATAAAATTTCGTAGGTTTGGAGACTCCGATTGTCAAAAACTTCTTTAATGTAGGTATACACGCTACTGAAGTATGATGAATTTTCAGATTTTTTGATTGTTTACTTTGTCTGTCGCAGATGCTTAGGTTAGACGTATTTTTATGATATGTATAATTTATTGGTGTTAATCCCCATAATTCACTTCACCAAATTATACCATAATTACAGTGTTCAGTCAGTTGTTGTACTTTTAGTTGTAACAAACCCAAGCACAAGCAAACTTGTTTAGTTACTTTGTTTGTTGTGCACGATACTTAGTATTTATCTATACTTTGTGATATATATATATATATATATATATATATATATATATATATATATGTTATATCATTTAAATTCAACTTTACTTTTTAAAAAATTTATTTGAGCACAGTAACTTCTGTCCGCTACAAACGTTTACAATTACTTGACTTGAGGGAGTCTAACCGGGTATGAACATAAGTTTACATAAGTGACTGTTACGGTGCCTAGCCGGGTAATGAACAACATGAAATGGGCGGAAGGCCTATTTATACTATTGGTGTGCTTACAAAGCACTTCTAGAAAACAAAGCATAAACAACGGGTTAGCGAGAAGTCGTTATCTGTTGCTGAGCTAGCGTCTGGTGCAACATTGTATGGAATAGTAAGTCCATTGTTGTGAGTGCATATAACATATATATATATTTACATCCAGGTCAATCATTTGCTTCCATCAACATGCACGGCACATTACATCTTGACTCCATGACTATATTGATACCATATATCGGACTCAAAATAGTTAACTCGATTTCTGCCGCTCTAGAAGACCAGAGATGCTTCAATCTTTACAGATTCCTACGCGATTCTTCAGCAGAATCTGTGTTGAGTTTTTGTTCTATGATACCTGGCACCAGATGGCTGCAATTGAATAATGTGTGGATGCAATTTATTACTACCTTTGTAACCAAAAAATATGATTTTAGTTCACAGAAATTCCGCTACGCGGAGGCACAAATATGCTCACTGGAGCTTTGCCTTCATTCCGTAGATTATTTTGGTTCCTCTTCTAAAAATCATTGGCAACGCTGCATGTCGCGTCTATACGTATAACAACATCATCTATCCAGTCGTATCTTGATTCCCAACGTTTTGAGTATGATTTTGCAGCCAGTGAGTTTCTGTTGCCTGTTCAACTTGTTAAATACAAGTAACTTTCTTTGAGACCGAAATGGCTAGCAGTCAAGAAGAGGTAAGTTGTGTTTTTACTACCCACGCCAACTGGTGAGGAATGATTGTTTTTCGATTGATTGATTGATTCAAAATTTCAGGTAATGAAATTCGGGAATAACGAAAAACAAATAGATGGCTTTGTAACAGATCATTATCTCCAAGTGAGGACAAGAGTGGAAATGATACTCGACAAGAAAAGGTTAGTTTCAACAATGACTAGATTCTTGTAAGTCTTAATAGTCCTTTGGCCCACGGGGAGAGAATATTTTGTGACAACCTAGCCTTCAAGATTTTATAAAACTTTTTCTTTACGTTGATTGAGACAAATATTCAATAGCGACAATTTCTTATACTAGGCGTTGTACTTCCCATGACAATTTTCAGAAAGGTTCGAAATCGAAATATCTTTTTTTAATATTTCGTGACACACAATCCCAAAAATCCATGCTACTCATGTCTGCCAGTCTGCCTGCAAATCTTTGGCACCTCCATATGGATTTTTTTAGACACAAGATTGCTCCTAAGAGGAGTATGAAAAAGTTTTGAATTTTTTAAAACAAAAAAAAAATACAAAAAATGCTTAAGCTTTTTGCTGTACGTTTCAGTCCCCTAATCATTTTTCAAAATCTCTGGATGGCTCAAAATTGAGGGATAAGGTGGGAGAATTTTTTTGCGTTCGTGAAGAATCACCCATAAAACTTTACAGCAATGGTCGTTAATCTTTTATCCGAATTTCCCTTCAAAAATCGCATTAGTCATAGTTTTTCATAAGCTATAGACAGTGGCGGATTTAGCTTGCTTTTGTAATCTAACACCACTGTGTTACTTTCTGACACATCATGGCGACAGAAGCATACTAACTGTAAGTTATAGCTATATGAACTGAGCATTGCGATTTTTTGGTATCCTTTGGTATTCCAAATGCTGGCCCTGTTTGAAATCACTTGTTTACAGCACAATTCTTACGATTTATACGTATGTACGAGTATTGTGACTTGTGACAAATCTAAGTCTGGGTACCTAATATATCAGCTGTACAGATTGCACTTAAAAGGTAATTTATGTTCTGTTTGAAGTTTGGGTTTGAGCTCATGAGATATTTTACTATTTAGTACTTTTTTGTCTATTTTTATAGCCTCATCCATGTACTTTTTATTTCAATATGCGTGAAAACGGTTAGGTTATAAAAATTACCAAAAAGTCCACCAAATATTAATCCTGCGAATTTGCCATTTGTTATACTTTTTTACTTCTCGCGCCAATTGGCGGGGAAGTATTTGTAATTGCGAAACATTTCTAAATCAAGATAATACTTTTTTAATGTTTCACGACATGTATGTTCGTTGTTAGCAATATATGGCATAATGTGGTGTGGCAAAATACCGTGACGGCTCGACAACTATTTGGGAATACTTTTCAGAAATGCTTCAAATGAGGGTTGTAGGATTATGCCTCATCTATCGGTCGTTGACCTTGGTTTTTACCTTGACTTTGACCTTGAAGGTTAAAAAAATTTCAAATAATGTAAAGACCTATTATTGATTCGAGTAATGATACTCGCGGAACATTTTAAATTCAAGCATCACCTTGAGCGATCCTTATATTTCACATTGAGTGATCTTCAACGTCAAATCGCCACTAATGGGTAACTCTTCGGGACTTCATTTTAGGGTGAAATACTTCAAATAAAAGTTGTAGGATTAATCCTCAGCTATCAGAAGATGACCTTGGATTCTTCTTTGACCTTGAAGGTCATTTAAAGGTAGAGTTTTAAACGTAGATCCTCATTTTTGACTCCTGCAATGAAATGAGCGAAAAATATTACGTTTAGATATGTTCTGGGGTGACGCTCATATTTCACCTTGAATGACCTCCGGGCTACTAAGGCAAGAATGATAGTCCCGGCCAACTAAGGCAAGGTTAAGAGCCCTGGCCATATGGTAGTAGTTTTACGTTGAGAGATCACTGTTTTCCAAACTACTATGTTCTTTAATTTTACACTTGATATGACTAGGACTATATGATTCACCAATACATAATTTCAATTTTTTAATCATCGCTTGTTTCAGGAAACGGAGAATGAACCGCCATTGATTTGTGCTGCTGGTGAAGGTGAATCTGCAGAGCCCTCTACACTCGCAGCATCGAAGAAATATAGACGCCAGACCAATATGTGTTATTTCTGTGAAACGGACGTACAAAAGTTCAGGAAATATTTTCACATCAAAAGAATTCTGTAGAAAGGAGAAAATTACTTGCACTTTTGAAGAAAAAAGTCAAATTCATAAAAAATTCAGAAGAGTGCGTCAAACCTGTGAAGAAGGCTCGTTCACCAAGTGCATCTTTTCTTCCGTGCGGAAATTGTCTTGGATTCTACAGATCAAAGTTTTTATACAGACACAAAAAAAAGTGCTTGGAAGGTCAGTCAGCAAAAATGCTCAAACTGAAACGCAGAATCTTCTCGTAAAAAATAAAAGAATTGACCAAAGATTGAAAGTCGAAGTCTTTCCCAGAATGAGAGCAGACAAAATATCTCGTGAGGCAAAAAATTATTATCTTATTTGTGCCTATGGTGCTAGATATTTGAAAACCCATAGAGAAAAGCATTTTATTAATGTAATGAGTAGAAACATGAGAGAGCTTTCCAGAATATTACTAGAATTGAAAAAACTAGAGCCAACAATACACAATCTGTTTGATGGCCTGAAACCGAAGCACTATGACCAACTAGTTGAAGCTACAAAATCAGTAGCAAACTACGATACTGTTAATGACACATTTGATTCTCCCACATTTGCCATGAATATAAGTACCGCACTGAAACAGTGTTGTGACATTGCAATACACATGGTTATAAAAAATGAACCATCAGTTGAAACAGCTAGCCTCAAAACGATGATTAATTTACTTCAATCGAATTGGAGATTTGATGTCTGTGGCCGCGCTGGCAATGATTTGAACTTGATAAAATTCAATAAAGCGACTATTGTGCCATTAGCAACAGACCTTAGGCTTTTAAAAAACTACTTGTTGTTGAAAGCAGGAGAGGCAGTGAACAGGTTGGCTAGAAATGCTGCTGATGCGAACGCTTACAATACTCTGTTGGAGACAGTATATTTCAGGGTAATACTACTGAATAGAAAAAGACCAGGTGAACTGCAAAGGATGTTTCTTCGCACTTATGAGAGTTCTGAAATTAAAAGTGGCGAATATGAAGAATTTGAAGAAGTCATAACCGAGGTGGAAAAACTACTGATAAAAAATCTGAAAAGAGTTGTGATACGAGGTAAAAGAGGCCGTGGCGTACCGGTATTGTTCAGCAACGATGTACAGCTTCATGTCAAAGAATTACTAAAAGTGGGGAATGATTTTGTCCCAAAAGAAAATCCTTACTTTTTTGGCAAACCACGGCTCACCGGGCCAATTCAGGGATATAAAGTAATGGCAAAATATGCTCATGCTTGTGAAGTAAAAAATCCTCAAGCAATTACTTGTACCAGGCTTAGAAAACACCTTGCAACATTGAGTCAACTATTTAGTTTAAACGAAAATGAAATCGAACAGTTGTCCAATTTCATGGGACATACACCTGGGGTACATAAAGACGCATATAGGCTACCCGACGATTTGTACCAGACCGCGAAAATTTCAAAATTGCTAATTCTGATGGAAAATGGAGAAGCTGGTGAAAATAAAGAAAAATGATTAGAGGAAATAACAGTGGACTTAGAAGAAGATCTATTAGAGGAGAACGGGTGTGATGACGAGGATGGAGAAAATATGGAAAAGGAAGAAGAGGATCAGGAAAAAAGAAAGAAATAAGATAAATGTTATCTAATAAAACAGTAGTGTCAGAGCAAAAAGGAAAGAAAACGGAATTACCTGTAGCTGTCAATAAGAAAAAGCGTATTCTTACACCATGGCCTAGTGAACAGAAGGAAGCAGTAACATTCTTCTTTAATAAGAACATAAAGATGAAAAAATCTCCAAAAAGAAAGGACTGTGAAGAAATTAAAAGTTTATACCCCGAGTTGCTAGCCAATAAAGACTCCCTAAAGATTAAAGTTTTTATACAAAATGTGTATTCAAAAAAAAAGCAAATAAGTTGTAAAATTTGAATGTGAATGAAAATAAAGAAATCAAGCTCACTTGAGTTTATTTATTTTGACCGCTAGTTGTGCCTAGACTGCTATCAGAGGGTATCATCAGTAAATGTGTGTATTTCTTGTCATAGTTTATGGAAATATTTATTATAAACGTTCATACCACCTTGCGTTGCACTGCTATTTGATAACTTTTTCTTTTACTTCTTTTTTCTCCTGGTCCTCTTTTTCATCCTCCCTCTTTTCGACATGCTCATTATCAGATATGTTCTGCCCCAAAAGAGCTTGTACTAAATTCACTGTTATTTCTTCTAATTATTTTCCTTTGTTTCCGTTAGCTTATCCCTTGTCCATCAGAATTAGCAATTCAGACATTGATGCATAGGGGCTGCGATTTACATCTCCATCTACCCCTAGTATATGCCCCATAAAATTGGACATCTCTCAGATTTCACTTCCGTTAAATTAAATAGTTGACTCAATTTTGATAATAATAATAAACGTCTTTATTATTTAGATTCTGTACAACTGGCGAATTCATGATACGAGTTGTTTTATAAGCCTGGTATAAGTTTGCTTCACAATTGATAGGTGTTTTGCAATTACTTCCAAAATACCGGGAGACCCGTTAGAAATTCATTGGCAGCTCTCCCCCTTTTTTCAGTTCAAAAGTATTCCACTACGAGATATTGTAAGCATTAACATTATAAGCATGTTTAGCCGATATGTTGAGGTGTGCGGCTAGTGGCACAATGGTTATCATATTATTTTCTTCCAAATCTATGTTACCATTACTGCGGCTATATCGTCAAATCTCCACATTGACTGTAATAAGGTATTCATTGTCTTGGGCCTAGGTTGATACAAAGTTGTAGACTGATGGCTCATTTCATATAACTTCATGTAACTGCGTGTCAAATGTGCCTCTACCGATTTTCTTATAAATTTCGGTTTGATTTTACTTCTTTCAGTATTATTTATACATTCTTCACGTTGGTAGCGCCTTTCTCTGTGAGATATAATCTAAATAATCTTTTTCTTCAAGAAATATTGTGTCTAAAAAGTCATAGTACAATTTGACATATAATAATATCTATTTACCAATAACTTACATGTCAGATACAAACCAAGTTAATAATTAAGCTGAACTGGAAGATGGTAAATTTCGCAACACTGTCGGAAGCAAATTAACCATTGCTACGTTAAATATACAACTTATGGAACCGAAATAGTTCTACTTACGTACAGATTTATACTGATGGTAGTAATTTAGATTGTCATATAGAGGGAATCAAAATATTTAATTCGCGAAAAAAGTGTATACAGTGTATATTGGTGCCTTCATAATACGAACAATAAAAAGTATATCGGTATAAGCAGAATTCAATGAGGAACCTATATACACATCAAAATGTATGCTAGCGCAATTCCTAACGGTGGACGCAGAATGCTTTGTCTTTGAAAGGAAGCAGTATGGTCTTAAGATGTAAATATATATATATATATATATATATATATATATATATATATATACAGGGTGACTTCGAAGTTGAGTCATTTATTTTAACAGTGAGTAGATCTGATCAAAAGAAATGTTTTTTTCCTTTACCATTTTTCTGGTAAAATTAAAGTAACAAAGCTATAGCCCTTTGGAAGTTTGAGTACCGCCCTGTCTCAATGTGCTCGTGTTTGGCGACAACGGATATAATCCGTCGTATCGGTTCATCGCATCGGAAACAAAAAAGCGAAAGAATTTGGAACGAATTATTTCATTCATTTGTATACAGTAAGTGTCAGTGAATAGTTTTATCTGTTGCGTGGCTCAAACGAAATAAAAAATGGCACATGTTTATGCGGATCGGTTTCCCAATCGAGTGCAACCAACCCCTCGTGCCTTTGTTAAGTAGTACAACGGGCTCGTGAATCAGGTGACTTAAGACCTCACAGGGGACCTCACGATCAAATACAGGTCCGCACTGAAATACTTGTCGGGAGGATACTTTATAAAACAAGGTAAAAATTTTTTTTTAATTTTTTTTTTATTTTTACACACATATTTTGGTTTATATTCCTTCTACAATCATTATCTGAAAATTAATGACTCAACTTCAAAGTCCCTGTATATATATATATATATATAGGTGAAAAATTAAAGCTTCCGCCTTTTGTTGGGTACTTCGACAAAATTTAAGCAAAGAGGGCTCTTTATACTTTTTTAATTCTCTCTAGCTTTCAATGGACTTTGCCATCATCATCAGGAGAGTAGTATGTGAGGATGTTGCTAATTGTTGTTTACGTATAGGATGAGGGAAACGTCCAGTAACATGGTGAGAGCTGGATAGATGGTACAATGGTCAAATTATATAAAATATGACAAGAACAAGTTAAAAACAGATTAAAAATTAATAATTTAGACAATGACCACGTCTCAAGTTATATAATTAATCAAATATAGATAGTATAGATCACATCAGTCATTTAGATCGCTATAAATACCTGAATATCTCACACAAGACTTGAAGATAATTTAAAGCAGTAGCATTCACTTCGATATCGGAAAGAATCGCGTCCGTGGAACTGTTGGTGGTGTACTCTGGAGCCGCAGAGTGGTTTTTAACCATTTTGACCCATATATTCTGTGACATTTGTGTCAGAAATTGTAAAAGTCGCACGAGTCAGTATCCGCAGGGCGCTAAGAACAAAGCAGTAGGCTGAAGGCAAGAAAAAGAACATTATAGAAGAAAAAACAGTACCGCATTTGATATGAGTCAAGGTGTAAGAAAGAAAAATAAAAATCAACATCATTCAGAAGGAGAGGAAGAAAAGGAAAAAGATGGAAAAGCAATACAATGTAACAGTAATAAGGAGGAGGTATTATTAAATGACATAATAAAAGCAAAAGAACAAATCATCCTATCCAAAGATGAAATAATTCTGGCAAAAGACATAATAATAAAGGAGCTATACGAAAAAATGTCCTTACTGTATGAAAAAATTGCAACAATCAGTTGCAGAACCAATGGTAAGATAGAAGAAAACGCTGATCAAGATACTTGTATCAACAGAATAGAAGCTTTGAAACCGTCATATAGTTCAGTGGTGAAAAAGGGAAATACAAGTTCTAACAGCATTATTATAAAACCAAAAGAAGTACAACAAGTCATGCAAACAAAAAAAGATATTCTGAAAGTTTTAAAACCTGCTGAGTTGAATGTGAAACTTACAGGTGTAAAACAATCCGAAAATGGAACATTAAAAATTTCGTGTGCAGATGAAGGTGGTGTTCAGAAAATAAATGAGGTAATCAATAAACAACTGAGCAGCTCGTACAGTGTGAACATCGTAAGTAATCAACAAAAACCTAAGATTAAGATAGTAGGTATAGAACAGATGTTTGAAAATACAGAACTTGTTAACATTATAAAACAAGAGAACATGTTTATTGACAGGGATGCATATATAAATGTAGTTAAAACAAAGCAAATGAAAACACGATATTTTGCCATTATAGAATGTGACCCCAAAACATTTCATAGTATCATGGAAAACGGAATATTATGTATTAATTTAACGATATGCTCAGTATATGAACACATTAATTTGTTAAGATGCTACAATATGCACGAAATCAAATATATCTTGCCCAAATTGCTTGGAGCTTAATAATAAATTTAAGTTAAATTTAAAGATTGATCATTCTGCTTTTGACAAAGTAAATTGCACAGTAATGAGGAAGAAGCTTGAAACAGCAAGAAGCAACATAAATTACTCTATATAGCAATCAAAGGACAAGTCAGAAAATTCATCGAAGAGTCCAATCATTGCTCACAGTGAAGGCGTCACGAAAAATTGTAGTACGCTAAACGTAGCACATGTGAATATTCGATCACTTATTCCTAGCTTTGATATGTTTTCAGACGTTATACTAGAGCAGAGCCTTCATATTATAGCACTAACAGAGACTTGGCTTACACATGATTTTCCTTCGGATTTAATTACCCTGCCAAATTACCAGCTGATTAGAAATGACAGAGAAGAAAGAGGAGGTGGAGTATGTTTTTACATCCAGACCAACATAAAATTTAAAGTCGTAAATTGTAACAACATTTCTTCAAATGCCATTGAACAAATGTGGTTATCGCTAAAACTAAATAATAAGACCATTGCGATAGGTGTTATCTATAGACCGCCATCTATTGCATTAAGTCTACTTTCTAGCCTTGAGAATAACCTTGCTTCTATATTCATTACCCATGATGAAGTTATACTGATGGGCGATGTGAATATTGACCTCACCGATAAGTCTTCCAATCCTAGTAAACAATTTTTTCAAACCATGGCATTATTCAATCTCGTTCAGATTATTAATGAACCCACAAGAATAACCAAGAATTCAGCTACAATGATTGATGTAATTTTTGTATCAAATACATTGCATGTGCGTAAGAGTGGCACTATAGGCATGGGATATATAACTGATCACAGGTTATGTTTCTGTGAATTGAAGATTGAAATTCCAGAATACACTCCTACAACATTTTATTGTCGTGACTTTTCCCACTTTAATTATGATGAATTTGCTAAGGATGCAACTGCTGTGAACTGGCATGATATAAATAATCTACAAAGTCTTGATGATAAAGTCCTCCATCTTACTGAGAAGATTACCTTGCTGTATGACATACATGCTCTGATGAAAAGAATTACACCTCATAAGTTCTACAGGCCATACATCACCTATACAATGAAATGTATAATAAATTTAAAACGAAAAGCTTACAATAAATTTAAAAGAACTAGATCTGAAACAGATCGATTGTTTTATAACGATCTTAGAAATTACTCAGGTGTGGCTTTAAGGAATGAAAAAACAGCTTATATAAAATATCAACTAAATAAGAACAGGAATAATCCCAAGCAACTATGGAAAGACTTCGCTAAATGGAATATTCATAAAAAATCCACTAATCAGATATCTCAGGGCAATGAAGACGCAGAAGCCATCAACAATCACTTTGTGAACTCGTTGCCAACCATTCAACCTGATGAGTTATTTCTTAACGCTTTATCTGGGCAGAAAAAGTCACTCGTAACTAAAAGTTCGTTCCATCTAGTTACATCTGATGATATTGAAAAGAAACTGAGAGAAGTGAAATCAAATGCTGCTGGTATAGATGGTACTAGGCAGTCTGATAAGTCCCTGAAAAATGAAACACGGAGACGTTTTTTTGGCCAAAGTCGGGTTTATTTTTCAACATACTCTCCTTTTAGGTCGATACAGCGAATCCAACGATTTTCTAACTTTTTGATACCGTCCGAAAAGTACTCGATCGGAAGGTCTCCAAAATACGCTTCAGTTTCAGCTATGAGCTCCTCATTTGAGTAAAAACGCTTACCGATGAGCCATCTCTTCAGGTTAGGGAATAAGTAATAGTCGCTGGGGGCCAGGTCTGGTGAATACGGTGGCTGAGGAACCAATTCGAAGCCGATTTCGTGCAATTTTGCTTGTGCAACTAAGCATGAATGAACAGGCGCATTGTCGTGATGATAAAGCGGTTTTTTCTTCTTCAAATGCGGTCGTTTTTCGGCGATTTCGATTTTCAATCGGTCCAATAATGATGAATAATATGCTCCGGTTATGGTTTTACCTTTTCCAAGATAGTCCACGAATATTATGCCATGAGCATCCCAAAATACGGAGGCCATAACCTTTCCGGCCCATTGTTGCGTTTTTGGACGCTTCGGAGCACTTCGGCCCGGTGGAACCCACTGTTTTGCCTGTTGCGTTGACTCAGGAGTGTAGTAATGGATCCAGGTTTCATCCATGGTTACAAATCGTCGCAAAAACTCGGTCGGCTTACGCGAAAATAATGCCAAATTCTGCTGGGAAGTCGTCACACGAATTCGTTTTTGGTCCACTGTGAGCAAACGCGGCACCCATCGCGCGCAGAGCTTCTTCATGCCCAAAACTGAATGGACGATATTGCCTACGCGTTCCAATGACATGCCTACAGCATTAGCTACCTCTCTCAATTTCACTTTGGGATCATTCAACATCATATCATGGATTTTTTCGACGTTTTCTGGTGTAGTGACCTCTTTTGGGCGCCCAGATCGTTCAGCATCAACTGTGCTTGTACGGCCACAACGAAACTCCGTAAACCACTTATGAATCGTTCCAATCGACGGTGCAGAGTCCGGGTAATACTTATCCAGCTTGGCCTTGGTCTCGGATATCGTTTTCTTGCGTAGATAGTAGTGTTTGATCAAAACTCGAAACTCGGATTTTTCCATATTAAAAAAAACTCTGAGGTTAGTCGCTTCTCAGTGCTGTAACTTGTAAATGTGTAAACATGAATGGCTGAAGTTTTGACAGGTGTCATTTGAAGGATCAGGCTCGACAAAAATGGTTCGCATTAGTGAATACTAATGCCATCTCTTAGAATTTTCAGGTACTTATCAGACTGCCTAGTATTACCACAAGCATGCTGAAAAATGTATTTTCTTTTTGCAAAAGTGAAATAACGAATATCATAAATCAATCCCTGAACACAGGAGAAGTACCAACATTATGGAAGAAATCAGTTGTAACGCCACTAGCAAAAGTCAATAACGCTATACAGATGAAGGATTTGAGACCAGTAAGCACCTTACCTGTGATGTCCAAGCTTGCAGAGAAAGTGGTAGCTGACCAACTTCGTGACCATCTAGAAGTAAATGAAGTCCTTCCCGATACACAGTCGGGATTCAGAAAACTATATAACACATCCACAGCGCTTATAAAAGTAACTAGCGATATAGTCAAGTTCATGGATGATGGTATGGTGACCGTATTGGTGATGTTAGATTACAGTAAGGCATTTGACATGGTCAACCATGAAGTATTATGTAAAAAGCTACAATATTATGGTTTGTCCAGTAATGCCTTACTGTGGTTCAACAACTACCTGACTGGCAGATCCCAATGCACAAAGATATTTAACAAAATTTCCACTTTACAAAATGTAGTTTCTGGTGTTCCGCAAGGAAGTGTATTAGGTCCATTACTATTTACATTCTATACTTCTGATTTAATAAATTTTATATCACATGATTGGAATATACATCTATATGCTGATGATGTACAAATGTATAAAGCTTGCAAGCCAAATGAAGTTAATTTATTGATTAAAGAGTTAAATGTAAATCTAGAACTGATTGCAAACTATTCCAAAACTTATTGTTTGAAACTGAATCCCACAAAAACTAAAGCTTGCTGCATTGGTTCTAGGTTAAATATTTCAAAATTTAAAGGATTGATGAGTACAGCCATTGTTTTAGGTGATACATCTGTTGAAATTGTAGAGGAGACTAAGAATTTAGGCATTTTGTTGGACACAAATTTAAGTTTTGAGAACCATGTCATTAATAAACTTTGAGTATGCTATTATAAATACAAGTCACTTTGGAGATACAAACATGTTTTAACCAGCGATATAAAATTAAGGCTTACCAATGCACTAATCCTCACTCACCTAGACTATGGCGCTACAGTATATTATAATTTTTTGACGGAAGAAATAAAGCACAAAATTCAAGTATTACAAAACTGCTGCATGAGATTCTGTTTCAAAGATATACATATACAAGAACATATTACTGGATATTATGTGAGAGAAAATCTTTTAAAATTCAAGTATCGTGTATTACTTCAGTATGGAACTCTACTATATAAAGTTTTAAAATATAAATTACCCAGATATCTGTTTATTGCTTTGGAGAAGAGATGTTCACTCCGTAAAGTTTCCTTACGCAACAATGAATACTTCAATATTCCAGTTCATACAACATCTAAATTCAAAAAATGTTTTACTTACACGGCACCATATCTACTAAACGATCATTTAGAACTTTTTGAAGCACCTTCCATCCAAAACTTCAGAAATGAGATGGAAAAAGTGCTACTACAGTTGCAAAGATTTGAATCCACAAATTAAATTTATGGCGCTTGCTACACTACCCTCCATTAACACTCAGACTATATCGTATTATATACTGTGTTGTACATAATATTTTTTGTGAATACTAATCATTCTGTTGATGTTAAAAAACGCTCATGACGTTAACTTTTTAGGGGGAGGTGAAAAATGGCCCTGCCAATCCTCTTTCCTTTTGGAATGTTGTCGTTTTTATATTTTTATGTATAAACATTCCAATAAAAATTATTATTATTATTATTATATATATATATATATATATACATACGTATTAAATACTAAAATGTATTTCTGATAACATACGATATTTTTATTTAATGTTAGCCTAAAATACTATATTTTTTAACAAAGAAAAATATCTTACAAATTAAAAATACTGCCGATTAATAAAAATCAACAAAACCAAATAGGAGGCAAATCATCACTTGCGTTACAGCGCCTTTTGGACTAATTACTGCTTCGATACGTCTTGACAGTGTCCACTAATGTTTGGCAGTTAACTGGGGTAAAACTGTTCCAAATGTGTTGGAGACGGGTTCGCAATTCTAGAACGGTTCTTGCGGGATCAGAGCCTTTTCATCATGATATGCCACAAGGTTTCAATTGCCGATACATCTGGTCTACTCGACGTCTATTTTAATAATAAAATATTGTTTTTTCTAACATCCAATCTTTTACTTTTTTAGCCGTATGATAAGCGGTACCATCTTGTTTGATGATACATTCAATATTGTTTGAACGCATTTGTCCAATTTGAGGTATTAACTTATTTTGAAGCACATTAATGCACTTTTCAGTATTCATAATACCTTCCACAAAATGCAAATTTCTGGCTTAGTCACTACATCTAAAAAATGGAGTTCCATCGGTTTGGAGACCATAATTTGTATTCTTAGGCCCACACTAGTCTGTTTTTCTTCTGAATCTTTATCAATAAGGGCTTCTCTTTTGCCAAGAAATACTGTATTAAAAACAAATAATAAAAAAATAATGTAACCCTTCCTTGTAAGTTTTAAATCCCAAGTTTTTGGGCAGCTCTCTGGCAAGTTGCTCTTGAAAACTTTTTTGTGGTTGCCTGATTCCATGTGAAAATAAAACGACAATCATGAAAACTATCTGTACGAGTACGAGTCTTTGGTTCGATCTGTTGTATCAGTCTTTTAATAGTACATATACTTTCATTTGTCTGCTTATTTTGTTCGAAAAAATAAGTACCAACAAAATGCAGCCGCAGTATGCAGGTCGTATGCGGAAAGGTATCCTTTAAGAAATCATCCCGCCCCACGGATGTTTGTAAATTCAGTTATTTGACTTCGTGACACAGGATTTTAAATATAAGAAAAACGAGGAGGTCACGCTGAGAAACTAGCTCAACCTGAAATGTTACAAATTGAGGAAGACCTTTTAGAAATGGTCGAAGACGACCCAACAATGAGTCCTAGAGCCATAGCAGCTCAAGTTAAAATTTCTCATAGCAAAGTGTGGAAGGCATTAGGACAAGAACAGTGTTATCCTTATCACTATCAACGGGTAAAAGCGTTACAACCTGAAGATCATCCTGGAAGAGTGCCAGTGGCTTTTAGAAATTTATTTAGATTTTCTTCCACACAATCTGCCACAATTCTTAAGTGTTCTTTTAAATGTGAGAGAGAATATTATGTGGTTCCTACATGATTTCGCCTCACGACATTTTAGACGAGATGCTCATGAACATCTAAATAATGAGTTTCCGAATAGATGGATAGGGCGCAATCGGCCCATTTCTCGGACTGCTCACTCCCCGGATTTAACGCCTTGCAATTTTTTTCTGTGGGGCTATTTGAAAGAGTTGGTGTATCATGATGGACCAGTAAATACTCTGGAAGAACTTCAACAGTGCACTTTGAAAATGCTTGTGATTTAATTCGTGGACACCATTTTATTTTTGAATGGTATCCATTTAACTTGATAATGATTTCCTTAAATAATTTTTAATAATACAAACTAACTCTATTACGCAACTTTTATATAGGGGATTTTTGGTACATCAACTTCTTTTGACGAGTTCTACAAGCTGTTAAAATAAATAGCTCAACTTTGAAAACACCCTGTATATCCTCCGAAACCTGTTTAAACTAATATTATTTATAGAAATAGCGTTTAATGCAAACTTCAGGCACTGTCTCGCTATAACTGAATCGATTCTCTTTATCAATTAAAAAACGTAAAGTATAATGAAACTTTTTTTCAGACTACCAATAAAGAAAACGCGGGAAAAGGAACAACGAAATTCACCGATCGAAGAAGGAAAACAGTTGTTCAGCTGCTATATTTGTAACTATACGAGCCATTGTAAAAAGGGTTTGATCGGTCATATCAAAAGGAACAATTGCTATTTACGATCTAATTTGGGAAAATCACGATCTGTATCCAGAAAACAGTATCTGTATCGTTGTATCAAATGTAATAAGGTGTTCAAAAGCAAAACATCACTAGATAATCATTTGGTTAAAAATCATGTAGGATCTATTGCGTCAGTTTCATCTAAAATACATGAATGCACATTCTGTGATTATAAAACCGCTTATAAAGGGGATATAACCAGGCATGTGCTAAAGCATACTACTAAACTACGCATATGCAAACATTGTAATACATCATTTAAAACAGAACGATCGCTTTTTGGCCATATTTTAAAGAGACATCCCAACTTTAGCGGGACAGTTTCTAGTAAGATATATGAATGTATGCATTGTCCACATAAACAAATAGCTAGGAGTAGTTTTATAAGGCACCTGGCAAAACATGATACTCAAACGACTTTCAAATGTAATAACTGTGATGCTTCATTCAGTACTAAACGACGCTTAGAAAACCACGTCTTACAGAAACATCCTAAATTTGAGTCATCCGTGTCTTGTAAAATACATAAATGTACACATTGTGAATATAAAACTACATTTCCACACTGCTTAGCTAGTCATATGATGAAACATACTGGTGTTAAGCTCAAGTGTACAAAGTGTGAAAAGTCATTTACAACCACACTATCATTAGACGATCACATTTTGCGGAAACATCCTGAGTTTACTGCTTCTGTATCTAGTAAGACACATAAATGTACCCATTGTGAATATAAAACTATATATAAGGGGTATTTAGTTAGCCATATGATGAAACATACTGGAGCTAAGCTCAAGTGTACAAAGTGTGATGCGTCATTTACAACTACACTATCATTAGACGATCACATTTTGCGGACACATCCCGAGTTTACTACTTCTGTATCTAGTAAGACACATAAATGTACCCATTGTGAATATAAAACTATATATAAGGGGTATTTAGTTAGCCATATGATGAAACATACTGGAGCTAAGCTCAAGTGTACAAAGTGTGATGTGTCATTTACAACCAGACTATCATTAGACGATCACATTTTGCGGAAACATCCTGAGTTTACCACTTCTGTATCTCGTAAGATACATAAATGTACACATTGTGAATATAAAACTAAATTTCCACACTGCTTAGCTAGTCATATGATGAAACATACTGGAGCTAAGCTCAAGTGTACAAAGTGTGAAAAGTCATTTACAACCACACTATCATTAGACGATCACATTTTGCGGAAACATCCTGAGTTTACTACTTCTGTATCTCGTAAGACACATAAATGTACCCATTGTGAATATAAAACTATATATAAGGGGTATTTAGTTAGCCATATGATGAAACATACTGGAGCTAAGCTCAAGTGTACAAAGTGTAATGCGTCATTTACAACTACACTAGCATTAGACGATCACATTTTGCGGAACCATCCTGAGTTTACTGCTTCTGTATCTCGTAAGATACATAAATGTACACATTGCGAATATAAAACTACATATAAGGGGAATTTAGTTTGCCATATGATGAAACATACTGGAGCTATGCTCAAGTGTACAAAGTGTGATAAGTCATTTACAACCACACAATCATTAGATCATCACATTTTGCGGAAACATCCTGATGTTGCTGCTTCTGTATCTCGTAAGATACATAAATGTACACATTGTGAATATAAAACTAAATTTCCACACTGCTTAGCTAGTCATATGATGAAACATACTGGAGCTAAGCTCAAGTGTACAAAGTGTGATAAGTCATTTACAACCACACAATCATTAGATCATCACATTTTGCGGAAACATCCTGATGTTGCTGCTTCTGTATCTCGTAAGATACATAAATGTACACATTGTGAACATAAAACTAAATTTCCACACTGCTTAGCTAGTCATATGATGAAACATACTGGAGCTAAGCTCAAGTGTACAAAGTGTGAAAAGTCATTTACAACCACACTATCATTAGACGATCACATTTTGCGGAAACATCCTGAGTTGACTACTTCTGTATCTCGTAAGACACATAAATGTACCCATTGTGAATATAAAACTATATATAAGGGGTATTTAGTTAGCCATATGATGAAACATACTGGAGCTAAGCTCAAGTGTACAAAGTGTGATGCGTCATTTACAACCAGACTATCATTAGACGATCACATTTTGCGGAAACATCCTGAGTTTACTGCTTCTGTATCTCGTAAGATACATAAATGTACACATTGTGAATATAAAACTACACATGCGCATTCTCTAGCTAGGCATATCATCAAACATACTGGGAGCTAAGCTGAAGTGTACAGAATGTGATGCATGATTTACATCCATACAATGATTAGACAATCACATCTTGCGGAATCATCCTGAGTTTACTACTTCTGTATCTAGTAAGATACATAAATGTACACATTGTGAATATAAAACTACATATAAGGGGTATTTAGTAAGCCATATGATGAAACATACTGGCGCTAAGTTCAGGTGTACATTTGCAAGAAAGGAATATTTAGAAAACCGCACTTTTGGGAAACAGCTTGAGCTTATCGCTTCTGGGAGCAAATTGAAAAAATCCCTGGATCGTACCAATTTCAATATGTCGAATTATGATAACTATGAATGCTGTAATGAGATATTTGATTGTAAATCGACATTTGATGATCACGTAATAAAAAATCATGCAGATATCATTCGATGAACTATAACAAAATATCGTGTAAAATACCGATAATGATCTCATTCAGAAGAATATACTCATAGAGGATATCCTGAAAGTTGGGATTTTCATTTCAAGGAATAACTACGTTTGAAATAACAAAGCTAATGTGCGGCAAAATAGCAGCGAAAACGTAAGTAAGAAATTGAAGAAAAATACTCGCTATTAATATTTTCAAGTACTGCCCTGTTACATGTTTGTAAACACTGCTTGTCGTAGTCGCTGTTCGATTCAAAAAAACGAGTTTGTTTAGTTATGAACTGTGTTTAACCAGACGACTTTTGCACTATAAAAACAGACATACGAAAATCTTTTAAAGTTCAAATATCGCTCGTTACTTCTCTACGCTACTATTTAGGGTTTTAAAATATAAATCTCCGAAATATCTTTTTGACACGTTAGAGAAAAGATCTTCACTCCATCAACTGTTCCTCCGTAATGAATATTGTTATAATATACCAGCCCACACTACCTCAAAATTCAAAAAATGTTTCTATTACATAGCTCCCAGTATACTAAATGATTACCCAAGTTTCTTTCAATTAACGTCCATTCACAGCTTCAAAAGAGAATTCAAAAGAATGCTATTACAATTACAATTTAATGAATCTACAAGTGGCTGAATAAATCTCACTATTAATCTTATTATATTTTAAAGTTTTGTTAGCATTATTATAGTCAACTACATATCCTTTATGTAATGTATATGATATACCTTAGTAAGATATAGTAATGCACTTAATGAATTTACCTTAGCTATTCAGGCGGGGGTGCAAAATGGCTATGCCAATCCCCAGCCCTTTGGAGTATTATTTTTTTGTGTTATATTATTTGCTCGTATTTTGATTCTATTATGTATTAATACTCCAATAAACATTATTATTTATATTATTATTATATGGAGCTCTGATGGAAAGAAACATCGAGGACGACGGTGACGTTTTGAGAGCACTCGCGGGGTATCAATAGGATTTTTAAGAGGCTCATATCAAATCGATATCTTCGTTATTGCTTTAGGAAAGAATGAGGGTATTACACGGACAGCAAATTAAAAAATCTCTTGAAGATGGCATTTGATGAGATGAGTGGGGAGATGGGCATGAGCTTCGACAGAAGGAGCACGTATCTATTCGCTCAGCCCTACAGACGTACGAACTTTTTTATTTATCAACGATATTTTTATTTCCCGAATTGTTCGCTACAAGTTGTAAATCAGCAAGGAGGCCTCTATGTTAGCAAATAAAGTGATAACGCAGTTAACACTGTCTTTCTACCCCTTATCCCTAGTCAGCTTAGCTGGAGAACTATTTCATATTTGACAATGCGTCTATTGTAGCGTTTTTCTGGGTTCTTTTTGGGTGTGGATTAAAACACTGGATTCCACAAAAAGAAATGCACTAATTTATTTAACTGGATGAAACATTTATATGCGCCACTATTTATGTCTGACTAATTCTTATGTTACCATTGACTGCACTATACTTCTCGCTCTGCTACTCCACCGTAATCCGTACTCTCTGCCCCATCTCCCGGCCGCCGAGTTATATATAGTTCAATTACCGCGGCGAGGAAACCACAAAGCGATATCTAGAATGTTGGAGATCACTTCGCGTCGAACGGTCGTGATTCGCGTAAAAGTAGAGATCGGCCATGAAGCTCTAGCGAGTAGCAGACTCGCCCAACAGATGGCGCCGACAGTATGATTTGTCACACTATCAACCACAAACGCGCAATTTTGAATTACAAATGGTTTCTACTCGTAGATAGAAAAACTTTAAGGCAGCACCTGTCAGCAGTTTTTTCCAGTTTACCCGCTGAAAACTTGCCAGCTGTTGTCACCAAAAATTACAATACCTTTGATAACAAGTAATTATGGGTAAGGTATGTGTATGTAGAATAATGTTAGTGTGAAAAAAATTATATGCCCTTATGATATTACTTATGAAAACACCGTCTTATTTCCTATGCCAAAACCGTCTATAATTTGAGAAGTACCGGTCAGATTTTGATAAAATTTTCACACAAAGTTGCTACTATGCTAAGGATGAGAAAGCTTTGTAGCTTTTGAAAATCCTATGAAAAATGCTAGGGGTTGAGGGTTGAAAGGGGTAGGAGGTTGTAAATGTAGTATTAGTCAGACGTTTTTATCACTCAAAAGTTTCTGATCCCTGTAACAACTGGAAAATTAAATGATAAAAGTCCGATGTATAATGTGCTCATAAATATCTTGGCAATGCGAGCACGGAGCGAAGCTGCATCGTCGTGGAGGCCACTGCCGACTGTGCAATCGGTAACAGATTCCAACTGGTCTGTGGTGGTGTCATCACTGACACATCGCTACGGGAGGAATAT